>CM023489.1:50450795-50622741 GCA_013339685.2 Hyalomma asiaticum | reverse complement strand
ACGCCTCGACCATCTGCCCTACTTACCCTTGCCACTTTAAACGGGATTTTATACACTACATTTCTTTTGCACTTAATAACTTGGTGATCAGAACGCTTGGAACATTCATTACTGACACTAATAGGCCCGTCTTTATACAATTTGTTTACAGCCGGACACACGCCCCCTACTTTGTTTTTTGCTGAGAAAACTACTCTGACACCATACTTAGCGGCCACCTTCTTTATTTTATGGGAAAAACCATGCATATAGGGGATTACCGAAATTTTCTTAGTTTCCTGGCTTTCTTGCTTTTCTTTCTCAACGAATTTCATTTTCTTCAATAGCCTTTCGCTTGCAGTAAGAAGAATCGAGGTAGGGTATCCAGCCTTTTCCAGCCGAACCTTCTGCTCTAAGAAAGATTCATTTAACTTGTGCGTGCAGGTTTTCGTTAGAGCTAAATTAAAACATCCCATTGCGATCCCAAGTGCAAAAGAAATGTAGTGTATAAAATCCCGTTTAAATGTGGCAAGTGTTACGTAGGGTAGACTGGTCGATGCGTGAACGTTAGGTTAAAAGAGCGCTTGGCGAATTTGAAGGGAAGGCAGCTGACACATTTGGCTTTACATTGTGCGCGATGTTCATCGAATCTATGTAGTCCATTGTGTAATCAGACTGATATTCTGTATGTTCATCCTGATCAGACAACAAGAGAGATTGTGGAAGCTTGGCATATATCTAGACTTCAAGAAACATGTGTCAGTCATCCTTCAATAGCACTAAATGACAAAGAAATTGACATGATGAATAAGATGTGATAGCGCATTGTTTTTGTTGAAGTTCTTATTTTTTATGTAATAGATTACAAAATGCCGTTGTCCTCATGTGCAGTGATTGTGAGGTGCGTGTCGTGACTATATATATGTTTTTCCTCAATGAATAAAGGTCAGTTGATAGTCTGCGCTAGTACTGTGTACTCTTTCTGTGTGGTCCGTGTTGCGTGCGCAATAGTTGCATTACGATGTCAAACCAAATAGCCCGCCTGTCCGTTTTAACCCAAGGCACGTTTGCAAAATGGTCTGGCTTCGTTGGCCACAGGCCATGCCATAGCCCAAGGCACTTGGACCAGTTAACACCACTCCCCGTGACTTTGCTAAATCTCCGCACAGTTTCGACAGCCTCCGTTATACTGTGTTGATTCCTTGTGAAAATAGCCACATCATCTGCGTATGCTAATAGCTTCACTTCGACTTCTTGTAACCTAAAGCCATTTATGTTGTTGTTTTGCATTATTTTCATGCACAGGGTTTCGATATAAATACAAAATAAGAGAGGGCTAAGGGGGCATCCCTGACGCACCGAACGTTGCACGTTTATGGGGGCCCCCAAACTCTTATTAACGATCAGTCGCGTCGTGCAGTTTCGGTACGCCAAGGCCACTCCCTCGCTAATAACAGAACCAACGTTAGCGTGGTTTAAAACGGCAAAGAAAATTTCATGATCAACACAATCAAAAGCTTTCTCGAGATCAATCTGCAAGATGGCAACCAGACTGTTTGAATGATCACAACATTCAAGTATGCTGCGCGCTGTGTGTATATTCATCAAAATAGTTCGGCCTTTAATCCCACATGTTTGATGAGACCCAACGATTTCCTGAGTCACGGTCTGTAACCTTCGCGCTAGTACTTTCATGAAGACTTTGTACTCCACGTTCGTTAGAGCTATTGGACGATAGGCTGTGACCGATCGTAACTTGGCTGCATCATCTGTTTTAGGTATAAGTACCGTGTGGGACGAGCTGTATGAGGGAGGCAATATATTCAGTTTGTAAGCTTCGTTAAAGATAACCGTCAAGACTGGACTTATTTCTCTCTTAAACTCTTTGTAAAAGGCGGCTGTGAAGCCATCGGGACCTGGCGATTTGCCTGCATTTAACTTATCTATCGCCTTCTCAACTTCGGTTTGTGTTATGTCCTGTTCCAGTATCTCTTTTCTTTCGTCTTCCAGCCGAGGAATTACGCTCAAAAACTCATGCCTGAACGCGTTGACATCAACCTCGTGCGACGCGAAAAGCGCCTGGTAATGCTCTGTGAAAGCAGTTTTGATGTCCTCAATGCTTGTTGATAATGTACCTCCCCATTCGACGGCGTTACTATGATTCCTCTCGGCTCTGGCTTTTTCCAAGCATAGCGCTCGTTTTGACGGCATTTCACCTGCACCGGTGCCTTCCGCTCTCGCCCTCACTAGTGCACCCCGATAACGCAGTTCGTCCAGTTGCTCAATTTTTTGCTTAACTTTTCTGATGTCGTCCATCCATTTTCCCGGGGCACGGCTCTCTTGCTTCAGCAGCTTATGAAGTAGTGCTTTTAAGTCAGATTCCTTTTGCTTTTCCTCAAAACGAATGCAGGTTGTAGTGCTCGTCGACTTTAACTGTGTCCTTAGGGCGCGCGACAAAACAAGTGATCGTGGGTTTCGTGACAACAGCACCGAAGTTTTGTCACGGATCGTAGACAACTGGGATCTGGCTGACGTGGCGGAATGTTTGGAGGGAGCGCGTACTGTGAAGCACACAAGATTTGAGGGCTCAAGCCATGCGCGTCTTGACCGCATATATGTGTCCGTAGGTATAGTACCGCATGTTACGAGTTACGAGGTAGTGCCAGTATCTTTTTCAGACCATTGCTTAGTCGAGTGCTGCATAGGCACTAAAAAGCGAGGCAGTTCTTTTACATGGGAAATGTGGAAATTTAATAACAGGCTGCTGCAGGACGAAATTTATAATCGCGCAGTCAGGGATGAAATTAGCAAAGTAAACCGCACTGAAACCCTTCACATATGGCAGCAATTGGAACTATGCAAGGGAACTTAAAAAAAAAAAAATCTGAGCTAACCCCCGACGAGGAACCTGATCATATCCTCACAACCTGATCGATAATTACGTGTCAGTGAAGACTGAAAAGCATAGGGCCGCCGACGCGGCACCAAACCGGTTCCCCTTTACCTGAGTCTCTTTATCACGTGGCCGCGACATTCCGTCATTCAAACCAAACGTGAATCTTGTCAGTGGCGCAAGAAAAAAAAGGTGTGGAGGTGCTGGGTATCGATCCCAGTACCTCTCGCATGCTAAGCGAGCGCTCTACCATCTGAGCTACACCCCCTACGAAGAACCGGGTCATATCCTCACAACCTGATCGATAATTACGTGTCAGTGAAGACTGAAAAGCATAGGGCCGCCGACGCGGCACCAAACCGGTTTCCCTTTACCTGAGTCTCTTTATCACGTGGCCGCGTCATTCCGTCATTCAAACCAAACGTGAATCTTGTCAGTGGCGTAAGAAAAAAAGGTGTGGAGGTGCTGGGTATCGATCCCAGTACCTCTCGCATGCTAAGCGAGCGCTCTACCATCTGAGCTACACCCCCGACGAAGAACCGGATCATATCCTCACAACCTGATCGATAATTACGTGTCAGTGAAGACTGAAAAGCATAGGGCCGCCGACGCGGCACCAAACCGGGTTCCCTTTACCTGAGTCTCTATATCACGTGGCCGCGTCATTCCGTCATTCAAACCAAATGTGAATCTTGTCCGTGGCGTAAGAAAAAAAAAAGGCGTGGAGGTGCTGGGTATCGATCCCAGTACCTCTCGCATGCTAAGCGAGCGCTCTACCATCTGAGCTACACCCCCCTTTTTTTTTTTCTTTATTGCCGGTCTTTGGCCCACATATTATATACACATTTACAAATACACATAGTATCATACACATGTACACATACTATATACACATCTACAAATACACCGCACGGTGTCTGTTAAAACCGCCCGCTCGAACTTTGCGGACGCTGGCTTGTTGAAATTCTCGCATGGTCAATAGCAATTCCATACGTGGCAACCACACTGGTATACACTCCAGCATCTTTTGTTCCTCAACAAAGTCCCTTATGCTTTCTTTAAAATACTGCCTAGCAGCTCTCGCATCGAGATCAGCGTGCCGGACTGCCATTCTGCATTTCCAAATGCTATGCAAGGCCATAAGCATGATCATATCGTATGGCGTGCCATCGTCACTTTCTACGGGCAAGTAGCGAATACCATACGCATCGATGGGGAGCTCTTTTTTGATTGTCCGCTGGAGTACATCCCAAAGGAAGACTGCGTCCCAGCAATCCAGGAATACATGCTCAATTGTCTCCTCCTTTCTGCATATTATACAGTGCGTGTCCCAAGGAACAAAGAAGCCCCTGTCAGCCATCCATGGTTTGACAGTCAACGTGCTAGCGCGCAATTTAAAGAAAAAGGTCTTAGCACCTGGCGGTATTAGCATTGCCTTCACGCGCTTTAGAACACTGTGCCCGTGAGCTGCGTCATAAAGGGACCGATATAAAGGCACAGGTAGAAACACATCGCATAGGTCCTTGTACAGTTTTTTCCGGTTAACGTCGCTCAAGTACTCCAGTGAAAACCGCGCTGACAGAAACCTGCAAGCATCGACAACTTCGCGTAGATAACCATAAACGCCACCATGCACACTTTTAGTTGAGACAACCATGTTGGGCAAATGTTGCCCCAAGCGAAGTTGTTGTTGTTTTGTGGGGTTTTACGTCCCAAAACCAGTTCTGATTATGAGGGACGCCGTAGTGGAGGGCTCCGGAAATTTCGACCACCTGGGGTTCTTTAACGTGCACTGACATCGCACAGCGCACGGGCCTCAACATTTCGCCTCCATCGAAATGCAGCCGCCGCGGCCGGGATTCGATCCCGCGACCCTCGGATCAGCAGCCGAGTACCTTAGCCACTAGACCACCGTGGCGGGGCGCCCCAAGCGAAGTTGACAGACAGTTTGTAGGAACGGGTTTTTAACATCCTTCAAGAGAAAAAAAAAGAAAGAAAAGAAAACCCGGTTAACTACCTGTTTCAAAAACAAGTGCAATAAACCAAGTCCTCCCTTTCGGACTCGAAGGACTTGACCTCTCCCAAGTCGATGCCCACACGAACACTGCGAACACCCGATGGATTTTCTGGATGTTTACCCTAGAGCAATGCAAAACTTGCAGAACGTACCAAAGTTTGCTAACTAAAAAAATATTACAAATAGTAGCTCTGGTAAAAATAGACAAATTCCAGCCATTCCATTTGTTTACTCTGTCCCGCAGTCTGTCCGTCTCGCCCCTCCAGTACGCTTCACTGTCTTTGTAGCACTGGAGAGGAGCGCCCAAATATTTAACCGGCGTCGTAACGAAACTCACGTTTTCGAGGGTATCAGGGGACCACTCTCCGTGCCAGAATCCCAAACACTTGCCCCAGTTTACCGCGCTGCCGCTCACAGCACAGAAGCGTTTAACACATTTGACAGTCTGTGTTATACTGCTATAGTCGGCACAAAACACTGCAATATCATCTGCGTAAGCCAGCAAACGGACTTCGGTCTCATGCAGTTTAAAACCACGTACACGATCATGCTCAATGACACTCAAACAAAAAGGCTCTATGTACAGACAAAACAACAGCGGCGAGAGTGGGCAGCCCTGACGCACCGATCGCTTGACTTGGATGCGTTCCCCCACCGCTTTATTCACAATTAGCCGCGTTGAGCAGTCTCGGTACGCCATGGCAACCCCCTCTCTAATTATTTTACCAAGATTCACATGATCTAGAATGCACAATAAAATTGCATGAGGCACCCTGTCGAACGCTTCCTCTAGATCTATTTGAAGCATTGCCACTCGGGCCCCTATTGCGTCACAACATTCAAGAATGCTCCTCGCTGTGTGTATGTTAGAGAAGATCGTTCGGCCCTTAATGCCACATGTTTGATGGGCCCCACAAGCCCTGTAATGACTGTCTGCAACCTTTTGGCTAAAATTTTCATCATTATCTTATAATCTCCATTAGTGAGGCAAATTGGACGGTAAGAAGTTACTCGGCGTAGTGCAACGGGGTCTTCTGATTTCGGAATAATGACTGTGTGGGACGAAGAGAAGGACGGGGGTAACACTTTGAGCTCAAAGGCTTCATTGTATAGGTCGGCTAATACTAGTGATATCACTCCTTTTAAACATTTGTAAAAGCCTGCTGTTAGGCCATCAGGGCCCGGGGACTTTCCCGGATGCATACTTTCAATGGCACTTTTCACCTCATCTTCTGAAATGGGCTCCTCCAATATCTCTTTCGCACTGTCCTCTAGTCTTGGCATCAACGTTAAGAATTCTTTCTTAAAACGTTCAACGTCAACTGAACAATCGGTGAACAAGTCACTGTAATGTTCATAAAAAGCGCGCTCGATGTGTTCTGCCGTGTCGCTGACTTCCCCATGGCAGTCAATTTCTACTATCTGATTACGTCGCGCGTGCCACTTTTCTGAGCCTAACGCTCTTTTGGACGGAGCTTCTTTCGTTATCAGCCTTTCAGCCCTTGCCCGCACCATAGCGCCGCGATATCTTTCGATATCGAACTGTTCTATTTTGCGCTTCAAGGCACGAATGTCGTCTATGAACACGCCGGGCATGCCGCATTCTTCAGTCATCAATTTTTGCAAGGTTCTGCGCATGTGTTTTTCTTCTCTTTCTTTTTCTCTACATATAGCGCTCGAGCGTTCTAACGCTTTGATTTTAACTAGCTGCTTGAAGTTCTCCCATTTTTCCCTGCATGTCGTGCTACCCATTGCTTTCATTTCCTCAACTTGCTTCATTACTTCCGCCATGAACATTTCATCGCTAAGCAAGTTCGAATTGAGTTTCCATAGTTGCCACTCAAAGTCTTTTTTCCTATCTTGTGTACTGGCTACTGAAAAGCTGACTAAGCAGTGGTCACTAAATGAAACTGCTGTCACATTGTACTGCTTGCAAAAGGGTATCAAATCAAGGCTTACATATGCCCTATCTAGTCGCGCGTGGCTGGCGGCTTGAAAGTGGGTGTATGGTGTAGCCCTCTCACCACCAAGGCATTCAGCCACGTCCTCCAGGCCATCCTAGCCTGATTATTTCGCTCAAGGCAGCAGTATACTTGCATCCCTGAACGGACGAGTGCTAGTTTTATCACAGGCGGACAGAACGCAGTTAAAATCACCGATAATAATGAGGAGCCTGTCACACTGGGTATACTGCTTCAGCTGTTCAAAAAACGTACGCCTTTCGTCAGCAGCATTTGGCGCGTACAAACAAATTACACGCCATTCTAATGACGAAAACAGAAAGTCGCATATAACAAGCCGGCCAGACGGGCATATAGTAACACTTTCTATTCTGGCTCCGAGACTATGTCGGACGAACAACACACAACCAGACGAAGTCCCCACGGCATGGCTAACTAAGGCGCTGTATCGCGCTAAGAATTGGCGCACCATGCCCCCGGTTTCCTCGTCGCCTTCGACTTTTGTCTCCTGCACTGCTAGAATGTCAAGATCAACATCACTTACTAGTCGGTACAGTTGACATTGTTTCCTCCTTGAGGATAGCCCACGCACGTTTAACGTGCCCACACGCATTGGCTTATTAATTACCGCCATCGTGAGGCTGTGGAAAACCCGGGTGCGTGGCGCTTACCTCGCAACCCTTCCTCGATACCCAGCCGCCGTACAGTCCTCACGGTGGCAAAGGCGGCGTTTCCGCCGTCTTGCGCTCCGTCGGGAGGTTCGGCCGTGGCCGAAAGGGAGGTCGCCGCACGTGAGTCGTCTTAGTGGGCGGCTCGTCCGTTGCGGCAGCACTAGGCCCTCACTCATTTTTCCCTCCGTCGTGGGGCCGCTTCCCAGTCGCGTTGCCGCTCTCACTGTCAATCCCGGTCATCGGTTCTGGCTCCGGCTGGGTCTCTTCTGCTACGCCAGAACTTGTACGACCTTCCCTGCTTGCGTCCACCTTTTCACCATGCCCTTCCATGACTTCGTGTGCAGGCCCGTCTTCGGGCTTACCTGGTGGTTTGAGTGGGGCGTCCCCTTGATTCGCCGGCGCTCCATCTTGGTTAGGCGAGCTGCAAGTCGCTCCAGCCGTTTCCTCCGAGTCTACCTCGTCCATGAGGTGGTCCGATGCGTCGTTCGCCTGGACAGGCCCGGTCACGCTTGCGTATGTCCTCGCGCACTCCACATCATCGTGGCCAAACCGGCGACAACGACTGCAGCGAGGCACCTTGCAGTCGCGACGTATGTGTCCTGTGCTCTTACAGCGCAGACACAACGGGGCGCGGCCAGGTACAACGACGAGCGTCCACTCTCCAGCGATTCTCAGCTGATGCGGGATGTCATCGACCTTGACGTCGGAGTGTAACTTCAGCCCCACGGTGCGCGTCGTCGATCCCTTTTCAGCTAAGCCTCGCG
This sequence comes from Hyalomma asiaticum, assembly GCA_013339685.2. Lineage (NCBI taxonomy): Eukaryota > Metazoa > Arthropoda > Arachnida > Ixodida > Ixodidae > Hyalomma > Hyalomma asiaticum. Next base: position 50,614,456 of record CM023489.1, on the reverse strand, counting down.
CTCTCCACTTCTCTCGCGTAACTTCTAACACTTTCCCGAAAGGTGCCAGGGCGACACGGACGTCCTCGTCGGCCACGCCGTGCAGAAGCCAGTGCAGCTTTACGCGCACTTCCCGGTTACTCGGATCAATAAGTATACACGGGCGATCCTTCACCTTTACGTCAACAGCGGAGAGCAGTTTCCGAGCAGCTTCAGCGCTCGTCATTGTCACGGCCCACACGTGGTTCATTTGATAAGCCCCCAACGTCAAAACGTCGGGAAGCGCACCAAGCTTGGCCAAAGTGTCTCGGTAGTCTTCAACACGGTAGGGCCAGGCTCTTGGGTCGCCATGCATAAAAACCGTGTTCGCCACGATGCCTCCGGAAGGCAGATTCGGCAGAATGACCTGATAATCTTCAGCGCCTGAAGCAAAAACCCTGTTACCGCGGCCCGCCTGGGCCGCTATCACCGCTCCTACGGAGCAAGACATCCCGCGTCCGCTGCGCTCGAAAGCCGGAAGTGGAATGATCTGAGCTACACCCCCGACGAAGAATCGGGTCATATCCTCACAACCTGATCGATAATTACGTGTCAGTGAAAGCGGAAAAGCATAGGGCCGCCGACGCCGCACCAAATCTTGTTTCCCTTTTCCTGAGTCTCCTTATTACGTGGCCGCGTCATTCCGTCATTCAACCCAAACGTGAGTCTTGTCAGTGGCGTAAGAAAAAAAAAAAAGGCGTGGAGGTGGTATCGATCCCAGTACCTCTCGCATGCTAAGCGAGCGCTCTACCATCTGAGCTACACCCCCTTTTTTTATTACCTGTCTTTTGTACATAAGAAATGATACAGTAACCCAAACAAAAATGCCAATACAACTACACAATACTCATTGTACATGACACTCAACAAATGATACAATAACCAAAACCAAATTGTCAATACAACTATACACAATGCACATTGTACATGAGGTCACCTGCTACCCACCAGCAAGTGCTGGTTTCATGACATTAAAATTCGCGCAATGCTGTGAGCGGCTCTAATCGAGAGAGCCACTCGGGAGGTTCAGTGGAGGCTTTTTGGATCTCTATAAACCAATTTACACTTTCACGGAAATACATTCGCACAGGCCGAGCGTCTTTATCCACATGATACCCTGCCATCCTAGATCGCCAAATAGAGTGGAGGCCCAAGAGCATGATTAAATCAAACGGCACCCCCTGCTCCCTATCAACATTTAAAAACCTGATTCCATGCGGGTCCAGTGGGAGGTCTTTCTTCATGGTTCGCTGTAACACATCCCAAAAATAAACGCCCTCCCAGCAATGTAAGAAAACATGGTCTACAGTTTCTGGCACTTTGCAAATTAAGCAATGCGATCCCCACGGTAAGAAGAATCCTTTTTGCTCCAAGAACGTCTTAACTGGCAATGTGCCAGTGTGCAGTTTAAAGAAAAAGGTCTTTGCCGCCGGCGGCACCTGCATTTTCTTGACCCTCTTTAAGACGTTGCCACCTGAGCCTCCACTGTACAGTGACCTGAACCAAGGCACTGGGAAAACAACGTCACACAGGGCAAAATACAATTCTTTACGCTTCACAGAACAGAGGTACTCGTCTGAGCTACACCCCCGACGAAGAATCGGATCATATCCTCACAACCTGATCGATAATTACGTGTCAGTGAAAGCGGAAAAGCATAGGGCCGCCGACGCCGCACCAAATCTTGTTTCCCTTTTCCTGAGTCTCCTTATTACGTGGCCGCGTCATTCCGTCAATGAAACCAAACGTGAATCTTGTCAAAGGCGTAAGAAAAAAAAGGGTGTGGAGGTGCTGGGTATCGATCCCGGTACTTCTCGCATGCTAAGCGAGCGTATTCGTTTCATGACCCTGTGCTGTGCGTGGTTCTTTAGTACGCTTCAGCTGATGCACTTTCTCTCTACTTCATAGGTAGTGCTGCGTCGAATGTGCGTGAGGCTGGCCTAGCGATGCTGCGTGTGGTTTTAACACGTTGAAGTTCACTTTTCTTAGAATGGGCTCACTTTGTTTTATGGCGTTGTTTTGCGTCGACAGTGCTCGCATCTTGCGCTGGCCTGTGACTTCAAAGCAACCTTATTAGGACCATGTGCTCACGTCGACCAGAAGTCAGCGTCGAATGCAGTCGTTTAGCGTCAATGTACTCCTGCATGTGTTGATTTAGTGTGTTGTGGTTAACCTTTTTAACGTCTTGAAATGATCTCGCTATTAGGGAGGTCGTAATAGACGTTTGTGGGTAACAGAGGTCACCTGGGGAGCGTCTAATGTGCACTTTGAACGCTCCATTACTCGTGCATCATCCAAACAGCGCGAAGAAGCGACCTATTCCATAAACATTGTTCAGCCAAGATGGCTGGAATATTTCACACTCCAGCCGAGCGAGGGTATTCTGCGTGTATCCTACGAATCAGCACGTTCATATAAATTCACGCACTGGAAACCTAGAACCTTCGTAATCACGCGCTAAGTCGCCCTTATTTACACCGCGTGCATGCGCCGTACCAACACAAGCCCTGTACGAGCAGACCTTTTACGTCTTAAATAATTGTACTTTTTTATTCTTTTTCGCACGATTTGAACACTATATTATTAACGCCATTTACTGACTGAAGAATGAAATTCCGGACCCAAGAACTGCTCCGCAGGGCTCCAACGAACTTTTCCGCGTATTTCCACCGATAGCGCTTCAGCCGTCGTCTGCTGTGGCAGGTCCGACATAGGTGGCGACACTATCAAAACTGCGCCGAGCGCGAGAGGGAAGCGAAGAATTTAGGAAGAGGAGAGAAGTGGTTGGCGCTACTTTCTTCAGAGGGGCTTTCGAGAGGGTTCGTGTACAGATCTTTCAGATTGCAAGATGATAGATGGAAAGCGGCACAGAGCCACGAGGAAACAGCGTGGTTTCAACATTTGCGCGTTTATACTTTTACTGGAAAACATGGAATATTGTAACACGAGCATTATCTTGGTCTCCCGTCGCCCGTACTTCTTCAGCAAACAAGAATTTCCTTAAGACGCTTACCTCAGATATCTGAAGTGCACGTCACAACAGAGGAAACTTCGGTGTAACATTTCAGTTGTGTTCGCGGTTCACCTTTAGAAGCTGCCATCCAGGTAAGCATTCGGGAAGGGAAAACTGCATTATTCTGTTCTCGTTGATTTTTGGCAGCACGATGAGCTCTGCGCACGTTTCGCCACTGGATGTCTCGCAAAACTGCTACGTGCTTTTTTCTTTTTTTTTGTCCGAAAGCACATGTCAGCGATTGCCTGTCGGCAATGCAAAGGCTAGAAGATTTCGCGACTGCGCCCAACAGAAGATGGCGGGCATTCCCAGCATTGCCAATGCCACGCAAGGCATTATGAACCTTTCCTGTAATTGATAACAACTGCTGTGCCTTTAGCGAGACAACCACGATATGATGAAGCATGTCTTATTGGGGATCTCCGGAAAATATTAAACCACCTGAATTTTTTAATGTGCACCTAACTGGACAAGAGTTCATCCATTTCGATTTCCAAAATGAGACCCAACTGCCAATCTCCTATCGCCATTAGAATGTTCAATTGGAATAAACACAACGCAATCATTACAACTCCGATGCCAAATGGAAAGCTTTGCGTGAGGTCAGTTGTACCAATTGATTTTTCTTGGCTGGGGAGCGTCTTCTCCGTAGCCATTTTTTTTTCAATTTCGATGATAACTGTACCCACAATAGTCTTTTCCTCTCGTGTGGTGACGTCACCAAGCGAAGGCACTAAAATTTGTTATTCCCTGCTTCAATATTGGCAGTGGCGCTCATTTCATTCGCGAATAATATGTAGTAGTTGCCTGCAAGTGCTGTCTCGGTACTACGCTTTTCTAGCCTCTAGCACTTCGCTTCCGATAGAGAGTCAGTCGTACCTTTGCCGTATTGAGCTGAATATCTCTTCGCAGCACAAAGCACCTTTATTGGGGTGGTAATGTGTTATTTCCGTGTTTCCTTCTCGGTTTGACGTTCATCCTTTCTTTAGTTATCCTATCAGCGTTTACTTTGTCGGAAATCGACGTCAAGCAAAACACAAACTATATTGCAGAGTGTGAGCCGAAGCTGTCTAACAAGGCGTCTTGTCTTCAAAATGACCGAATGTAGTTGCGAAAGCAGAGCATTTTTTTATGAAGACGCATGATAAGAGACTATCAGTGATTTTAGTACAAACAGATCTTCTTCAATGAGATAGTTAAGGCATATTGCAGATGCTGATGTAACGGTTGAGGTCGTACACATTTATATGTGTGTGTTGCACTTATCTCATGAATGTGTGAGTGTCTTGTGCTTAATTTTGTTAAAAGAAAGCGTGATTCGAAATGCTGCAATGCATGTATCGCCAGCTCAGAGAGCAGAGAGTGTGCAGGAGACACGGCCTAAAAATCTCAAAACCTTTATTTCAACTGCAACAGTGTATGTACTTACAGAGTTTCAACGCGGTTATACTCAATCTACAATTACACCGGCAACCGCGCATGAGGAATGTGTTCAAGTCTTTTACAACCTAAAAAGAAACGGACACAATGAAATAAAAAGAACGTGAAAGGTCTATATATCTTCCCTAGTTCACTCGTCACTCACACAGACAACATAGTGTGCACGTCTTTAAGTGCACACGTACACCAGCCGGCCCTGGTGATGCAAGGGCTACACTCATGTTACGAGCGCAGGAGCGAGTCCTTGGTCAACACACAGAGCCGAGACACAATGCGGTTATACAAAAATAGAAAAATACTCCATCTCCCGCACCTTCTAAGGCACCTGCGTTGTCTTTGCATATTCTGTATTTTGAGACACATGCGATCGGATATACATGGTGGACGTGGTGCAGTTGGCTGCTAGTGGTTGAAGCTGTTAAATTTTGTTTCTGCTTGTTTGTTTCTTGTAGATCGAATAAACAGGACAATGAAATATGAAACGATATTGTGACTTTAGGATGAGACGACCGTATAGTAGCTGTCAAAGCCTGAATGCACAAAAATTTATGCTGAATTTATGCACAGGTATACCAATTCAATGCTGTACTGGGCAACTAAAAGCAAGTTTAGCATCCTAACTGATGGGGTTTCTTGTTGCCAAAACCACGATATAATTTTAAGGTGTCCCGCAGTGCAGGGCTCCAGAAATTTTGGACCACCTAGAGCTCTTGTGCACTGATAAAGCACAGTACATGGGCCTCTAGCGTTTCCGCCTCCATGAAAAACTGCAACCGTTGACACCGGCATCAGACCCGTGCCCTTCAAGTCAGCAGCTGAGCACCTCACTTGTCTTCATGAAGTTAGAACACTATTCAGCATTAGTGCAGAAGCACTGCACATTCAGGCGAATGAAGAAGCTAATGCTGCAAGACTTTAGACTGACTGGTGACATTCCTGAAGAGGCTGGCTGATGACACAGGGAGGTATTAGAAAAAAAAATATCCACGTGAACAGATAGTTGGTCCTTAAATGCCGTAAGAGCAATTGTCAGCCACTCTCAGCAACTGCGCCCGTCCAAGTATTGTAATAAAACGCAATGAAGTACAACACAGCGGCCACAGCACAAGTAGAATGGACAGCACATACACAGACCGACACCTCTTCTGTACAGCTGCTCCAGCACTGCGTGACGATTTGCAAAGGAACATCGTCAATTCGCACTCTTATAGAAATCAGAGAATTGGTGCACAGGCAACACACTGAAATACATAGCTCGACATTTAAAGACTAAAATGTGCACATTTTTTTACAGGAGCCAGCACTGTTTCAATACAGAACACATCTTGCATAAATACACTTAATGTTCATTTGCCTTTTTGCAACCAGTGAACAGCTAATGTAAGCCATGCTTGCCTTAAGGTAATTTAAATTTGCACCATTTAATTATGCAATGGCCACAATGAGCTCTCTTCATGCAGTATTTATCGGGTGCCAATATTCTATAATGAATTAATTGATCATTCGTTTGTCTTTTAATGGTTGCCATAACATGGTGTTCTTTAGGGCAACTCTAAATCTGTTTCTCTGCTTCTTGCTTCCACTGAGTGATGAACAGGTGAGAAAATAATGTTTCTGGTCCCTCGTAGATTAACAAAAGCCCCACCATGCACGGCTACAGTATGTAAGCCAAGCATAAGAACATTGGTATATTGCTGTATGCCATACAGAAGTTGGGGCAGTGTATCAACTCAGCAGTGCAGATAATAAGTGTGAAGGTTTCATGTGCTAAAATAAAATTTAAAAACATAGCACAATTAGAATAAAAGACGTGCCAGAATGAATATGGTCCAGAAAACGATGCTTGCAAAGTATTGGAATCAGATGCATTTAATTATATTAGCTTGCCCTGGTTGCTGAGTGTTTCTCCCTGAAAAAATTTATGATATGCCCCACAGCTAAATTAGACCATCTTGCAAAGAGAAGCTCCACTAACTGCATGATGGATGTTTGCACGAGATCTTACAGCACACGCCTACAGTAGCATGGCATCCCAGCACACAGCAACATCATTTCTGGGCTGCAACAAATGGTCAAATCACAGCAACGCAAGAAGCTTCACGATGATCACATCAACTCTATGAATGTTCAGCAAATGCACAGAGAGGTGAAAAGCAAGCGGACCACACAAGTCTGAAATACAAAAGGACAGAATGGTGTGCATACTTCCAGCATCAGATGTAGGGAAAAACTAAAATATCGAGAGAAAACATACCAAAGGTCTGTTTGTTTGGTCTTTTTTTTTTTGTGCCATAGACCTCTAAACGAATAACTGTGTGCCCACTAATAGAGAACTCATCCACTTGTCAGTAATCAAGAATATCAGTACCCTGCAACACTGTCTGCTCACTGCAGATTCTTCCTTAGAAAACTGTGAGCATCCTAACCTTAACACATATTGTGGAACTGGCGTAAAGGGCAGAGTTTACATTTCCATTGCCAATGCCGATCCAGCAGTGCCATATCCGCTGAGGTGCGAGTCTGCAAAGGTGTTGCAGCGTAAGGTGTGTGTCACATGTGCGAGTCCATGTGCCTGCTTTGCGATATGACATTATGCGCTATGTACAAACAGCCATGAGTAGCGGACAGATAACGCCACACACTCACATTCTATCACCACAGAGAAACAGTTTCGTATGAAGTACTTCTGGACACCCACTAGACAGCAGCAGGCTAATCAGTAAGACAATAATAACAAGGAAACATGAAGTACCGCTAAATGGTGGCAAAGAATCGTCCTTCCTTCCCACATACATCCGTCGTAGCCAGAACCCTGAAGCAACGTCGCCACCCTTCTTGGGCTAATGCATGTATTGCCCCACGCTGCACCCGCGGAGAAAGTGCGCGATGAGAGTACATAATGTAGTAGCTGTGCCCCTTCCTGCACGATATTTACAAGCAAGCACCGAGAACAACTATATCACAAACGCGCAGCTGTTCGAGAAAGTAATCCATGTGTTCAAAAGGCTGTTGTGTGAATTAAGTCATAACGCACCGTACATGAACGAACCAGAGGAGAACATTATCACCTTGGAAAACAGTGCCCGGTGCAGAACCATCATGAACACAGTCCCAAGGTGCTACTACATCGATGTGAGTGTACTTCTGAATGATGTGCTGAACCCTTAAGGTAAATTGACTTGCTCAGTCCTATAATTAATATGAGTATGTGGTTTTCGAAAATCCCATAGCACAAACGAAAAGCCATCGTTTTGCAGACACCTGTCAGCGTAATCTGGCATTCTAACATCTCATCTTGAAGAAAATTACCAATACACAGTATACATGCTTAAAATACTCTTTGTCATGTCTTAACATTCCCGAAATGTACTTTCAAAAGCAGTCTATGTACAGGTGCAGAGAAAGAGTAATAACGTCTCTGCGTGCACTACTGCTGTCGCTGAACAGACAGTGAGTGTTTGAGCATTTGGAGCAGTCTCCATTGGACAACGTGAGCCTGATTAAGTCCAGCTACGAGTAGCTAAAGTGTCAAGTTGGAAATGTCGTCACGTATGTGCAACAACGAAATGCACACTTTCCGCTCTTTGCAGAGTGTCATGCAGTGTCATCTTATAGCCTCTACATTATGTCAAATGACAAAATTTGCTTCTGTAAATGAGTACTTCGTATCAACACAAAATGAGTACCTTGCGCAGCAGGCAGATCAGCCAATTCCTTTGCCAGTGGTACACTTTCGTACTAATAATTGAATGCACTGTGGGCATCAATGCAAATACTTATACATTTAAAAGCATCATACTCCCTGAAGTGTTAAATTTTGGACATGAGTAAGGTCTAAAAAATGTAGAATAAAGACAGAAGCTTTGAGAAAACTTTGGTGTGTGAATGTTTCAGTTCAAACTACAGATGTGTCCTGATGTCCCATCGGAATTGCCAAGTATTCAGTAGGTTTCACACTTCCATCGCAAGGAAGATTTGCTTATTGCTGTAGGCATGAACAGTTGTCATGAGTCACTTATCTTTTACGAAAGAACCTCCTGCAGTAGTCATCATCCGCTGCAATATTGAAAAGCAAGCTAACCCATCATTCTCATTAGAAAAAGAATGCAGCTCCAGTCAGCATGAAGCACACCCAAAGATAACGCTACCGCCGCATCGTTTCTACAGGCATTCTCAATCACTCTTAATGAATGCATAAAAAAGGTCCATTCATAATAATTTCAAAGGCAATTCATTACTGAGAAAGACAGTCACAGACAGCTGGACTTACCTAGACTGTATCGAATTGAACACATGTGTGTGTTGTTTCCATTATACAGTACACACTATGTGCCCCTTCATATGCTTCCAACATAACGAGTCAAACTTTTAGCATTACAAGAAGCAGAGTTATCTTCATTCATTGCATCTAGAATGAATACTGCTAGTAACGTTTGAAGAAACACTCGTTAAACTGTACAGCTATTCAGTAGGCGATTGTGGCAATGAAAGAAAAGTCATGAAAATGGGGCGAAATTCAATGTTTGCGATCAGTAAACGCAATGGTGGAAAAAAAAAAGACACGAATGATGGAACAACTGCAAGTACAATTTAGAAACTATACCGCTGAGACCTCCTACAAGAACCAAAGTATACTTAGGGCAGATAAGTCTGATGTTTGTGATCTTACACGAATTGCATAGGATTGCAGATCATTTCTACAATGTGCAAAATGTAATGAACTTATTGAAGCAGTTCACCCAAGCTTTTCATAAAAACTGCTCCGGTCCACCCTGAATGGCAATGCATATTCCTATTGCATATTAAAGGAGAGTGGATAAATTTAGTTATTGCTATTCAGATTAGTAGTGCCTATCGTACTTTGCATATGTGCCTACCAAAGAGCATGTGAGCAATGTCCTTGAAGAAAGAGGACTCCATTAGAAAAAGCTTTGCCGGTCAGTTTTTCTTCTTAGAATACAGTGGCATGCTGGTACAATATTGCATTGCTGAAATAGGTAAATTATGCTCCAGCAAGTTGCAAGGAAGCCAAAATAATTTGGGATTCTCTTAGCAGAACTCTATTCGTTTCTCATCTCTTCTACTGAATGGCAGATCGCTAGATAGTAGGGGAAAGAAATGGAATCGTTAACCATGAAATCAGCAGAATGCCTAATTTAAAATCTGGAAGGGGTGGCTTGTGTCACAAAAAAGTTCTAATGTCATACGATAGACAGAATTTCGAGGTACTATCAGTGTACATCTAAAACTCAGGATTTCTCGGGCTGTGCACTGCAGCACGATTCTGGTTGAGGTGTCAATTACACGCCAATTAGCCATGTTAAACTTCAATTCATTGCATTCCACAAAAGAGATGAAAGATAATGTTAGCAGATGAGATTTCTAACCTTATTTTGTACATAAAATCGACTCCAGCCCCACAGATGAAGAGTACGTGCCTCAACTGGAAATCAAAGGTGAGGAGAAAGAACAAGCCAATGCCCCACTACTGATCCTTCATGCACTGTTATTCCCCACTTGTTCCAGCGGAACCTCATATTTAATTTTGCTCATTCCCACCATATTTCCAGTACTGGTCCTTTCCACCTCCTAATTTTCTTAAACCTGATGTTATTCACACTAAAGTGATCAGTTTTGTACACATGTACAGAGAAGAACACTGAAATGAGCTTTTCTGTGACATATTATCATGGTTTACCAGCTTCAGTGTCTGGTATGGTAAGAAAGGCAGTGCCCAGAATGTATGGATGTTATGTACAAGGTTAGTTACTAGAAAAGCTGCACATGACATGACATGACTGCCTCTGTAGCTGCAGCGCCTGATCTCTTTCCTAACCTGTGAGCAAAGTGTTAAAACTTGTTTGAGTCATGGGCAGGCAATTCACCATGAACATACCAAGGACGGAAGACACAGAGGGTTGAGAAAGAGAGAAGTACTAGAGAAGGAATGTTGATTAGTAAGCAGCAAGCCTTAATTATAGACTTCAAGTGGCACCAACAATAGTCAAGTAAAAGCACAAGCGTGAGCTGACTGCCGTATGATGGAGAAAGTGTAGCTGAAAGTGGAAAATAACAACACGATTAAGTGCAAACGATAAATTACGCGTCTCTTGTTGCAGTTTTTCACAAAGTGGTGAGCTGAAATTAGGCTTGTGTAGAGTCACGGATCCTTTCACTCCCCCAAATAAATGTTACCTCACGTCCATCTGAAGAACTTAAGATCTTATGATAAAGATATGGTGAATAGGAATTGATTCAGACTATCCAGACTGAGAGCAACATTATTACTGCTAGGCAAGCATGCTGTGGCCCTGTGACATTGATGGAAGCCACTTTGAAGGAAAATAATTAGTTCCGACTACTTTCATGTGCCCCGTATCAAAAACTGCACAAGCCGTCAAAATGGTGAATATTTAAAAGTCACGGAAGAGTTTTCGAAGCTTGCACAAACAGTTTAGGTTTCCAGTACACATTATCTCTGCAGTTAATGCTGAAATAGCATTATCTTTACAAATTTTCAACCACTTGAGGAAGAAAGGAAAGGAGGTGTGGTGATAGTAATCACACTTTATGAAGCTGGAATCTTGTAGCCAGAATCACTGCACTGGTTCTCGAGTGCCCCATCAAAGGGACCAAATTCGCTAAATTAAACATCAGTGCCCTGGCCTAATATACAAATTAACAAGTATTTTGCAGTTGCATTTTATCTCCATTTCCAAAGTTCACCACGTTTATTCCCCCTGCCTTCTATTTTCTTGACCATCCTTCCTTTCTTACACAAATTTATGAAAATAATGCATTAAAACGCTCTAATGGTGTGTGTGCCGTATATGACAGATGCAAAACGAATTCAAGGGTAATATCTCTGAGCTCCATAATAACTGAAAACATCACATCTATACTTAGCATAGCACGGTGCTGTGCAACATGAACAAAGCAGTAACTTAAAGTCTTTACAATTTCATGGTTTTCCACCACTTTCAACAGCTCTTGCTTGCATTATTACATATGACACTATAAGGCATTGTGTACAACATGCTTACTTAAGACTAAAGCACACCACCTCAAAAGTAGTCGCCAGAAAAACTACTGCAGTTGCGAAGCAATCAATAGTGCAACGACAGCCACTCTCAATTTAATGTATTTACTCGATTCTGAGCACCCTGTTTTTTAATATTGCGACACTCAAGAGAGAGAGAGAGAGAAATAAGGAAGGGAAGGCAGGGATGTTAACCAGTCATGAGTCCGGTTTGCTACCCTACAATATTTCAAAGAAATGGGCAGCACAAAATCACAATTTATTTTACAAAGATTTAAAATGAAAAGAGGTGACCCTGCCGCTTCTTGTGTCTGATGTTCTGCCACGCCCTCTCACTGCCGTGAAGAACTCAACTACGACGCACCATACTTGAGCCGCCGCCCTCATTATCCCATAGCAGATACTAAGAACCATGAACATGGTCTCAGAACGTAAGTCACGGCATAAGAGATTGGCGGTGAGCGAGCATGACTGGTATTTACTACATGCTCCCCAGCGAAAGAAAAGTGGCTGCTCAGGTTCGCAAGCAAACTTTTTCCTAGTTTTCTTTTTCGAAGAGGGAGAGGGGGAGGCTTAGACTCACGGTAATATGACATGTAGCTAGCCTGGTCACTCATCTTGAGGTGGCATGCCTTAGGCTTCAGAAGTACTTTTTGTAAGACAATTCATTATTTATGTTCATTATTCATGCTATAGCAGGACAAAGGATATATGTACGGGTAGTCAGCTGTTAAGGAGAATAAGGGATTAGTATTTTACCATCAGTTGCGGTGTGGCAGAAAATTAGATCAGCAACAAAATTTTTATGTTTAAATTGGTAGAACCAAATGATAGCATGAATCTATTGTTCCTGGCAAAGTTCAGTTCTTACGGTGTTCAGATGGACCACACGGTCCAATGTAATTCAACCAGTTCACATTTACAGTGAATTTGTGTGGCCAACATGGAAGCAAGTGACAACTGTTCCATTATCTGAGTCAATTTGCATGCCAGACAAATGCTTGTCCAGGAGGTGGCATAACTACGAGTATTAAAGTTCTAGTGACCACAAATTAGAAAGTCCATGCCATTTTCTAAAGTGTGACTTGAGTTAGTTGTGACTCAGTGTGCTTCATATATCTTCGCAAATGCTTGCTTCCACTTGCATGCCTAATCAGCAGAACATCCTAAAAGAGTCGTCATTTAAAGCATGCAGTTCGGAAAGATAAAATAGATAAAATTATGCCACCATAAAAACATGCACCAGAGCTTGCCTAAAATAAACTAATCTTGGGCTAAATCATCAGTCTGTACACATGCAGTAAAAGAAAGCAAGAACAGCAGTAAAACTCTAAAAGTATTAAAAGGCATTTTTCTGGCTTTTGGGACCTAAAGCTCGTACTTCATGTATTCATGTGCCGAAAATTTCTCGGTGTTAGTTATTTCGTATTGCATATGACCAAAAAAATTCGGAAGAAAGAAATATCTGGGGTGTCTGTGTGTTGAGTTTTCACTGGGTACTAAAATATTCGATAACTAATGCATATTTTGACACAGTGTATTCAATTGGTAGTTAAAGGCTTTTCATTTCTCGAACAGTTCACATGTTGTATTCTAATGCATGTGTCAAATTTCTTTCGTATGCAATTTACTTTTCCTTCAGGCGCAATATTGAACGTGTGCATCAAATGAGTAAGTAGCTTGATCAACCAGAGGTGATGGTGGCCATATTTTTAGTTGCTTTGTTGACTGGCTTAGTAACAGCCCTGAATTGGTGTATTGAAGATTGAAGTTAGCATAATGGTGACATTTATACATCATTCTTGTTCTTGCATTTTTTTTTCGTTTTTTTTTCTTATCTCTGCACTTTCTTCCTCCCCCATGGCGCTGGACACCTAAAGCAAGTGAGCGACAGGAGGCTGCACATATCTTCTCAATGTCAAGTAAGCAGTCCCCCAAACCTTAAAACCACATTTTCATCATTCTGCTACATTGTCCACAATCTACATTTAGGATGGCAATAGGTTCTTATAAATGCCAACTTGTCTATGCCGAAACAATGGCAACACTCTTGAATGACCTGCAGTTTGCGTTGTTGCCTATACATGTCTCGATCACTCAATGCATGATCAAGTGCCATCGATTCAACTATGAGGGATCTTCGCATGACACTAGTAGCAGAACAACGTTTCTGGTGCATTTGATAAAGGAAATTTCTTCGAGGTCACTCTGGCAAGTTTTGTGCAAGTACCTCTATGCAGCGGTTTCTTTAGCTGCCAAGTCCGAGCTCTTAACAGCTCTGATTTGTGGTCTGCACATTGGTCCAGCCAGAAACGTCAGAAATAACAGCCTCTTAAGTATTTGTCAACTGGAAGCTGATCATCCTCGGCTTCCCATTAAAATGCCTCATTCGAAGATGTCTGCACAGCTTCAAACAACAAAAAAATTTTTCACTTCCTCTCATTATCCCCGCCTAACAGTGTTTCGAGACACAACACCATTCATGAGCGGGGCAGATGCTGTCTCACTAACACCACCTTTTCGCAGTGCGAGGCATGGAATCAGTGCTTCACAGCAAGGCAGGCAGACACCAATGCGAGTACGAGCATCACTGCCTGCGTCGATGTGAGAGCTGTTGCGGTCGAGCAGAGACTTGAGCCATAGTAGTAGTTTTCGCAGTGGTTCCCGACGAACTCTAGCGCCTGCTGTACGATGCTCTCGACAAGGGCGTTGCGATCAGTGCTGCACTTGACCTGAACGGCCGTGCGCACACAGTGGGCGAACTCTCCGAAGGCACTGTGCAGAGAAGAGAAGGGAGCAAGCATAAGTGGGCAGAAAAGTTTGGATGTCTGTGTACAGTGCTCTTTACTCGTGCATATATTTAAAGAGTGATGCAACATCGTTGCCATTGGCAAAAAAATGAAGCAGTTTGCAGTCTTTGCTGCCTTTGCTTTATTATCAGTGCACACCTGCCCTTGAACAATTTCAGAAAAAATTAGGTAACTGTTAGTGTGGTCAGCACAAGAGCACTTGCAGCCATCGCTCTTCCTTTCTATGCCATATAGAAAAAAAAAAGACAACAGTAAGTTGATTCGGTAATTAAGTCTACATATGGCACGCTTCACTGTAAGTAGAGAGATCATGTTAGGCCAATGGGAAGATCATTTTACGGGACTTTACATGGCTACATTTAACTCCTGCATAAGGTTACAGTTGTTGACTCAAAAAGCTTACAAGGGATAAGTCGGCAACAATATCACGCAAGGATTCCTTTAGTCGGTTATCACTCGCTACAGTGAGCAGTTCATTATGTTGGTCACAAAAACACCCAATCATGCCAGTAATCAACGCAGAGAAGAGTCCTTGAGTACTACAGGCCTCCTACAACTGATAATTGCTAGCCAGCTGATCAGGAAGCTGGCATACATGAAAATCACTGTGCACAAATGTTCCAAAATCTTTGAAAGAAGTCGACGAAATTTCTCATAAAAAATTTCCCTGACCACTAACAACCTGTTAGCACAGCGACAGTTGGTACTCAATATTTAGAAACAGCATACCAGTTGAACAAGTTACAAAGTTTAATTTTGGCCTAGAGGATTGTAAGGTGCCTTAGCTTTATCTTGTTTAATGAGCTAGTCCCCTTAACGATCTGTTAAAGAAATAGTACTGCCGTATGTGGAAAATAGCATCAGAAAAGCAAGCTGCCACACAAGCCTGCTCTACTTTTGCCACCTGCAGACTGGCAAATAAAATAACCTGGTTAACAATAACAAAAAATAGTTACAGAATAATGCAAACAAAGATGCCCCAGCCTCGACTGCTACAAAAAAGCATTAGCTGTTTAAAGAACTGCTACACAGAAACACTGGGTCAATTTATACAGATAAGGTTCTCCTTCAACACAGTTTTTAACAGTGGCCGAAAGGTACTTACTATAAGAAAAAATGGAGGCAAAATGTACATTATTTCTTTCCTGTCATACTAAAGCTTCGTTGCTGGTACACAAGTGTGACAACGACCTTCAGATATCTGTTTGAACTTGTGTTTTGCAAGATCCCTTAGAACTCGATGTAGTCCATATTTGCTTAAAGACAGTAAAGTGGGATTAAGCTGAAGACAATATTCCTGACATCCCAAGAGGCTTGTGTAGAAACATAAAAAACAAAAGGCAGACTCACCTGTGGTACATTTGTTGTTTGTCGATTCACAAGCTTTATTTGACAATTATATATGTCTTCTTGTACTATTCTAAAATCACAATTTACTACAGCATGTTCGTTTCATTTACTGATAAAGAAATGCAAGTACCTGCACACCACAAAAGCTGCGCAATAGCATAAAAAAATAATGCAACGAAAGACACACTGACCAGCAAAGCCTGGTCTTGTGCTCCTCATCAGACAGCTGTAGACCCGTCGACTTGCGGCTAGACGACTGTTTCCGATAGCTAAGACCGGCCGTGGCCTTCTGGTGTCTGTCGGTGCATCGTTGTAGGTCCCTGCTCACAAGGCTCGTGCAGGTTGCCTGGTTGATTGCTGCTAAGGAAAACGTCAACATGATGGTGCATTAGCCACTGTCATGACACTCCTTTCATTTCCTTGTGTTAAATAGGTCACCAAACTATTTGGTAGCAGATTACTCACGAAAAAGCATTCCGTGAAAGCGAAGTCAACAATGAAGTGCAGGTCAGAATTGTAAGATTGCCCTCAATGTCCCAGAGAATAGGAAAAGAAACTCTGGGACACATGGGGCCCTTCCAAGTAAGGGCCTCCTCCGTATTGCAGGTTTTTAATTTGATTTATTGATTTCCATTTATACAGACACCATCCCTTAAGACCAGCGATAAATGGTAGTGGATGACAAAAAAAAACGCACTGAGATTAGGCTCACCCCCTAGGTAACATACAGCGTGACATAGCTTGTAGATTTTCTGCTGTTGCAAAGAAAGGAAGCCGACCCTGATCAAGGAATTTAATGCAGATTGCACTTAACTACAAACGATAGATGTGTGATGCGGCTAAGTGCCGACAGCAGTAATCCCACTGAAAATTATCGCTAGGAGGCTAAAAATATATTTTAAGAATGAGCCCTACCATGCAGAAAACTGAATAAATTTATTTAATGTACGCAAATGCTGGTAGGATTCGTTGGGCCGTGCACCTAAAAAGTAGTATTCATGCAGGAGGCAAGGCATCGCCATGGACAAGTGAAACACAAACACGGATGTATGAACAAGACCATGTCAAATGACGAATGAGACAGCGCGATTTTAAAATGAGTAACACCTCATTATAACGAAGCCAACACTAACAGGGAAATGAGCCCGAACTAGCATGTACTGATGCACGGCAATATTAGAAAAAACGCTTTGCATTCACTTCTGGTCTGTACTATGTTAGGCATAGATCTTAGCAACATTGTCCAGAATTTAGACAGCTCTTCGGTGTGAAGGTGTGTGCAAGAAAGGTCTGAAAAGCTTCCACGATATTTTAGAAAGGAACTGACAAATTACAACTGACACTTTATATGCTCTTTTTATAGACCGTATTTTGGTGGTCTCCTAAGACTGTGGCTAGTGGTCTAACTAGCAGCTGTACTTAAAGGGACCCTGAAACGGTTTTGACGATTTTGTGCAAACATGGTGATCCGGTAGAGCGGGTCACTAGGACCATTACAGGACAGATTTTATCGCTGTGCGTAAAGTGTGTAATTTACAATAAGGTTTTGAACACGCGTATCGCAAAAGGTCGCAGCGGCTCGCCAAAAAGCGTTTTCAAACGCCCCCGTCATCGAGCGATCGAATGAGAGGTCGCTGATTGGCCCCGACCCAAGTGACGTGCGCGTAATTTTCAAAACTTAGCTGCGAACAACGTGCTTCTACAACGTACTCCTTCGTTTCAGCCAACGGTATCATCGCGGCATCTGGCGGCGTCACACGAGTCGCCGGCGCTCTATTACAGAGGCTAGCACTGCCGAGGCGGGCGACCTCAGTGAGGATATCGGGGCGCTATGTCACTACGAGAGGCTCGGCAGAGCGGCTGACGCGGGAGGCGCTGTCGTCTATTTTGTTTATCTACACAGTGCCAGGATCTGTAATTAAAGATAAGGCGCATGCACAAGTGACACCAGCTGTACCAACCCTTGTGAGCCATGTGTGTTTTATAAGATGAAATACTCACCAAATTCTGTGATAAAAGTTTACCGCCACAATGTTTTTGGGGTAAATTACATTGCTGGACTGGAGTTTGCCAAGTTTAATATGTAACTGTCTTACTCCTGTTTCTTGACTGTCACAACAACTTGGCAATATGAACAGAGATAAAGCATCATTACCAGCTTAGAAGGCGGTGACAGGCCACTTCAGCTTTCTGAAAATGAATGACTTGTGCAGGCTGCACAGTGGTGTATGCACATTAAATCAATCCAACAGCTCCCTGTATTTCTATCTCCTCTTTAATAGATACGAAGCAGCTTATGGTCAGGGCTATGTCACTCACTCACTCCCTCCCACCCTCCATCCATCCATCCGCCGTGCGGCGTCCACACCCGCACTGTGCATGTGCATCCTCCTCCCATCTCCTCTCCTCTCCGAATGATGCGAGTTGACTATGGAAATGCTCTTTCTTCGATGAATGCTTTACCAGCTCGCAAGGAACGACAACGCGCCCTCGCCCGCGAGAGACAACGCTGATGCAGGCAGCGTCTGCTAGCGTCAAACCGATGCAAACACGACACCTAGTCAAACCGATGCAAATGCGGTGTCTACCCTCCGTGCTGCTTCGCATCGCCTCATGGTCCCCTTTAGCGGGAGATTGCGTAATTTTTTCAAGTCCTTCCTACAGGATAGAGTACCCAGCGTGACGCTTTTTGCTTCATTTGTTTTTTGTTACTCATAGAACACAGTCACAGTGAAGCGTTTCCTGAACAGTACTCACCTGGAGTGGGAGCAGCTTCAATGCGGAGTGGCTGCCGGTAATCGTCACTGCACATCCATGACAGCGTCGGCTCCCGGTCATAGAGGAACAGGCCCAGAAATTCAACACCCTCCTTGTTGCACACCAGGCTAGTGGCTCGCCGCATGCACCTTTGGTAGTTCATGAACCGCCTGTGCAAGAGTAACGAGGACGTTGCAAATCATTTCCACCTGCCGTGTTTCACCACGATGGACACCACGTGGTGCATGAAGCTGCGTTGTTTGGATGTCAAACGGTGGCATGTGCGTGAAGACGACTACAGAGTTCACGTGAAATGAGAACCAAGTTTGAGCTCTCAATATCGGCCTGGGAAGGAAATACGACGTACACCCACAACATGCTTACTGCTTTAACCATACACCTTTATAAATCTTCTATGATATGCAAAGTTCTTTGGATGCTAAAAAATGGCAATGCAACAGAAAATGGTTAATGTGAAAAGAACGAAACACGGTAAGTTGCGTACTTGAAGCACAAATCATCTCGTGGAGCTGAACATTATAAACTTTAGAAAAGCTAACAGCCATATATCATCATTATGCCCTGTACAATTGCGACGGTATTTAGCATTGCACAAGGCATGCTAAATACTAACAGAGGGACATGAACTGACACTGAAAAGGAAACACAGAGATCCATAGCATTGATCTGTGACAGACGCCTTAGTCGCAGTGTTCATAGCTTTTCTGCACTTTTGTTGCACTGACAGCATGCAAAAAACTTGTGTGTTTAAGGGAAAAAGTACCAGTATATCACAGATGGTTGTTCAATTTGCAGTAAAAGCATACCCCAAGAATTTTATATCATTATCAGACTCGCAGTGTCACTTCACCCACTGTTCTTATTTGAACACTACATTTGTTAATACTCTCATTGCAAAACTAGTTTTCTAACACTTCAGTTACTTCCTCTAATGAGTAACTGCCGTTGTAATGCAATTACTTTCTTAATTCCTGCAGTCAATTACAAACTTACAATGCCTACCATATATCATCCAAACTGCAAATATGCCCACCATGCTGCATGTTCGGTGGGGCAGCAATGCACAACGTATCAGGTCAGACAAAGACAACACACATTCTGGAGCAGATATAGTGTATCATACCAACTCTTTCAAACTCCATTTAGCAGTGCCCTTGCTGTTTATGCCACGCTGTATGCGTGTGAATGTGTTGCCGTAACAAAAGAAAAGTTGTATGAAATGCAACGTGGGAGGTTATAAGCTATAGCAATAAGCTATAGCAATCACTCGATAACCTTTTCTGAAGCTGTAACTGCATTTGTGCTCGGTTACTCTTCACAGTGAAGTAACTGTAACCATCACCGGCTACTTTATTTGAGCAATGTGAGCGAGTCTGCCAACCATACAGAAATATGCTCACCTGCACTGCTCTTCGGATGGATACTTGCTGTTGAGCTGGTATTTCTTCATCTGAGCATCGTAGTCACTGTTGCAGCGTTGCACTTCCGGCTTCTGGAAGCACGCACCATCCTTCCAGTGCTCTGCATCAAGAAATACATGAGAAAGACAAATAGTGTCATACTTCGGCAGGGCAAAAGAAGATTACACTGATGGGCCCTGATATATACCGCAAATGCAACTTCAGCACAGTACACATTGTTCAAGCAGTCATCAGACAGTCGTAACAACGCTTCAGTGTATCATGAATTTGACATCAGGCATCCTATTTCTTTAGTACACAGCCGGCAGCGCTTGGCATTTCAAGTAGAAATAAAGCCAGCCAACTCCGTGACAAAAAGTACCTGCAACAAGGAACATAGTAGTACTAGGATATATTTTCATAATCGCTGGGAAACGCTGACTTCAAAAAGAAAAGGTCTACGGGAAACACAGACACAAGCACAGAATAGTACAAGAAACAGTTTCTTTTCTATAAGCTTATCCAGGTCGTCAAACTTAGCACTCTTAGACTCACATATGCTTCCAAACTACTTTGCACTTATCAATTTTTATTGCACACAGAAAAATACAAGGGCTTAAATGAACGGCGGAGATAAGCAAAATGCGGAAATGCACGCTAGCTTTTCCCGCTTGCACAATTCGGGGTGGCTCCTGTCCCCGTTGCAGCACTGTAAGGAAATGTTACCGCTTTTTATCGCAAGGTATCTTTCTTAACAATAAAAATCTAAACCGGAAGCTTGCACGAGTTGGTGCATATCTAATAAAGATGAACAGTGCAAGGATGACATATCACAAGAGAGCAGATGCATGGTATAGCACTGTGTCTGTACGTCTCCTTTCATGTCATGTGTCTTTCTCACATTGTTCATCTTTATGAAATAAAAATTTGTCTCGCTTATGTTTTCCTTCCTGAAGAAAATTGGCCTCCGCACTTCCATGTGAAAATTTTTATATGTGAGCTTTCTGATGTGACACTGCTACCGTGAATGCCGCTCATGTCCTAGAAGTCCTGGTAGCTCATCATCAAAGACAGAATTCAAGCTAGTTCCACAGTGTGAAAACCATGGGACTAGCAAAGCTGTGCTCTCTTATCATGAATCGTGGCGTAACTGGCAGGAGTGTCAGTTCCCTACCACTATCAAGTATGACTATCACCAAAAGAAATAAGTGGACCTGGGTAGGACATGTCATGCAAAGCACGGACAACAGATGGACAGTAAAAGTAATGCAATGGATGCCAGGAGAAGCAAAATGCAACGGAGGCAGGCAAAAGGTTAGATGGAGTGATGAAATTAAGAAGTTTACGGGCATAAAGTGGAACCAGCTCACTCAGGATAGGGCAAACTGGAAATTGTTGGAGAGGTCATCATCCTGCAGATAGACTTAAAGTAGGCTGGTGATGATCACTATCGCTCTCACTATCACTAATATGCAGCAGTGCGCTGACAACAAAGGTAGGGGTTGTGGACCGAGGGCAGGAACGGGTACGCTTTTCCTTTCTCTGTAAGCCTAGACACGAGACGGACTATGAGGCTTTTACTGTCTTTCTTTCTTTATTTAATTCTTTCTTTTCTTTCTTTCTTGCCTTTTGTATAATCACTGATAACATAGCAGTTAGGCTGAGGCCAACAGTGGTTAGTGGGTGCAGTGTGTCGGGGGCAGGAGCGGGGTCGGCTTTTCCTTTTTGCATGACAGCAGAAGACGAGGATGGACATGGACGTGCCCGACCATTGAAAAGGACATTCTGGGTACCAATAACAATTGCGACATCACCCCGCCTCTGCTGCTTAGCACATTAATGTGAGCACTCCGAAAAGACAGATCGTGCGATTTGCTCCTCAACAGATGCGTTCACTTACCTTTGACGGCGTCCCTGTCTTCGCAGGTGGCGTACGCGTACTTTCTCGCCGAGATGATGACCTGCGACTTCTCCTCCTTCTGTTCCAGAGGCAGGCACAGGGCAGTGTAGTTGAGCAGACAGTTCAGGTTCTGCCGGATGTACCTGAACACGGCGGTTGAGCATTAAATGGTGCATTCCACGTGACATATTGAGCTTTCTTTACACAGGAATGAACACTCGGCGTACAGGTGTACAATCATGGCATGACACAGCACTACAGGCACAAGAACCGTGTAATAGGTTTATATCAACAGGACATCAATCATGCATTAATGCACGATTATACTATGTTCATTACCTTATTTATTTATTTAAAATACTGCTAGTCTCATGTCCAGATCATATATCATGTTTCATACAATATTTATGTTCATACAATATTCATACAATATTCATACAATATTTGTATCACATATATTTATGTTTCATACAACAACATAAGGACATGCCTAAGCAAATATGGCAGTTTTCTATATAAAAATAGAACAAGACTGGTTACAAAAAAAACAAAAGCATCGTCACAGAAATAGTGCGCTTCATGCTGCACAACAGTGCAGGTTTTCGTAACTTCAAAAAGACGAAAAGAAGTAAGCAAGAATTAGTCATGGTTCGGAAAAATTAGTCTGAACGAACATTTATATAAGCTATTTTACTAACTACTTAATGATAACGACTTCAAATAACTTAACAAAATCGGACTGTGATACGGCGTTAGTAGTGGACGCATCTACACTGCTCCTCTCATGTACAACACGCAAAAAAAAAAGTCGAAATGTATCATTATTACAGAAGAACTCCTTTCGTGGGAATGATAATGGCGGGCAATGCAGGATTGATGAATAGTAAGGTATCTTGAATGATCTAATTTTAGTATTTTGAAGCATCTAATCTACAAAGGCCTATGCAATGGAGCATATCGGTAAAATTGTCGAAAGTAGCGCATGCTCACTATGTGTAACCCAGTGCAAATGTCCTCGGCTACGCTAGGCGGATTCCTTGAAGTGAACAGCGTCGCAAACGGCGCCCGCAGTTGAGTGTGCGTCCTGCGCACGCGCGTCGGACAGCAGATCTCGTTACCTTTCGAAAATATTAGACGCTACCATGTCCCGCGCTCAGCGCTCGCACGATATAGTAAAAAAAATCGCACACATCTCCCCGTAAGGTGGAACCCTGATGTAGTATGTGAAGCAGCCATGGGAGCTCTGTAAAGTTGCTCTTTATTCATCATCGTAGATGACTTTAAGCTCCGGAGAACGTTTCTCCTTGAGTATAATGGCCTTGTGGTCCGTAAAGTATAAATCGCGCACATCTCTCGATTCAGCTTCGCGAGCCCTCGCTGCCTCCGGGTCCGCTTGCCGGCGCTGGCGTCTCGCTTCAGCATCTCGAGCTCTCAGCTCCGGGTCGGCTTGACGACGCTACCGCGCTGCAGCCGCTTTGCGAGCCCGCGCCGCCGCGATGCGATCATCCGTCGTATCTTCGTTCATGTAGAAGTGCACTCCATGATAGCTGCTGTAGAAGAGCGCGCGCCGGGGGAGAGCGATTGCTTTTATCCATGCGACGCAGCGCCGCTAGCGGTCTCCACTGAAACTAGAGCACGCGCCGGAGTGGAGCGAGCGCGGGCACAGCTCCTTACTAGCGTGGCTACGGCAGACAATGTTGCGAAGGGGGGACAGGCCTCGTTCATAAGCTGCTTCGCATCTAAAAAAAAAATTGCGAAGAGCGTATTTACGTGTGTCAAGGGTATCTTTGCCCTTTTGCGACACATCTCAGATTACGGTCCTTGGGGCCGTATTATGAGATGTGTTATGAGATGCGTATCATGAGATATGTATGAGCGACAGTATCGCTTCGGTGACGTAGGTGTATCCATTGGTGTCTCCTGCGGGTGGTGACTGGCCGCAGGAGATACCAGTGGCGACATTTACATCACCAAAGCGATACTATCGCCTTTTGCGACACATCTCAGAATACGGCCCCAAGTCACCATCCGGCCCACCGGCACGGCTAAATCTTTCTAATACTAATACCTTTGCGACAAGCGGAAGCTAAAACTTGGACATGCCGTGATGAAGAAATGCGCCAGGTCTGCTTCCTTGTGGCTGTGAACTCGGGACAACAGCAGAGCAACTACAGCAGAATTTTTCGAGGGAAATCTGACAAAATAACGATTTCTGTGTCCCTCAACAGACGTATAACCGATAAATGTTGGAGTGGCAGGCATCAATGGTGGCTTGTTGGTCTCCGATCCTAATAGCACCTGTACAGAAAAGCGGCCGATTGTACAGTCATCGTAAGGCGTAAGAGTTCGCTGTTATAAGTCAAATCGAGGCCGTTGAGCCGGATGACCGCATCGACGAAAGAGCGAGATAAGAAAGCATGTGCAACAAGAAGGACGCTGCGTTCATGAGTAAATATGATTAATGCGTTTGTCGCGCGGCATTTAATATCGGTTGTGTCCCGTTATTACACAAAGCTATTTCATTTACCACAATGTGTTGGTCATGGATGTTATGGAAGCGATGCGTGGATGTGGGTGCATCTATGTCAAACAGTGCCGTACCAGAGAAACGCTGATAGCAATGGAGTTTACCTCGACGTACAATAAACATTTAACTGATTATGCGAAGACACATTTCACTTGCGTGTTATACTGATTCCTCTGACAGAGGGATCAGACCTATTTTTTCTTTTCTTTTTCTTCTATATTTCATCTTTTCATTCTGCTTTCCCATTCGCCAGTGCCAGGTAGCCTACCGGACACCTTTCTGGTAAACATCCTTGACTTTGTTTCCCTCTCACCTTCTTTCCTGGTCTCTTACCACTGAATGGCTCGAAGCATAGCGCAGCCCGAAATAGAAAACAGATAGACACAAGCGCTAGTGTTTGTTTGTGATTCAATCTTGTGTCCTCGTGTCTTGCTGCGCTATGCTACAAGATGCATGATAACCTAGAAATATCCCTCACTCTATTGCCCATCATCGCTTTCGCTTAGAAAAATCTGTTGAAAGCGTACAATCTCTCCAGTCAACAATACTGAGGCGCCACAATGGTCGTCTTTCATATGGCCTGTCTACCTAGCCTCACTAAATACGTTCTTTCGAGCATTTTTCTAGTTATCGCTTCTTAAACGGCACACAACGAAAAATGTGTTTTCCATGCACGTCAAGTCAATTACCTCTATTTTATTTCATTTACTCTTCACTTTATAACGAGAAGACCCAACGCGGTGTTTACACTAACTAGAGATGGGTCGCTCAGGAGTGATCCGGATCTTTTGAGCGGCTCTTTCCAAAGAGCGAGTGATCCGCGGGTCAGTAAAACTGAGCGGCGGATCTTTGGGAGAGCGGACGGCGGTTCTCCCTCGCTCAGTGAACCGATGGCGGGAGGCGGTTCGCTCTCGCTCAGTGACCCGTGCGTTCCATCTCGCTCACAGAGCCGAGGTGAGCCGGCTCAGTAAAACTGAGCGGCGGTTCTTTGGGAGAGCGGACAGCGGTTCTCTCTCGCTCAGTGAACCGGGGGAGGGAGGCGCTTCGCTCCCGCTCAGTGACCCCTGCGTTCCGTCTCGCTCACAGAGCCGAGGTGAGCCGGCTCAGTAAAACTGAGCGGCGGTTCTTTGGGAGAGCGGACGGCGGTTCTCTCTCGCTCAGTGAACCGAGGGCGGGAGGCGGTTCGCTCTCGCTCAGTGACCTGTGCGTTCCGTCTCGCTCACAGAGCCGAGGTGAGCCGGCTCAGTAAAACTGAGCGGCAGTTCTTTGGGAGAGCGGACGGCGGTTCTCTCTCGCTCAGTGAACCGAGGGCGGGAGGTGGTTCGCTCCCGCTCAGTGACCCGTGCGGAACGTCTCGCTCACAGAGCCGAGGTGAGCCGGCTCAGTAAAACTGAGCGGCGGTTCTTTGGGAGAGCGGACGGCGGTTCTCTATCGCTCAGTGAACCGAGGGAGGGAGGCGGTTCGCTCCCGCTCAATGACCCGTGCGTTCCGTCTCGCTCACAGAGCCGAGGTGAGCCGGCTCAGTAAATCTGAGCGGCGGTTCTTTGGGAGAGCGGACGGCGGTTCTCTCTAGCTCAGTGAACCGAGGGCGGGAGGCGGTTCGCTCTCGCTCAGTGACCCGTGCGTTCCGTCTCGCTCACAGAGCCGAGGTGAGCCGGCTCAGTAAAAATGAGCGGCGGTTCTTTGGGAGAGTGGACGGCGGTTCTCTCTCGCTCAGTGAACCGAGGGCGGGAGGCGGTTCGCTCTCGCTCAGTGACCTGTGCGTTCCGTCTCGCTCACAGAGCCGAGGTGAGCCGGCTCAGTAAAACTGAGCGGCACTTCTTTGGGAGAGCGGAACGGCGGTTCTCTCTCGCTCAGTGAACCGAGGGCGGGAGGTGGTTCGCTCCCGCTCAGTGACCCCGTGCGGAACGTCTCGCTCACAGAGCCGAGGTGAGCCGGCTCAGTAAAACTGAGCGGCGGTTCTTTGGGAGAGCGGACGGCGGTTCTCTCTCGCTCAGTGAACCGAGGGAGGGAGGCGGTTCGCTCCCGCTCAGTGACCCCTGCGTTCCGTCTCGCTCACAGAGCCGAGGTGAGCCGGCTCAGTAAAACTGAGCGGCGGTTCTTTGGGAGAGCGGACGGCGGTTCTCTCGCTCAGTGAACCGAGGGCGGGAGGCGGTTCGCTCCCGCTCAGTGACCCCTGCGTTCCGTCTCGCTCGCAGAGCCGAGGTGAGCCGGCTCAGTAAAACTGAGCGGCGGTTCTTTGGGAGAGCGGACGGCGGTTCTCTCTCGCTCAGTGAACCGAGGGAGGGAGGCGGTTCGCTCCCGCTCAGTGACCCCTGCGTTCCGTCTCGCTCACAGAGCCGAGGTGAGCCGGCTCAGTAAAACTGAGCGGCGGTTCTTTGGGAGAGCGGACAGCGGTTCTCTCTCGCTCAGTGAACCGAGGGCGGGAGGCGGTTCGCTCTCGCTCAGTGACCCGTGCGTTCCGTCTCGCTCACAGAGCCGAGGTGAGCCGGCTCAGTAAAAATGAGCGGCGGTTCTTTGGGAGAGCGGACGGACGGCGGTTCTCTCTCGCTCAGTGAACCGAAGGCGGGAGGCGGTTCGCTCTTGCTCAGTGAACCGTGCCGCGGCGGTGAGCGGTGCTGAAGTACCGGGTCGCTTTTCGTTTCGACGGCGGCGACGAGTGTTGGCCGTCGCGGGCTGACTCGCGCTACTCGCATGTCGCTCGCTGTGTGCGCTGCGTGAGGCAGTTCATCGTGACCTGTGGCAACACTTCGAAGACGCAATCCTGACCTAGAAGGGTATTTGAAGACAACAAGTCAACGCAGCTTACGTCCTCATTGGCGCTCATTAGTATAGTTGTATGTCACCGATATCATCCAGTCCTCTGAACTTTCTGAGCGTGTATTTTAGCACATCAATAAAACGAATAACATGCCGTGTTGTGTGAAGGCTTCACATTATGTCGTCGTGGCGCATTTTGGAAGAAAAAATATCATGGCATGATCGCACTTCGTTGAGTTTTCATCTATTTATATGGGTCGCACAGATAGTGTTCGACGTCTTTGTTTCTGTCAGTGGGTGACGGAAGCTAAACATCTCTTCAAATTTACATCATATCATGATGGCGCCCATACTGACGGGCACTCTAAGGTATTTTAGGTAAATGAACGTCTTCCAGAAATGCGTCCATTCACGACACACGTTAAAATCAAGTGCTTGATTTAAGACAGGTCCCGACACGAGACAGTGAAAAACGGCAAGTGCTGCTTTCCGGATAGTTCAAAGCATGTCTAGCATCTTCTTTTCAAGCGTGAACGGTGTTTTTTCGCACACAGCGTGGGGAATTCTTCATTGTATCTGTTTAACGCTCCCTTGGTGCGGCTGTAATTACTTATGGAACTGTTGTAAATATGCGCGGCGCCAGAAAAGCGCGCTTTCCAAGCAACGACCCTTTCTTTGCACTGCCAAGCAGCAGCACAGAAAGGAGGTGCTTCTTTTTTTCCGTAGAAATAGAAAACCCGGGCCACTTTGGAACGGTTCCGCGTAGTTTTCTTTTTTACCTCAGGAATCTCTTTTACTTTTTAGCGCTAATGTGATTTGTCGAAAAGTGAACGTGTTTCAGAGAAAGAAAAGGCGTTTGCTGTTACAAAAGGGAAAAGGCGGCGCAAAATTTTGCCAGAGCCAAGATGAATAAAGGACGACAACAGGGCTAGCTTACAAATTTTCTTAATTTTTGACATGATGGCACATATATTCACAATGTCCGTACATGGTAGCGCCGCACAGCAAATAAATTTAGTGACAATCTGCTAATCCTTCACGAGGAGGATTAGCAGACGATGCCACGCTTTCACGTGGCTAGTACAGACTTAGCCAGCGCCTGCGACATGACGCGCAGGAACAGGGGCTTTTGTTTGCCTTCTTCGCATTCACGATGGTCAAGAGTCGAGGGCAGCAATATCTAATAACGGGCGGCGCGCTCCATTCCAGTGCACAAACCGAGTTCTCAGCAAGAACATGTGACGTTCTTTCTAGCGAAATGTGTCGAATGTGTAGCTTTCTAGCTTTCTAGCCGATGGAAAATGCATGGTGACCGGATACGTGGTGATTTGTAGGCAAGCCGGCACCGCGCCGATAAGACTGACTGTATGCCATTCCATGAAGCGGAGGCGGGAATACTTGCTAGGAAGAAGAAAGCACGAACTGGATAGATTCATAGACAGAAAACACGCACTCATGCGCACACGCTCAGCGTTCCAACTTTCTTGGTTATATGATTTTCGGAACACATACGTTGGTCGAATCAAGTTTTGTGGTATTGTTGTGAGATAAGATTATGCATGTTAGTATCTGCTAAGCGCCTCATAATTTCTGCCACCCACCTCACCCCTCAACGAATGAAAATGTGTCTCTCCTAACAAAACTGCATGAACCGGAAACAAAAATAGAGAAAAACTCTCGCATACCCTGCAGTTAGTTTTTTAATGGTTAGCGCGTATTATACTTAATACTTACGTGTAGAACGATCACTGCAATATAAGGTCCCTCGCAGAGTTGAATTGTGCGGAAGTCATATACGCGGAAGTTATGTGTGCTTCGCTTGCCTTAAGCAGGGATCTTAACAGGGCCCCCAGTGATATGGGCAAACCACAGACGCTAATGCAAGGCAGCCGAACGGCCGCCCACCGCTCCGGCCGGTCCCGTTCTTCCCTCGCGCCAGAGCGTTTTCCCTCGGACCCGGTGAGCCGTTGAAATGAACCGGATCATTGCAGTGAGCTGAGCTGTTCTGAGCCGATCACTCAAGTGAGCCGCTTTGCCCATCTCTAACACTAACTGCAGCCAGCTCCACATGTAAGCCCAACACGATTCCAGACAAGAAACAAACGTTAACGACGCGTGGTACCTAGTACCACCATACCTGGTCATCATAGGACGAAACCGATCAAAGCCAGCGGACTAAAGAAAGAAGGAAACTGAGAGAGAGAGAGAGAGAGAGAGAGAGAGAGACGATGGGCGGAAGGCAGGGAGGTTAACCGGAAGGAAAATATCCGGGGTAGCAAACTGAAGGGAGACAGAAAGGGATGGAAGAAAAGTATAAAGAGAGAAAGAGAGAGGTGAAATCGCGCACACACACAAGCACGCCCCGCCACGGTGGTCTAGTGGCTATGGTACTCGGCTGCTGATCCGAGGGTCGCGGGATCGAATCCCGGCTGCGGCGGCTGCATTTCGATGGAGGCGAAATGTTGAGGCCCGTGTGCTGTGCGATGTCAGTGCACGTTAAAGAACCCCAGGTGGTCGAAATTTTCGGAGACCTCCACTACGGCGTCTCTCATAATCAGAACTGGTTTTGGGACGTTAAATCCCACAAAACAACAACACACAAGCACGGCAGTGACAGAGACGGTTCACGAGGCCCGTTGCGCGCAACAACTTCAAACTAAACTGAGTGAAATGTACTGCCGTGCCATACTTTAACCCTAAACTCTTTTATATAGCATCTTCGCACCTTGGGCCATTATCGTTCGCAGATAAGGTTATCAAAACGCGCACTACAAGAACTGTTATGCACCGCGCCTTCAACTGCCGGGAAGAAATTGCGCGAGTGCACTGGCTGTTTCCATTATTGCATTACCTTGCTATCGATTAATAGCTGCGCACTTGAATGGGCAGGCTTTATTGCATCAGATGCGCTTCGCTGAAGCAGCGGCATTATCCTAACAAGACAAATACTTGTGTTCCTATTTTTTTACTCTGTTTCATAGAAAACAAATAAAAAGAAGTGGGAAGAGATATAAAAAGAAACTACACGTGCTAACTATAGTCAACATGCGCCAGGTTAAGGTAGCAATAATTTATACGAGCAGTGGCCGTTCCAAGAAGGTAAAGAAAAGGGTTTAATCTACTTTCGTAGCCCCGCACTGGACCCCAGCTTTGTTTACAGCATTAAACCTTAATCATATTAAAGAAATTTCTGCCGTAAACAAATTCTACGAAGCTAAGGTAAGCCGGCTGAGAGAATAAAGTAAACGTGATTCGCAAAGACGCCAGAAAAATGGATTCGAACAACGGGTAGTGCGCTGGCGAAAATGCAATTGCTGGGAAAAGATTAAGCGACTGCTTGCAAACTCTGCGGGGAAACTAAGTTTGCGCGGCTGAGTTAATCTTTCATTTCATTATTCAAGGCGCAAACTCGCGACTTTTCGATCAATTATCGGCGGCTAACTGGCTCGACGCGTCACGAGGCTTTCTTGTAATTCCGCGTGCTATGTACACACGGAACGTACACGCGAGTACGTGCAGCAACACATGAGAAACAAATAAATAAAGACACCGCCTCCCTAGTACTCCAGCAGAAGTGTACAGTACGGTCAACTGTTAGAGGGAACACGCGTGTGCGTGTCCGCGCTCCGTGGAGTGCCAGTGTATCCGGCGAGACCGCGCATCGAAGCGGCGCAGGCGCACAGAAATCCAGGGGAGGCGCTCCGTGTCGTCTGCTAGAGCGCGGGAGCACGAAGAGCGGCGCCACAGGAGGCCATGGACGCCGATCTTACTTTGCGCTCTTGCGCTGTAGCAGACAACAAGAAGCACCTCCCCCTGGATTCCTGTGCGCCTGCGCCGCTTCGCTTCGATGCGCGGCCGCGCCGGATACGCTGGCACTCCGCGGAGCGCGGACACGCGCACGCGTGTTCCCTCTAACAGTGTACCATACGGTACATGCGGGGGAAAAAAAGGAACCGACCCGACAAAGGGGGTGGTCAAAATGAGCATCTACGTATGGCCGGAAATGTGAACGTTTCAAGCGATTTTCGAGAGCTTGAAACGCGATACTCGAAGGGCGCAGATGCCGATGTTTTTTGCGTCATAACTACGCTGCGGACGCCGGGATTATTCGTTGTGGTCACCCGTCATCAGAAATATGGAACTGGCGCAAAAAAAAAAAAAAAGAACTGCCAGTGGCGAGGTCATCCGACGATATATTGAGTTATACCAGCTTTTCTGATCTTGACAGCGACAATTTGAGTGCTGAAGTATCGCGGTTCTCCTTTTGAAGGCCCGCTGGCTCGGGTAGGCAGCGCGGAGGTGGTGACGTCAAATACACATGGTGGCCCGTGTGAGAACCCTCTAAAATTTTTTAAAATTCATTTACAGGAAAACTAAATGACCTACATCTGCTGCACTTGGCATATATTGTTACAGTACCGAGGAGAATATATATTGAAAATATTATTTAGATCAGTGGACACTGAAAAATCGCCGGAGTTGCTCTTTAATTGTCTGAGGCGCGCCCGCGGACCGAGGGGTCGCGCATTCTATTCCCAGTGTGGGCGCTCGGAAAAAGTTGTCCTTACGTTGTGTACACATACACACATACGGAGCATGACGGCGACGGCGAAAACCCCGTTCAAGTGTCCATACACTTATCGCAACAAAATGAGGCCTCCGTGATCCACTTACCGACACCGTGTAAGCAGCTCGGGTACGGTGGCCCTGGAGGCATCGTTGACTTGCTGTGCCAGCAGCACGTTCTCACACTGCTGAGCGCGGCTTGCGCTGCAGTCGGCGAACTGGCTGCTGCCCGAGCACACTGCGTGTGAGAAGACAAGCCTCAATGCGCACACTGTACTTGGGAAACACACCGTTTAAAGAAATTAATGTTTTAGGATAAAACGTAGACTCCAGGGAGGTGCAACAGCGAAAAAATTTCAAGAATGTCCCCTGCTGTCAAGAGCGAGCTGTGCTCTTATGGTTATCGATACGTGAAGTTGCCAGTTTCATCACGTATATGTACCCTACCACTTCGTTATCTTAACATGTACTATGGCTATTAAGGTAGGGTCCAAATGGTCCGTTTTTCTCTTCTCTGTAACTCGATAACAGAAGATAGGCGACGAGGCTTGCTTGCCTTCTTTCTTTCAGCGTATGCACTATAATGTATACTAGCATTGCGCCGAATCCAAGAGTATGGGCAGGTGTCAAGAGCAAGAGTGGATCGCTTTTTCCTTCTAGCGGCACAGTGGACACCGGGTGCGGACATGGCGAGCCTCTAAACATCTCCGCTGTTAAAGAGTGCAGGATACCGCGCGCGAATTGATATGATCCTGCGACTTTCTCGTATACCATTGCGGGAAGTCGCGCTGCGTGGTTGATAAAGAAGGCAGAGCTAACAAATCTTGGCACATGCAGAATCGTCGCGAAAGATTTCCTGAAAACGTGGTAGGCAGAACCCCATTGTTAATCGGTGTGGCGCGCGTACATATATGCATTTTGTGGTATTTGGTAACTGTTTAGCAAGTGTATACTTTTCTTGATTGACTGTACACTGCTTTTTGTATTCCTTGTTCTTTGTTCTTTCTCCTTTTTGTTGTTTATTCATTCTATGTCAACCTTAAACTCTGATGTACTGAACTGTGATTTTGCAGATCAATGGACAATGTTTTCAAATCTGTGCTTTGCGGATTTTCCGATGCCAAGCAAAAAGGGTGGGAGCCTCGTCAAGCTGCTAACATAGCAGCTTTTTGCTCTCATCCTTGCATTTTCTTGCCGCAAGTTTTGTAAGAAAATGCTGAATAAATTTGAATTTGAATTTGTATACGGTGCTCAGCGATTGAAACGCGATACTCGAACCGCACAGATGCCGATGCTTTTTGCGTCATAACTTTACGCTGCGGACGCCGGGCTTATTTGTTTTGGTCACCCGTCATCAGAAATATGGAACTGGCGCCAAAAAAAAAAAAAAAAAACTGCCAGTGGCGAGGTCATCCGACGATATATTGAGTTATACCAGCTTTTCTGATCTTGACAGCGATGATTTGAGCGCTGAAGTATCGCGGTTCTCCTTAGAAGGCCCGCTGGCTCGGATAGGCAGCGCGGAGGTGGTGACGTCAAAAACACATGGTGGCCCGCGTGAGAACACGTTAAAATTTTTTAAAATTCATTTACAGGAAAAATAAATGACCTACATCTGCCACACTTGGCATATATTGTTACAGTACCGAGGAGAATATATATTGAAAATATTATTTAGATCAGTGGACACTGAAAAATCGCCGGAGTTGCTCTTTAATTGTCTGAGGCGCGCCCGCGGACCGAGGGGTCGCGCATTCTATTCCCAGTGTGGGCGCTCGGAAAAAGTTGTCCTTACGTTGTGTACACATACACATATACGGAGCATGACGGCGACGACGAAAACCCCGTTCAAGTGTCCATACAGTTATCGCAAGAAAATGAGGCCTCCGTGATCCACTTACCGACACCGCGTAAGCAGCTCGGGTACGGTGGCCCTGGAGGCATCGTTGACTTGCTGTGCCAGCAGCACGTTCTCACACTGCTGAGCGCGGCTGGCGCTGCAGTCGGCGAACTGGCTGCTGCCCGGCACTGCGTGGTGAGAGACAAAACTCAATGAGCACAATGTACTTGGGAACCACACCGTTTAAAGAAATTAAGTTATTAGGACGAAACGTAGGAACTCCAGGAAGGCGTAACAGCGAAAAATTCAGGCCATGGAGTTCTACGCTGTGGAAACCGTGCGAAGAGCGAAGCTGTGCTTTTATGGTTAATTGTGACGTAACTGGCAACAGTGTCAAGTTCACTGTCACTATGATACATCGCTAGCCACTCTCGTTATCACTAACATGTACCAATGGATAAGGATGTAGGCAGTGGGTAGGGGTCAATAATGGGTCCCGTTCGCTTCTCTGTAGCTCGATAACAGAAGATGGACGACAAGGCTTGCTTGCTTTCTTTCTTTCAGCATATGCACTATAATGTAGCACTGCGCTGAAGCCAAGGGTGTGGGCAGGGGTCTAGGGCAAGAGTGGATCGCTTTTTCCTTCTAGCGTGACAGTGGACACCGGGTGCGGACATGGCGAGTCCTCTCAACAGCTGCGCTGTTAGAGAGTTCAGCATACCGCGCGCGAATTAATATGATCCTGCGACTTTCTCGTATACCATGGCGGGAAATCGCGCTGCGTGGTTAATAAAGAAGACAGAGCTAACAAATCTTGGCGCATGCAGAACCGTCGCGAAAAATGTCCTGAAAACGTGGTATGGAGAACCCCATTGCTAATCGGTGTGGCGCACGTACATATATGCAAGAACGGGCACATGCTTGCAATGACGCCCTAAAGGAGCCCAGCCAATCGAAAGCTTTGTGGCAATCTAGAGAGAGAGAGAGAGAAATAAGCAAAGGCAGGAGGGTTTAACCAGAAATATACTTCCGGTTTGCTACCCTATCACTAGCGGATGGGAAAAGGGAAATGAAGAGGGTACGAAGAGCGGCACACAACAAGAAAAGAAAAGGGGTGGGGGAGTAACCGGGGCCATTATAGAAACTGCCAATGCGCTCCTCTAGGGGGCGCTCCCGTCTGTTGTATGAGAGTGAGAACTAGAGAAAACGGAGAAAAATAATTATAGGGAAAAATAAGGACTTTCTGCCATAAGGGGCAGAGAACTGGGCTATGAATTTACGTTTTTGTTACAGTATGATCTATTTAATTAAAGTAGATTTAAAAGGCATGAGGCCAACTTAAAGAGAGAGGGAAAGAAAGAAAAGTTCTTAAATTTTTTGTACGAACCTGGTGGCGCACATGTCACCGCCCCGTTACAAAGGGGACGCTCATAGCATCCATCCATGAGGAGGAAAATATGGTGGCATCTGTATCACGGTCCATTCGGCATACGATGCCAAGTTTACCATTTTTGTCTTCCACTTGTACTTATGCCGACCTTTTATTTGCCTATATTTACGCCTTTTGTTGCGTAAATGTTACTCATGCTCCGTGTTCGAGAAATATATTAGCTGAATATTTAAAAATAAATAGTATACTACCATAAGATATTACAACTTTCAAAAGGCGCGAAAGTAGCAGTTGATATGATAGACAGTAATCCAGAAACGTGAACGGTTAGATAACTTGGAAAAATATATTGGTATATAAGGAACAATTCGGGCAAATAATTTCGACATTCTGCCGTGGCTAAGACCACCGGACAGTAAACAATGCGTATGTTAGCATACCCAGCACAATAAAATGAACCGCACCAAACCAAACCAAATTTCTCACCCCGACTGAAGGGTCAGCGAAAAACTTGCAACTAGCGAAGTTTTCTTTTCTTCACTGGTCATATACTATACTTGGGTGTGCCCAGAAAAGGTTTAGTCGCAGAAAATTTCCATGGGCCTTCTCTTCATCTCAGATATATACTTCCTAAACGTCCGACTGCGCGCTAAAATATGAATGAAGCGCACGCACACTATACATATATTTGAGAGAACGCTTCAGCGGCCATGCCCAGGCGAGCCCCTTTTCGGTGAGTACGCACAAACTTCGTTCGACACGGCCTGGCAACGACCTTGCCGATAATGATCATAAGACGTAGCCCAGCATTATGCGTCGCGCGGCGAAATGTGATACGCTATGCCCATAGAGAGAGTTGGCAACACACACACGCACGCACTGCGCAGCATCACTGCGCAGCTAATGCGGGCGTCCGTAAAGTTATCAAACCAAGTATACCACACGTGATGAACGCCCGTGCCCACACAGACCGGCACACCTCGATTCGGTGGATCGCGGTGGGCTTTCACATCCACCCGTTGGCGCCGCTCGAATTCGTCAGCCGTGGCAACTGCGCCTTCATCGTGTGGCACAATCTGATTACGGGGCGGCGCCCCTCGGCGACTCTCCCTTAGCCGCCGCACCCGGCGCTGTGCAGGCGACGCCTAGTCACGTGGCGGACAATAATGACGAACACAGTACCCAGTTTGACTGCCCGTCAAACATGCAAGTATGTCGTGCAATACTCGGCCATTGTAGTTCGGTGCAACTAGACCATCAGCTCCCGCGATGCATCGACACCCTCATTCATCGTCTCCGGCTTGGCACTGCCTACACAAAACATTTTTTATTCAAAATTCAACGTGCTTCATCTTCAACATGTGCATGCGGCCACGACGACGAAGATATCCCTCACCTGTTGACTGATTGTCCCAAGTACACCACGCAGAGACAGCGACTCGAACATGAGCTACGTTTATTAGATTCAGCGCGCTCTTTTTCGCTTGAGAAAATATTAGGACCATGGCCACCAAAGATACACCACAAGGCCTTAAAAGCCCTTCAACGCTTCTTTGAAGAGACGGAAATCGGGGACAATTACTGACTGGACCGTTCTTACAGTGTTGATGTGTGTGAGACGCGAGCGGACTCCTTTGGGACAAGTTTATTATTATATTTTCCTTTCTTATTTATTTTATTATCTAAGCGAAAAGGGGTAGCCGTCACCAAAAATGGCGACAACTCCTTAATTTATTTTTACATCAATAAAAAAAGTTCGGTGCACTGCAGTGGAAGCTTCGCGTCGCGCAAGTCAACAGGAAAAATAGAAGGTCTGATAAATTCGCCAACTTTATTGATTGCAGAGGTCGCAGATGTACAGACGCTCGCTGTATACTAGCCCAGATCTCCAGATACTCCCCCTCTTTTCCATTCGTTTAACATCCTGCTCAGCTCTCTTAGATACTTTAGAAGAGTCCGCTTATGCGCCGCCGCAGAAGCTTGTGTCATCACGGCAGCACTGGAGGGCGTACGAGCGTTTCCACCAAGGCGTCCGCCTCTCCACCATCGACATAGCCCCCTCCCCCTCCTTCCTCCTCGGCCTCCGCCGATTTATATCAATGCGTATTTACGTGTGTACATGCACACAGACACGTACGGACAAATGCACAGAAGTGCGTCGGACATCCCGTGCAATGTCCTGCAACTATACACGCAATTGCTCTCCAGTCCGGCCGTGGCACCACATTTATCGCTCTAACAGGCCCAAGGGTTGCGAAGCTTTCACCATGATTCGTAAACGGCAAGAAACGTCCCTTGTCCATGTCTGTACTTCGCACTGTTTGCCATTGCCCCGCCACGGTGGTCTAGTGGTTATGGCACTCGGCTGCTGATCCGAAGGTCGCGGGATCGAATCCCGGCCGTGGCGGCTGCATTTCGATGGAGGCGAAATGTTGAGGTCCATGTGCTATGCGATGTCAGTGCAGGTTAAGTAACCCCAGGTGATCGAAATTTCCGGAGACCTCCACTACGGCGTCTCTCATAATCAGAGCTGGTTTTGGGACGTTAAACCCTACAAATCAAGCAATCAATCATTGTTTGCCATTAGCCGTTGTGATAAACCCTGGCTGCGAGAGCTTTTTAGTGCGACGACAAGTGAGATTCAGAGCAGGCTCAGCAACAAGCAAAGGGCGAGACCGCCTGTCTTCCCCCCTATCAGAGACTGCATCCAACATTGCGGGCAACAACGTTAATCACTTACATTATGAGACGGGCAACGGCGAGACAATAATCCTGAGTAACATGAACCAATATAGTGGTGGCCCCATGTGTGGCGGTCGCGTAATAAATTTGTCTGTCACCAACTGTTCTTTCGAGAAAACTGATATTTCGTGTGAGATGCGCTGCGTGATCGTCAGTGACGACGACAGATATGTTCTGTATACTTGAAATGCCGTGACAGCGAGCAGCAATTCCAAATGAAAAGTTTTGGTGGCAGAACTGCACCTTCAGTTTTCATTAAAGGTCCTCATGGAGGATTGAGGATTCTCTATTTAAAGACACAAAAAGAAGTTCGATGTGATTTTTATCTATTTCAGACATAAAGAGACGTTGGACGTGAACGCTCTGGAGCAACACAAATTCCATGCAGCACGTCATTGGAGGTGCTCATATGAGCGGACCTGTGTATCGAGCATGCGTTTTTCTTAAAAATCGTAGCATATCGTTACCAGAGCTTAGCGCAAATGAAAGACCAGACAGAGAAGAACACACCGATCACAGGGCACACGTCATTTACGTAGCCCAGCACAGATAGTGCAGCAAGGAGTTCTGTGAACTAGCATGTCGGTAGAGCATAAGAACCTTTGCCAAAAAGCGACGTATACCCCTGCGATTTCGTAATGCTGGACGAGGCTAAGGAACAGTCAGCCAGTTTCCTGTTTCATTTCTGGTACAGGTCTTTGCCGCACTGCACAGAATTAGTGAGAGGAGCCGAACATCTGCAGGCGGCCTGCAGCCACAACAGTGTCCCTCGATTGGAGATGGCGCCGCAAATCGGATGCAGATTTGGGCACCACGTCGGCACCCCCATGATGAGAGGCGAGAACGCAGGCGACGCCCGTTTCACGCCTGTACCCTTAGGCATATTGGTCACGTAACGCAGGGGTGTTCGGCCGCAGGATGGGCGCGTAGACTTGCTTCCTGATTTTGGACTGAAGAGCTCTTATGAGTTTCTGAGA
The DNA here is from genome assembly GCA_013339685.2 of Hyalomma asiaticum. Classification (NCBI taxonomy): domain Eukaryota; kingdom Metazoa; phylum Arthropoda; class Arachnida; order Ixodida; family Ixodidae; genus Hyalomma; species Hyalomma asiaticum. The sequence continues at coordinate 50,575,906 of CM023489.1, read as the reverse complement.
TCAATACGGCTGATTGGTTGCTGGAGTTTAACGTCCCAAAACCACTACCTGATTATGAGAGACGACCTAGTGGAGGACCTGGAAATTTCGACCACCTGGGGTTCTTTTAACGTGCACTGACATCGCACAGTAAACGGGTCTCGACACTTCGCCCCCATCGAAATGCAGCCGCCGCAGCCGGGATTAGATCCCGCGACCTTCGGATCAGCAGTCGAGTGTCATAGCCACTAGGCCTCCGTGGCGGGGCCACGGTGTCAAGTTCACTACTACTGTCATGTAGCACTATCAGTATCGCTATCATTATCATGTAGGAGTGGGATGAGGGCAAGGGTGTGAGTAGTGGGTCAAGTACAAGAGCTTTCCCCTTCTGCGGTGGAGCGATCAGCCTCAACCTTAAGCAGCTGAGCTAATAATAATAATAATAATAATAATAATAATAATAATAATAATAATAATAATAATAATAATAATAATACGGTCTTCCACGATCGGTCTAAGCCACGGTAAGCGCCTTTGCTTGGCCCGATCTTCTGTGCGCGAGATACGGCGGTACCATTACACTCGGAGGCGCCGTCGAGCCATCATCTCGAAGAATGGGTGCCGCCATGCGTCACCGCTATATAGGGCCTCTCATCTCCGACGCCGCAGGCAACGGGGACCACGATTTATGTCCGCACCACGGCGGCTCGCTTTCGCGTCCATCGATCACTCGTCGTCGGATAAGGGTTGCTGCATCGCGCCGAGCGACTCGCGCACGATCGAGCACCGCGAGCAACCGAAAGGATGAGTCGGAAGGCGGTCGGCCATTCTCGAATGAATGGGCTGGCCAGGGGCAGACATATCGAATGATACAGGACCCCGCATGCATCATCCCGAGCCGCCGTATAGCGTTTCTGGCGACGTCTAGCGGCTGTATACGTAAATCACGCGCGTGCTAGGAGCGTCTCGCGGCAGCGGGCACGCGAAATCCGCGCAAGGCCACCGTTCCCACGGATGCGCCGATCATGGCTGGCCTGCAGCTGTCAGCGAAAGTCGAGAAAAAGCGAAAAACGGACAGCCCACGCGTGTTTGTGACCTGAGCTTCCGGTGCTGCGGCGCCGCGCCTGCTTCCTGTTTGCGATGGTCGCAACCGACGGTGTCGTTTTTGCGGACGTCCCGACGGTTGGAGAGTTGACGACCGCGAAATGTACTGCAATCCGCTGCAAATAGGAATGGCCGCACCGCAAGCATTCTCGGGATTTATATACGTATATACGCTCACAGTTTGTCCTTTGTGGAAATAAACAAGTGTGTGGCAAAACAACCTGATCCTAAGGCCCGTATTCATAAAGCTACCTTCTCCTTATCGCTTGATTTCCTTATCTTCCCTGTGCCCTTGTCCTGCTTCGTGAACAAATTAGTCCAGTATATAATCAAGCTTTATGATAGTCTGTCGCACTAATTATCATTTGCGTCCCTTTAACGCGCCTTAATGTCACAAAGGCGATAAGAAAAAGGAGCGATAAGGATACGGTAGGTTTATCAATACGGGCGCAAGTCCCTGGCACGTAGAAGAGGCTACTGAGTCGCACCCACTATCTTGTACGCAAATACAGGCCATATAAACCGAAATTTTCATCACCTGAAGGGATCCTTGTTTGGGGGCTGCTGGCCGGGTGGAACGGAGGGTCGCGATAGTGCCACCACAGTCCTTATCGCATTCTTACTGCCAGTGCACGCTGAACATCAGCTGTGACGCAATCAATCAAGCAGCCCCGGCGCTGGCCATGCTGGAACGTGGTAACTAGGGTCGTGATTATATCTGCTAGCTCTAAGTGCAGTTTTGAGAGTGAAGTAAATTGTTGTATATGAACACGAGCTTTCTTACTTGCAGTATGAGAAGAGAGAGAGAGAAATAAACATTATTGGAGAGCATGCAGTGACGATGGTATACCCAGGTGGACGGCGTCCTCAATCTAGGGCGCCGTGGTTTCTCGCCGCCAGTCGCGCTCTGTCCACGAGTAGGAGCTCGTCCTCTGGTCTTGATCTGGTCGGTACTCCCACAGCTCTGAAGTTGTTATCAATACTCTTGTAGCGAGAAGGCTGAAATAACGTGAACGGCCACGCCGTAAGTTTTCCTGGACAACGGCAGTCTTTACGTCAGCAGTTGCCGAAGGCTGTGACCTACCCCGTGATTTTCTTGATAAATGAAGATTGTTAGTTTCACTATACTGCTGTCATTGTCCTGAGCTAATAATAATAATAATAATAATAATAATAATAATAATAATATAATAATAATAATAATAATAATACGGTCTTCCACGATCGGTCTAAGCCACGGTAAGCGCCTTTGCTTGGCCCGATCTTCTGTGCGCGAGATACGGCGGTACCGTTACACTCGGAGGCGCCGTCGAGCCATCATCTCGAAGAATGGGTGCCGCCATGCGTCACCGCTATATAGGGCCTCTCATCTCCGACGCCGCAGGCAACGGGGACCACGATTTATGTCCGCATCACGGCGGCTCGCTTTCGCGTCCATCGATCACTCGTCGTCGGATAAGGGTTGCTGCATCGCGCCGAGCGACTCGCGCACGATCGAGCACCGCGAGCAACCGAAAGGATGAGTCGGAAGGCGGTCGGCCATTCTCGAATGAATGGGCGGCCAGGGGCAGACATATCGAATGATACAGGACCCCGCATGCATCATCCCGAGCCGCCGTATAGCGTTTCTGGCCGACGTCTAGCGGCTGTATACGTAAATCACGCGCGTGCTAGGAGCGTCTCGCGGCAGCGGGCACGCGAAATCCGCGCAAGGCCACCGTTCCCACGGATGCGCCGATCATGGCTGGCCTGCAGCTGTCAGCGAAAGTCGAGAAAAAACGAAAAACGGACAGCCCACGCGTGTTTGTGACCTGAGCTTCCGGTGCTGCGGCGCCGCGCCTGCTTCCTGTTTGCGATGGTCGCAACCGACGGTGTCGTTTTTGCGGACGTCCCGACGGTTGGAGAGTTGACGACCGCGAAATGTACTGCAATTCGCTGCAAATAGGAATGGCCGCACCGCAAGCATTCTCGGGATTTATATACGTATATACGCTCACAGTTTGTCCTTTGTGGAAATAAACAAGTGTGTGGCAAAACAACCTGATCCTAAGGCCCGTATTCATAAAGCTACCTTCTCCTTATCGCTTGATTTCCTTATCTTCCCTGTGCCCTTGTCCTGCTTCGTGAACAAATTAGTCCAGTATATAATCAAGCTTTATGATTATCATTTGCGTCCCTTTAACGCGCCTTAATGTCACAAAGGCGATAAGAAAAAGGAGCGATAAGGATACGGTAGGTTTATCAATACGGGCGCAAGTCCCTGGCACGTAGAAGAGGCTACTGAGTCGCACCCACTATCTTGTACGCAAATACGGCCATATAAACCGAAATTTTCATCACCTGAAGGGATCCTTGTTTGGGGCTGCTGCCCGGGTGGAACGGAGGGTCGCGATAGTGCCACCACAGTCCTTATCGCATTCTTACTGCCAGTGCACGCTGAACATCAGCTGTGACGCAATCAATCAAGCAGCCCCGGCGCTGGCCATGCTGGAACGTGGTAACTAGGGTCGTGATTATATCTGCTAGCTCTAAGTGCAGTTTTGAGAGTGAAGTAAATTGTTGTATATGAACACGAGCTTTCTTACTTGCAGTATGAGAAGAGAGAGAGAGAAATAAACATTATTGGAGAGCATGCAGTGACGATGGTAGTACCCAGGTGGACGGCGTCCTCAATCTAGGGCGCCGTGGTTTCTCGCCGCCAGTCGCGCTCTGTCCACGAGTAGGAGCTCGTCCTCTGGTCTTGATCTGGTCGGTACTCCCACAGCTCTGAAGTTGTTATCAATACTCTTGTAGCGAGAAGGCTGAAATAACGTGAACGGCCACGCCGTAAGTTTTTCTGGACAACGGCAGTCTTTACGTCAGCAGTTGCCGAAGGCTGTGACCTACCACGTGATTTTCTTGATAAATGAAGATTGTTAGTTTCACTATACTGCTGTCATTGTGCTGGTTCTGAAGGCAGATAGGCCTCTTGTTCGACTACGCATGTACAATTGATTCTCTTGTGCTTTTAAATGTTATTCTGTTCAATAAAATTTAAGTTTTGAGTTAAGCGCTGTCCTGTCAAATTCTTAGTTCTGACCTCGTTTTATGTGCGCTTAAAGGGCTTTTACTTTAAAACATGAGCCTACCCCGTGCACCTGCCCACGCTGAAGAACCTCGCTCTCGCTGAAGACTTTTGCCCATCTAGTGGCTATGGCACTCGGCTGCTGATCCGAAGGTCGCGGGATCGAATCCCGGCCGCGGTGAATGCATTTCGATGGAGCGGCGTAATGTTGAGGCCCGTGTGCTGGGCGATGTCAGTGCACGTTAAAGAACCCCATGGAGGTGGTCGAAATTTCCGGAGCCCTCTTCTACGGCGTCTCTCATAATCATATTGTGGTCTTGGGACGTAAAACCCCAGAAAATGTTACTGCTACTACTACTACTACAGGAGCCTTCACGGCAGGACAAGCACGCAAAGACACGGGCCACTCGATGGCGCTATATATAGGTCAAGAATTGCAGCTTCAGACGTGGCAGATTTTTTACTAGCCGCTCGTCCGTTCCTCGCAAAAATACGCCACAATGACTGCAAGCACGCTTGCGCGCAGCGCCGTTGCAGCATATAATGTGCCGGTTGTGGATTCACGTTGTAATTCCTTAGTGCAAGCGAGCGCGATTACAAAACGAGGCACGCCGCTCGCTAAATATGGCGCGGGGTTTAAAGCACTTGTGCTTCTTGCAGGTGCAGCTTCGGTCGCAGTGCTCTTGACTTGATGTAGAATGCTACGCGGATGAACTGCTAGAGAGTTGCAAGAGATTTGCACTTTTTTTTTTTCTTTTTTGCAGCGAAATTAGCGCCGGCTGCCGTACCATTGCTTTCCAAGTTCCTTCGAGGCCCGGTCAGAGCAGTATTAACAAAGCAAGCGTAAGTTAAGGGAATTAATGCTCCAAAAGAAAGAAAGAGAGAGAGAGAGAGAGCTTGTATAATTCTGGGTGCGAAGACGCAGAAAAGTAAATGGCACTCTAAAACACGAGATGTGTGTAGAGAATCCAGAGAGCGACGAAGTCGAGTTCACTAAGCACGTACGGACCGAAACAGCAGCTGGCACGAGAAATTATACATCAACGTTTGAGAAAGAGAGAGGAGGAGGAGAGCGCGGAGCGTAAAGAGTTGCGCTAAACGCACATGCCGCCATATCGGATGACTAATTTGAACTGTTGGAAGGTGCGCTAGCATAAATGGGCCATCTAAGGCTCCATCTTCTGCCCCCAAGTTAAAAACAAAAACAAAACCGCCTAAGGGAAAAGCAAAGATAGCCTCGTAGCGGGCTTGAAGCCAATTAAACATGCGAGGCCAAAGGAGAAGACACCGACAACAAAGGGCGTGGCCCCAAAGGAGTTCTTCTCAGGGGCGGAGTTTATGCGCAGCACGTGCGTACATATGTACACGTCAGAAGACGGCACTTCGGCACGTACTCGCACTTCCGCGCGTACACACACACACACACACACACACACACACACACACACACACACACACACACACACACACACACACACACACACACACACACACACACACCTTGCCCGCCACGCAGAAACGCGGGGTCGCGGCAATGTACACAGTGAAACGCGTACATCTAGGGAGTAGGAGTACACTCGTGTACAGCGCGTACAAGTACATACAAGCTTGGCTATCTTGCCAGCCGTCCACCCCACCGAAATAGTGGTCGTGCTGTTAGGGTGCCCATTCTGGCCGAGAGCAACGCAAGCATCATTTTCCTTTTATTTTCGCGTCGTGACTGGCAACTCGCCTGCGAGGTGTCGTTATGTCCTTTTTCGCACCGGCTCGTTTGTTTCCTGACCATTAGGAGGACATGGGTCTCACCTCTGTTTCTGCGTTAGAGGGTGCCTACGAGAAAAGACCTCGTTATCAACGACCAACAGAGCCTCCTGTACACGAGCCGCAAGCGCCGTTTGTTGTTTATTCGTTGGTGCTGGTATGTATACGCCGATGTTGCGAAAGGAGCATGAAAGTACGACCAAGAGCTTCCTGGAGACGCCGCCACGCGTTTACAGTGGCGCTGTGGGCGTCCATGCACAAGCATACGCTAAACTGACTGACAACTCCGGTGTGTCCATCACAGACTCGTCCAAATGCAGTCAAATAAACTGACGCACAAATAGAAAACAAATATAGGAAAAACCAACAAACTTGCGCTCAGGTCACTCTAGCTTATATATACGGAAAGGAATGGGCTTTTTAAAAATCCAGCCACGCATCACATTCTCGATATTCGAGATATACGGACACACTTTACGCACTGACTGACGAGCGGACGATTTTCAAATGACAAGTGTTATGATAACACGTTGCACCATTTCGCGCGCAAGGAACATGTTTTAGGTACAGTTTTCGTCCTGGCGGAAAAATTGAAATGGGAGGCCAAATACAATATCTCCCAGCTAATTTACGAACCATACTTGACAATAGTTATTAGGTAATACCCCACTACATAGTGCATTTTAACTATATCGTTGTTTCTGCATATAAAACCTTAGAATGAAGTACTAAAATTTTGTTGCACATGCGCAGAACAGATTTCTATGTGCTACCTAGAGCCGTTTATACCCATAAACATAAGGAGCTGGCACTTGTCCATCTCTAGTCGTTGTTTCCTCTCATGTTTACCTTGCGCCCTGAAGAGTATCAACAAGAAGCTTCAAGACATCAAACTTAACATGGAAGGAAGAAAGGGGGGGGGGGAGGGGCTAAATAGCAATCTCTGATGTGCGGAGCAATGGGATTTCGCTTCGGATATCACGTGACAACAAAGCAGAAGCGAGAGGCACGCATAATTTTGAAGCCGTTAGAATACAGGAACGCAGTCTTCACGCAAACACTGCAAGTGCGCCTAGATCGCGCTTCACGTCCAGGCGAGTCGCAGATGACGTTCTCCTACTTTACGTTCAACGCCCGAAATCAGACCATTTCCTTGATGCCCCTGTCGCGCAGTACTTTCACCTTACCCCGTCCAGCGTCCGACACCGTACTTCTGAGAAATATAGGCCTGCACGGGTTGCCCATGGATTGCGCATTATACTGGGCTTGATTTTACTCTGCTTTCTAGCGACATGTTCAACAGCGAAGGACATAATTACTCCATCACACTCTCAAAACGACAAAAACACGGAGAAATGCGGGACCTTGCTGTTTTTTTCAAGCACGCGCAGAGCAATGAGAAAGGAACCGCATACTCCCTCACGTAAATCACCGAGCCGAAGGGGGCAGTAATATGGGGGAAACAAAACAGAAGACACTGACGTCGGCACAACGCCATTGAGAGGGTGTAAAGACAAAAACAAAGGAGCGTCTTCCCTAGAGGAACGCCGGGCATTCAGGAAACGCGCGTCCACGCTGGTCTCGGCGAGTGAGTTATACAGCTGCCGTGTTCTTCGTGTTAGGAATTCTTTACTATGTGTTAATTCCACGTTTTCTTTTTTTTTTTGTATTGCGATTACGGCACTCACACTTCTTCTTTTTGTTCTGAGGAAGAAAGGGTTGGGTGAGGCACTGTAGGGAACGAGGGAAAGAGAATTGGGGAAAAGAAAGGAGCCCGGAGGTAAGGACTCACGACGTATTTCCTGGAAATGGAGAAGAAATGAAAAAAAAAAGAAGGTAGCGAATCGCTGAACCAGGCAGCGCCGCCCGCCACTCGTGGTCGACCATTGGAGTGAAGCTGTTGCGCCGGAAAAGTGAGATGAATCGTGGCGCCCCCTTCACATCCACCGCTGCATTAATTTTTCCGCGCCACCTTTTTTTTTTTTTTTCAAAATTCGGGGGGGGGGGTCTAGGGAAACAAGAGAGCAGCGTCGGGAAATGGAATCCCACGCGAAAAACTCGATGATCAACGCGCATGACCTGTACCGTGTGTCTACCTGCATGGCGCATCCAATCAACTTGGTCTGACGTAGAACACCAGCGCCACCGAGTTAAAGGAAACGAGATGGAAGAATCTGAAGGCGAGGCCTCTTTTCCGAGAAACCGGCCGGGATGAATATTTGGCGTAACGAGACGTCAACAGACCGTATAGATTACATTTCGCCGCTAGGTGACAAAAAGATACCAAGGCGGCGACTGCAGGTCGCGCGCGAGCGATTGTAATGAAGATACACGAAGTTTGAAGACAGTGCGTAGTTAAGTCAAAGTCGCAATACGTAAAGAGCAGTGACGCGAGAAAGCAGTGGCACAGATGAATGATTACGCACGTGTTGTTTCTTTAGCGCTGTTCTATACGTAAGGAGCCTCAGCAAAGAAAAAAAATGGCCGCGTATCTGAGTCCGTCGCTGAAGATTTCGTCGAAAGACGATAGTCTTCTGCCGGCCGTACTACGCTGCGTGAGCTATGGACGCCATCTGGCAGCGCCGTCGGGAAACATGAGCTTGTGCAGAATCCCTGGGCAACTGCCAGGTGGCAGCACCAAATCGTCGGCAGAGGCCTTTTTCGTGCATAGCATCGCATTTTTAGCGCAGCCTAACAAACACTAGGGTCTACATAATTACGTATTTATGTATTTTCTAGCAAAGCAACACACCACCTAATACGTATTGATGTTGCGCGTGAGATACGCCTAATATTTGCTTTTTGATCGACAGTGTTCACAAGTATGAACGCAGCTACCAGTTCAAGATGGCTGGGCGTTAGGCGAATGCTTAAAGTTTGGCCGGGTGGCTGAATCGTGTGACAGACTGACAAGCAGAAAGACAGACCAAAATTTCTGCGTTCAAGTATCCCAACAAATACTATCATCCTTAAATATATTGATGATGCAGTTTCTACCTAGTAAAGACGCACTGAAAGCGATGCTCCCGGTTATACAAGCGTGATAAATTAGGGTTAAGAATTTGCTATAGGTAACACTGGAACCGCAAGGTGCATTTCTCGCGACCGAAAAACGCGACTCATGGCTAACTGCCGCAAGGCCGTCGTCCCAAGTGCGTGCTACGGCAACCCCAAGAAAAAAAAAAGAAAAAAAAAACTCATGACCAAATGTAGGAAACTAGCCTTCCCTTAAATAGAGCACTGTTAGCGAATTTCCACGTCTGACGCAATTGTCGATAGTGCATTGTCGAAGAAACCCGCGCGAACACCTGTACGAGAGCGCAGCTCTAAATTGCCTTCACATTCACTGCACCCCCCCCCCCCCTTCCCCATCGCATCAGGTTAATAATTGTTCTGGTGCAAAAGTTAAACAGTCCATGCTGGATTATTACTGTGAACATTTCTTCCCAGTGTGCGCGACTGAGAACGATGTATAGATCCCACGAAAGATGAGAGAATATCTGGCCTCCAGCTTTGATATGATTTTCGGGCACATGTTCTGAAACACGCAGTATGTCACAAAATACTGCTCCTATTAATACATAACACAAGTTTTGCAACAAGCCTAGAACAACGCACACCAAGCACTACGCCTTATGGCAAGTGTTCATCTCTGTACAAATGCGAGCAATGGATTAACAGAAGTGTATGTATAAGGACCCTCGACAGCGCTTCGTGTATTGCAAGCCAAACTACCAAGAGGCTCGCCATCAGCACGTACAGCAAACCTGAATCAACAGGAAGAGACTCACAGCGATATACTTTGCTGGGGGCTACAGGCACACTCCTTCTCGTGCAAAAACATACACAGTACAAGCACCCTGTTCGTTTCATTTAGCACGCGAACGCAGTTTAGGACGTGATTAAGTGCACGCCATCTTTCCTGCTCGGTTTCCTGACCGTCCTCTTTCTCGCGTAACGTTCTTCCTGCAACCAGTGGCGCAATGGCGGCAGAAACCGGCATTCTTGCTTAAAGGGACCCCCCCCCCCCCCCCTACCTTCCATCTCTGCGCCCCCGTGATAAGCAGCCCATCAGGGCCATGGTGTTAAGCACCTAAACGTGTCGACGCATTAGCGAATCTCTTCATTTCGGAGGCGTTAAGAAAAAAAAAAGAGCTGCAGAGTCGGCGTCAAGCGCCCCCTGGCGTGCCGTGAGAGGGCCCTTTTTCGCGCGTGGAACGCCACATACGGAAAACGCACGTACTGTGATTTGTTGCTCCAGATACCGACGTTACTTCTGCAGGCGCATTAGGTGGCCGTTTCTTTTTTGTTTGTGTGTTTGTTTCTCTTCCGAAGAATGTTATGCATAATGGGCGAGACAAGGCATTTAACATTTTCCCTGCATAAGATGTCAGATACAGTGTGCCGGGCTACGGAAACGTCCGTGACTGTTAATCATGCTCATTTAATTTTGCAGGAACACGAAATTCTAAGGCGTGACCATGCATTCGACGCCAGAGGCCGAATTCACGAAATTGTCTTTCGTAAGTGCTTTTTGCCTTTGATCCGCGGACATCGGTAAAGATGTCTCCAAGCACCATGTATACATGAAATTGTTCTCTTAAGAAGAATTCTAGTGTAAGTGCATATTGCGAACGAGGACCCAGTCCTCCAGATTGCGCGTCAGTAAAAGCGACGTTTCAACTTCGACTTACTGAGTTAAGACACCCTTGACCGTTTGACCAAAGCGTCAAAAGCTCAGCGTTTGCGACATGACGGCAACAGATAATAGAGAACATATCACAGGGGTCAGTTGCAAAGATCTTTATCGAAGTGTAGTAATCATCAGACAAAGGAAGGCGAAAGTAGGCGCTCAAAACAATTCGCCTTTAGTGCAAGTCATTATTTCGTCAGCTTTAATTTAATGAACGTTTATTAAACGCTACAAATAACGGCCAATGGGTCTTCCTTAGTTTCATTAACTTCTCTTTATTAAATGCAATTTAAGGAGAGGTGGTTGCCCATGTGTGCCACCGGCTACTCCTCTTCTTTTACATGGTGGTTGTCGTCGCAAAGTTATAAGCAATTCACAAAAGTGAACGAATGTGCACACGGGCACCAACGCGTACTCAGTCACTACTCCATGTATCACGATACGACAGGACTACTTCAATATCATGACACCGCAGTCAGTTACAGTTCATGGCACGCGAAAGCCATAGATCACAAACGATCACAAACTGCGCCGTCCAAAGAGTAGACCACGCATCGCATATTGATCATCTTCAGACAGTCTCTTATTTGCCGCACCTCACCGGCATGTTCACAGCAATAAGTTATTTGTATTTAGTTTCCCTTACTCCGATTAATTACACTGATGCTTGTTGTCATTTTCATTTGCTTATATCTGTACCTCAGCATTTATAATTTTCCTTAATTGTTTTAACTTTGCTAATGATGCTGCCAAACAAACACTTATGTTTATTATGTACAGGAGGCCCCAATACAGCTTATATATACTACGGGGCCTCCTTCTGTACATTATTATTTATTATTTTGTACAGTTCATTGTCAAAGACTAAAAATTCATTGATTGATTGATAGCAAGGACAATGCTATATAAATAAATAAATAAATAAATAAATAAATAAATAAATAAATAAATAAATAAATAAATCCATAGTCTTTCCGTACGGCGTGCCCTTGAGGTGATTCTCAGGAAGATGTACAAGCGTGCCCTCGATCTCCCAACAAACACGTCTAACCAGCGCCTTATGGGCCTGGGGATGGTAAACACTTTAGCAGAGCTCCGCGAGGCACACTTAACCAATCAATACACGAGACTTTCAAAGACTCCGTCGGGTCGCCGCCCATTAGCCCGACTACACATCCACCATCCAACAGAGACGGAGGAGCGCGTACGCATCCCAGAAGTCTGGAGATACGCCCTGCACGTGCGCCCTCTTCCGGCCAACATGACACGTCACGACCACAGTGGCAGGCGCCTTGCGCGGGCGGAGGCACTGGCCCGCCACTATGGGAACAAACACGGCATCTTTTACGTGGACGCCTCCGGCCCTCACCATGGGGGATGGTACACGGCTGCAGTCGTCCACCAAAACGTCGCGGTGAATGGCCTCACATTCAGAGCACAGGACATAACACATGCGGAGGAAGTCGCCATCGCGCTAGCTGCCGCAGACCAGGACTCGCGCGTCATCATTACAGACTCGAGAGGGGCCTGCAGAAATATTCAACGCGGGTATGTCCCACACCTGGCGTACCGCATCTTACACAACAGCAATTACGTCGGGGCCCCCGCGTCCCGAAGGATCATATGGGCTCCAGCTCACATGGGCCTCGAAGGCAATGAAACGGCTGACGCCGCCGCCCGCGCGCTCACTCTCCGGGTAACGCCTTCAGACCCTTCCGAAATGGATCTCGAACCTAATCCGGCCTTAACATTTCGAGAAATTACTGAATTCTACCGATTCGGCCTCTCAATTTATCCTAAACCCTGTAAGGGCCTTACAAAGGCGGAGGAGCGTTTACTCCTCCGCCTTTACACCAAAACACTGCTGTGCCCGGCAGTTATTAAATATCGCGATCCTGCCTGTACAGGAAAATGCCCGCACTGTGCGGAGAAGTCTTCGGGCATCTTCCACATGGTGTGGGCATGCCAGTCAACCCCTCGCCTCACCCCAAAACCGAACCCCACCCGGGAGAACTGGGAGGCAGCCCTGCTCGGCTGCTCCGACCTGGCGAGCCAGAAGGCCCTGGTCAACCGAGCCCGAGTCGCGTTGGACGCCAATGGGCTTCGGTAATGAGGAGCCCACCTAGTGTTTGTGAGGGGTGGCTCGCACCGGGCCACCGCCCACCTACTACCTGTATATAGACAGAATAAAGTTTTTTTTTCTCTCTCTCTCTCTCCACTAAGCATTATTAGCCCGCTGTCGATGGTTTGAATCGCCACTTTCCAGTACTTCCGCGCACAGCACGCACACGCTGCGGCATCGTACGCGAAGTAGAAGCACCACATTTTTGCTTTTCTTGATCAGTTTATGATTTTTCCTGCGTAACGGTGAATTTTGAACCACCGCGACTGCCAAGTGGCAAGCAAAAACAGACGCCGCCGCAAGAGGCGCGCTCGCTTCAAGAGAACTCTGATATCGTGATCCCGCTGCCTCCACGGTGGATGTCCTCGATAGATCTAACAGCAGCAAGTCCGAGGATGTCGTCATTTCGTCAGACTTCGATTCCGACAGCGACATCGACACAAGCCAGCCTGGCATGGAAGCGTGATTTCATTCGAGAGACGGGTGGGGACCAAGCAAGTTTACCATAGTGAGAGTTGCCAAGTGTGCGAGCGCCTACGGAGTCAAAGCGCGCGTCTGCTTGGTCCCCACCCGTCTCTGGAATGAAATTACGCGCCCCCTCCCCACCCTTCCTTCTCGCGCCAGCGCGATATTGCTTAGATTTCGAATGCTTGATCTTTTTTGCTTTCCATCCTATGGAAACTATAAAAATGTACTACAATAACAAGAAACCCAAGCAGAAACCCAGAGTTTGCTGGAAAATATGCGACGTTCCACTATGTTTCACTACGAGGAAGTGCTTCGCCGCATGGCGCGCCTAAATGTAGTGCTGTAGTGCACGCTTTATGTAGCGAGTGTTCTGTCCCATCAAAAATCCAGATTTTTTTTAGAAGAAATTACCCAGGAGATTATGGTATATTTGTACATCTTATATTCCCGTTTAATGTTCTTTCTTTGTGTATAAAAGCGCTCGTTTACAAATTTCGCCACCTTTAATTGTAGGATCCTTAATTTAATATTTTTATCCTACTTATGACATATATTTCGCTAATAAAATATTTATGCGTGCTAAGCACATTCATTCTTCTTTTCTTCGATATATTATATATAAGTTATAGCGCTGTAGTTTCCTCATTTTTTTTTTTCAGAAAGAAAGATCTAGCGTGGCCTACTAAAAACGCTGGTTTTCCCCACGGTAGGGAAAGAGTTAAGAGAACGTTCTTTTTTTATGATGTAAACTAAAGAACACGGAAATAACAAGACAGTGGAAGAGAATCATAGTAAGTGAGTGAGCAGTGGGAAAAGCTTCGACACATTATCAATGGATATTAATTAACGAGGTGTCAGTGATCACAATATTAAAAATGAAATGGAACCCTCAATTACAGCGAAGTTATTACCGAATAACAAAGGCGAAGCTAGAAATGTGGGCGCCTAAGTAACGGTGCGCGCGTGCGATGCAACCGCCCTCGATAACGTAACGAATTTTAAATTTCTTTTTTTTTTTCATCTGTTTTCCCACAATTTTTCGATGCTCCCGACGAGTCTTCGTTTCATTACGACAGTCAGTTAAACTGAGAAAGCTTCCCTTTCATTTGTTTGTTTTTTTCAGTGCTTTATGCGAAAACAAAAGAGCGAAGGGGGGAACCCGCTAGCTGCTCAGCCGAGGCAGACGGCCCGGTCGAAAACCGCGCCAGCGCCATGGACGTTCGGGAGTCTTCCGAGAGGTGGCAGCAGCATACTGAAATAAACCCCCGAGAGACTGCGCTTACTGTGCTGGCACTACGGTCCATACAATATTCTTTAGAGACCGTACTGGTACGTAATGACGCTGCTAACTTCATGTGCAGCTTAGAACTTAGCCAAGCTTCTCTTTTTATTTATTTATTTATTTATTTATTTATTTATTATTTACGCAGACTGCGTAAACGCTTTCGGGCACGCTAACCAAAACCACGACGCAGTATACTTAAAATGGAAGTTTGCCGCGCCGACAAGAAAATAGCCACTTCCAGCGCCGTCCACTAACGACAAGGAACTCCACAATCTCGCGGCACTCTTGACTAAATATGCACAGTGGGAAATGTGGTTGCAGTGTCTCGCTTCCAAGAAAGGAAGCGCGCATTTTCTCGGCACAACGCCGCATAAAGGGAAGCACGCAGACAAGGCCCTCTTGGGTAATGACGCGGGAGAGAAGCGGCTGGCGAGACGGGAAGAAAATAATAATAATAAATGAAGGGAGAGGGTACGTCTGCAGTTTTCCGGCAGTGCATGGCTTTGTACGAGGACCCAAGTGTCGCTGTCGCAAACAACACCGAGAAGTGGGAAAGAGAGAGCGGAGTCGGCAATTCGGGTGAGCGGGTGGGACTGTCACGGCGTTGTGTGGAACGTCGTTACGGGAACAGTGGACTCGACACGATTGCACGGCGCAACGAGCACAACTTCAACTGTTACCTGCCGAGGACTCTTGCGTAGTTCTTTTGCTGCCACCTCTCTTTTGCTGGAAAGGAAACGAACTTGCTACATCATGGATTTATGCAACAGCTCCCTCAACAACCGCTTAGCATCCCTCCCGGGGTAGATTACTTCCACCGCCGAAAAAAGGTTTCTATAGTCTGTTTCAGGAGTTCCGTGCACCAGAGCTAAGGCTACGAGGCCATCGAGCGCAGAATTCTTCCGCAGCGAGAAGAAATGTCATTGTTCGGACACGTACACCCCGCTTCGTTTTCCTCTTTCCAGGGCTGCAGCTGCCACTCCAGCGCCCGCCATTGGCAGATGGCAAGCCGCGGAAGGACACGTTTAGCATGTGTTCGCCCTCCGGATTGGCCGAAGAGGGCTGTAGCTTCTACAGCGCTGCACGGAACTTCCTAAACAGACCAATAACTCCGTATACCACGCAACCCCGAGTTCTGGTAACACCATGGGTAACGTACCATGAGTAACACCCTATTGAAAGAAGACATTATCGGCAATTCTATGTGCCCCAATCCCCCGTTGGGGATCGTTGGAAATATATCGACTTAGCGGCTATATTTAGTGCGGAAACGTGACACCCTTACAGCATCGTAAGGGCGCATGGCGCCTAAACGGAAACGATTGCGTGGTTGGTTTACGTGCCTTCCCGCAGGGCGTGGTAAAGCCTGAAAAGCTGGCCCTGAGAGTGAGCCGCCTGTTCGCTCATCTCTTTCGATATACACGGATCTACTGAATGATTGACTGACTTGTGGGGTTTAACGTCCCAAAACCAGCTCTGATTATGAGAAACGCCGTAGTGGAGGGCTCCGGAAATTTCGACCACCTGGGGTTCTTTAACGTGCACTGACATCGCACAGCACACGGGCCTCAACATTTCGCCTCCATCGAAATGCAGCCGCCACAGATGGGATTCGATCCCGCGACCTTCGGATCTGCAGCCGAGTGCCATAACCACTAGACCACCGTGGCGGGGCAACACGGATCTTCTAACAAGCGTCTGTAAGCACACCGCCGCGATATTGGAGTAGAAGAGGTGAAACCTCTTTGCAGAACAAATGTTCTTTACCGCTGCAGTCACCGTCGGACGACGTGGATGAGAAGCAGGTTGCTCCTCGGCTCTCCTCCCTCATCCTGATTGTAATCACGCAACGCGCTCACTTCAGTGGCATACCTCTTTTGCGATATCGTCCGCGTACCTTGTATTGGCCAGTACAAAATAAGTTCTCGCATGTTTCACTGAACCGGTATTTTCGAAGCCACGCGCTTTGCGCTCTGTTCTACCATCCACCGTTAACCACTCACCGACTGCTCGCCTCTCACAGCGACGGTCCGTGGGCAGACCATAGCTCTGACCACCATCCAACCACGAAAAGCCCGAAAACGCACAAACATCGGGAATACAGACCCCAGCTTACGAGCGGTCCTGAAGGCAGGCATCCTTGCAGTACGGCCGTCCTTGTGGAGAAGCCCGCCTTCGCGATTGCGTTTTGAAAAGCGATGTTATCATAAAAATGTTGGTCATCACGTATGTCAACCAATCAAGGATGGTGTCATGAACAGAGATGACCGCGTCAAAAAGGAAAAGACTGCGGTCCCCTATGAGGAGGTTGCGTTGTAGCTTACGGAAGCACCGATCCATTTTACATTGCGCACATAGACCATCAGTTCAGAGATCGCCACAGCGTCGGCTCTTCAGCACACTGGCGCGCCTAAACAATGTCGGCTACACACAAGAAAATTTACAACACGCGCAACATCAATTAATCTGTGTACCTGCCACATTAGCGCATTCCGAGGACGAAATAATCGTTATTTAACGGTATCAGTCACGGACTACGAGAACAGGCTACGAGAACGGCCTACAGCGCAAGCTTGACGCTTGTACTTCGGCGCAATACGGCGGTGTTCTTCGGCCTCTTAGTCACTACGTAGACAGTGCGTTGGCACGCAATGTTCTCCTGCACTCTCCAAAGCTCGCACCGATTTCTGCTGCACGTTGGGTAAGCTATGTAACAACCATAACGTTTTACGCGACAGTCCCCACGATATGACTACCACAGACGCCGTAGCGTAGGGCTCCGGAAGTTTCCACCAGCTGGGATTGTTTAACCGTGCACTGACATGATGACAGTACACGGGCCTCAACATTTCGCCTCCATCAAAATGCAACCACCGCGGCCGGGATTCGATCCCGCGACTTTCGGATCAGCACCCAAGTGCCACAGCCAGTAGAACACCGTTGCAGGGCAGGGTAGGTACGTACTTCGTTCGCACGGGGTTCCATAAAGCTGTCTTCTTTTGAGAACGCTGATCCTTATATACTCGCCAATTGGCCACACACTGCACGCAATTAACCACCAGAGAAGCGGTGTATCTATCCCACGGTGCCTCAGGGTACGACGACCTTGAAACGACGACTTTTTCGTGACCGCCGGCTCGGTCATACACGGCACTCAAAGCGAAAACCGAGCCAGATCGTTTTCGTTGCAAATTTTGCTTTCTTTCTGCCATTTTTTTTTCTTCTGACGGGGAAACAGGGCACATCAAGGATGGCTATAAGCCGCGGCGCCACAAGCAATATAGAGTCGCGTCGTCAAAGCCATCGCGGGCGCTGTAGAAGCAAGAAAGCGCGTTCTCCCCAATGCGTCCGCAAAGACAGTAAACGGCCAAAACGAAACAATGCCGAATAAATAAATAACAAAGAAATAAAAAGATGTGTAAAATAAGAGTATACGACGGCATAGGCGCATTCTGTACACGCACTTTCGGGCACCATTTCGGGAGAACGGCCCGTTCCGGACGTTGGCACCGGCTGTAATAAAGATGGCGCCTCTGCGGCTCCGACTCTGTCTGTCCTAGCATAGGAAAAAAACGCGGACATGGGATCCCGTCTGATGCCGCATGAGCCGCGATTCGCTAGAACCTTAGCATTTACGGCGACTCCTCGCACCCTTGTCGCATCACGTGATTGACTATAGGAAACATTGCGCGGTGTTTGTATCTTCTTACGCAATTCAGCCATGGCTTCCGTTGTTTGAACCTCGTGTACAATGCTAACGGAATCAAACGCGACTGCAAACGCTGGATATCGACAATAGTATACTGCAACAACGGCCAGTCGTTCGGAATAGCCGCGCCTAAAGTCCCTAGATCATTTCTTTTGTATTTTAGGTAGTGAAAAGCTTTGATGTGCCGCTGGCGCATCTGATTGGTCGGCGTTGCTATTGGCAGCCATGTTCTTCCTAAAGCTGTTACTTGAATGCTGCAGCGAGAGAACGTCAAGGAAAGTTGCGCATTTCAGTAGGCGTTTCCTTACATATGGCACGTCCACCATTATATTTGATAGGAACGCGTACGTTGATGACCGGATGCTATGTGCTCGCACGTGCTCCGCTCTACGTGTTTAGGAGGAACATGGCTGCCGACGCGGGCTTTGAGCGAGAGGGTGCCGGGAGAGGAGGTAGTTGCCGCTACTTAAAAACGGGAAAAAGATCTAGGGACTTTAGTCGCGCCATATGTCGCTTCAAGTCTGCCGCCACTAAAGGTGATGTGGGCTTTGATGTGAGCGCACAGGCCGAAGTTGTGCCATCATCATCATCCTCCTTGACGCCCACTGCAGGGCAAAGGCCTCTCCCATAGATTTCAAATTATCAAGGTCCTGTACCAACTGCGACCACGCTATCACAGCAAACTGCTCGATCTCGTCTGCCCACCTAACTTCGCGCCGGCCGCTGCCACGCTTGCCTTCTCTAGCTATCGGCTCTGCTACCTTCAATGACCAACGGTTGTCTTGTTTTCGCATTACATGTCCTGCCCACGCCCATTTCTTCCTCTTAATTAATATGTCTTTAACGTGCGTTTGTTCCCTGACCCACTCCGCTCTCTTCTTGTCCCTTAACGTTACACGTATCACATCTCGTCCCATCGCTTTCTGAGCCGTCCTCAATTTAAGCTGAGACCTTTTAGTTAACCTACGTAAAGTTAAGCCAACGTAACACAAACTGAAGACGACAGAAAAGAACATGAAGTGTATCACATAGTCCCAAATAGTCGCGTCTCACTCCGTGAGCACTGTACATATGAACAAGTAAATAAATAAATAAATAAATAAATAAATAAATAAATAAATAAATAAATAAATAAATAAATAATGCAGTTCAACTAGGTCATAAGATATAATAGATCATCATCAAGGAACGTAACCAAAGATGAAGAGGACAGGCTAAGGAAGACTCTGTCTTTAATTAAAAAGAAAGCATCAAAAACTAACCAGGCCACTCTCGAATGCTTGTCACGGACCGAGCATTACACGTACACAGCGACGTTCCTCTGTCGGGGAGCACCTTCGTCAATTGCGCTATTGGGCTGTGAGAACGACAAATGCGTCATCATCAAGCGTCGTTTGTCACCTCGGTTCGCTCGCCTCAGCTTTCGAGAGGGACGCTCTACGAATATAGACAATGTCACAACTTCTTACTACTGTTTCGGTACGACAACCAGTTTACAGGCACCGCTGCGGGAGGCAAGAACACCTACGACTGTCATTTGTAAGCCACTGGCACTTTGCCACGCAACAGAGAACAGTTGGTACACGCCTCGCCTATTTGCTTTGTTTATTAGGGTTATACACTTAGGCGGCTTCTCCTTTCCGCTCACAGCGGAAACAACACGCAGTTTGTTACGCCCTATTGTTCGGCTCACGCCATTCTTTCTATCTTTCTTTCTTTCTTTCTTTCTTTCTTTCTTTCTTTCTTTCTTTCTTTCTTTCTTTCTTTCTTTCTTTCTTTCTTTCTTTCTTTCTTTCCGATAAAGCTAGCTCCTTTTCGACGTTTCGTTAGCCTTCGGGACTAACTCGAGACCCCAGCCGAAGTCCTCGGTACACATGTTCGCCTTTCAATTGTAATAAGAGAAGGCAAACCGCGCTTCAATGCGACCCTAATGATGTACGGCGGGGCATGAAAAAGATAATAACAAAAACAGTACCAGAACACGTCCATCGTCTTTCTCTCTCTCTATCTAACTCTCGTGTACACTCTTATACTCTCCTGGACACCCTCCCTTGCCTTCTATTCTCCTCGGCATCCCACCGCACCTCGTTGTCATTTCCAAGCACGTGCGACAGTGGCGGCAATTCTGGCCCTTGCCGCCATACCGACCACGCTGGGATGCCGCTCGCAATGCCGCTAAATCTTTGTTGTGATTGTTGTTGTGCGCAGATGTATTTTCCTAGTACACGTGTATAGGCTGAGTTTCCCTTTTACTGTCATCGCCTTGTGCAATTGCAGGAACAGAGGCGCTGGCGCATCGCAAACACCGTTTTCGCTCCAATATTGCTGTACACTGCGGGGCTGGTGCGATACATTTGTACGCATTTCAAGCTAGTTCATGAATCGGAGACAATCATCTTCGAGTGACTGAATGATACAACTTGATTGATTTATTGATTCACTGATAGATAGATAGATAGATAGATAGATAGATAGATAGATAGATAGATAGATAGATAGATAGATAGATAGATAGATTGCATGAGTGCGTGATTTGATTTGATTTCTGGGGTTTTACATTCCAAAACCACAATATGATCATGAGAGACGCCATAGTGGAGGGCTCCGGAAATTTCGACCACCCGCAGTTCATTAGCGTGTACCGACATCGCACAGCACACACGGGCCTCAACATATCGCCTCCACCGAAACTCAGCCGCCGCGGCAGGTGAGTGAGTGAGTGAGTGAGTGAGTGAGTGAGTGAGTGAGTGAGTGAGTGAGTGAGTGAGTGAGTGAGTGAGTGAGTGAGTGAGTGAGTGATTTTGCATCCTATTACATCGCTATTAGACAAGCGCAGCGTATACTGACAGCTACTATAATGCAACACAGGTCTTCGGAGCCTAGTTATTCGTTTCTGTGGGGTAACAATCCACTGAGATTATTCTAAACGTCGGAAAATGGAAACGCTAGCTCACTGCATCATAACTTTCTCTCCACGGAGGATACCTCAACCGATACACCTAAAGCCCCCAGATATTCGTTGTTAGCGGGGAAAATGTAGGGACTATATATATATATATATATATATATATATATATATATAAGATGAGTAGTAGACCCTCGGAATTGGCAACAAAAATGCGGAAAGCGTTTATTCAACGTTTCAGCCGGAGACCGGCTGAAATATATATATATATATATATATATATATATATATATATATATATATATATATATATATATATATATATATATATATATATATATATATATACATACACTCACAGGGGAGGTGGCGAAAGGACAAGGGATAGAGTGTGGGCGGGACAGAGCAACCACTATATATATACAACAATATATACGTTGCCAGGTGTGTTACCCCATGTAGCGATATTGTACACCTAGGGGATGAGGTTCCCTCAAGCCGCGTCAGTGCGGCTTCTTTTTCCCTCATCCACCTCCATTTACCACTCCTCCGTAAATGTGTGTGTGTAAATGTAAATCAATAAATCAAATCAAATCAAATCAAGTGATCCATACGCGTGCGCGAGATGCAACGTCTTCTCAAATGTAAACGACAGAGCAGTTACCAGGACACCGAGGACGACGAGAACGCATCGCCTTAATTAATAAATTAATCGCCTCCCACTCTGTATAACGATTCATGTGATCAAGAATAAAGAGGCGAACATTAGAGTCTTCATACGTCCTATCGCAGTCCGCGCTTTTCCCTTTAACTTTACTGTTCATAATAGCGTCGTCTGCTCTCATTTACGCGAGTGTCTGCTTTGTTCGAGAAAAGTATGACGTCATGCCAGAAGGCATGACGCTTCTGCATGTACGTGTCGTTGCGCAACGCATCGTGAAACACGGATGACGTTAGCACTTCGGAACCTCGAGGGCCACATTCTGTATTTATTTACTTTTTCGTTAGAACTTCATGGTTCTCTAGTCGTCGGGAACGAGCAATAATAATCCATCTTTTCCGCTCATTATACGAGCTGCCAGTTTCGAGTAAAACTGCTGTCACGTGTTCTCACGAGCGGAAAAGAAAGCTTCGCAACGTCGATTGGAAAGAAAGAAAGCGGCGCTGCGGAGCTTTCAAAGCCGTTACGTCACGCTCCGTTTTACTTCATTGCGCAAGCGCGAACTCTCGCGATGTCAAAATTTTAAAGACGCTTGTTTGAAGGATAACGGTTGATTGATTTGTCGGGTTTAACGTCCCAAAACCAGCTCTGATTATGAGAGACGCCGTAGTGGAGGGCTCCGGAAATTTCGACCACCTGGGGTTCTTTAGCGTGCACTGACATCGCACAGCACACGGGCCTCAACATTTCGCCTCCATCGAAATGCAGCCGCCGCGGCCGGGATTTGATCCCGCGACCCTCGGATCAGAAGCCGAGTACCTTAGCCACTAGACCACCGTGGCGGGGCGAAGGATAACGATAGTTTACTTCGCTGACGTGCCTCGCTAATTCGGCTGTAGCATGTAGACTTGCCGACAGAGAAAAGAGGTTGGGGGAGGGGGGGGGGGGGTGTGAATGGCGTCGCCAGTGACGTCTCATGCAGGTACCATTAAATCAAATAATATTAACAATTCCGGAATACCGACCTGACGTAGCGACTGGACTTTTCCAACGTCAGTGCTCGTTAGTGGCACATATCGAAAGTGCCGAAGCGTTTCATTTTGCACTGGCCGCTGTAATCAACCAACCAACAACGTAACCAACTTCTATAGTAATGGAGGCCACCTCGACTTTTCGTTATTCAAGCACAAACAAAGCGCAGCAATGATTCATCATCATCATCGTCATCATCATCAGCCTGTTGTTAAGTCCATTGCAGGACGAAGGCCTCTCCCAACGATTTCCAATTTACCCTATCCTGAGCGAGTTGGTTTCACTTTATGCCCGCGAACTCCTTAATTTCATCGCTCCATCTAAACTTTTTGCCTGCCTGTTACGTTTTCCTTCTCTTAGTATCTATTCCGTCGCTCTTACTGTCCACCTGTTATCTGTCCTCCGCATGATATGCCCTGCTCAGGTCCCCTGTTTTTCTTTTAATTGATAAGAATATCGGCTACTCCTGTCTGTTCTATGATCCAGGGTCAGAGAGCAGCAATGATTAGAAATCACTAAATAATCGTCTGTTTAAATAACTTCCACGTATTGGGAACACTTCTACCCGCTTCGGCTTCTGCTGAGAAGTAAACGTTATAGGACTGCAGTCAGCTGCAGAAAACACACGCCCGATACATAAATAGGCTTATTTGTGAATTTTGACCACCTGAGGGCTCCACAGCACTCACTTTAATTTATGCACGCGGCAAACCGCCGGGAATGGAACTTGTTTCCTCCAGCGCAGCAGCGAGACACGTCATGTGCTAAGTAGTGACGGCGGGTTTATAAAGTGAAACAGAGCGAGTGAAATGTAATAAATTCCGAGACGTACGCGAAATTTCTTCCCTCTTGTATATATGATAAAGAAGTAGCAACTGAACCCCATCAACGCGTCCAGGGAGTCCGGAACGGTTTTGGGAGTGGGAGGGCAAGTATTGCCATTTTTGTGTGTTGTGTTTATTATTCTTATTTATTTACATTACATATTGTACATTATTAATTAGCAGATTTAATGACACCAATTAATAACGCCTTAATTGATTTTAGCCGTAATAAAACTTTACATAGTTGCTTCCTCGCTTACTTTAAGTTGGCACACACTTTATAAAGATGATTGGAAATTTCGGAAGTACTGAAAACCAGCGCAGACAAAGCAACCCACCTGGTTGTGTGGTCCAATGCTTTGGAAAGGCTTGAAAATTTTTGTCAAAAATTTCATTTTAGTGTAAACAACAGTCTAAAGTGTGTGTGTGTGTGTGTGTGTGTGTGTGTGTGTGTGTGTGTGTGTGTGTGTGTGTGTGTGTGTGTGTGTGTGTGTGTGTGTCGGGGGGGGGGGCCTGCCCCCTCTGGAGAAATGTTAAGGGGGCAACCCCCCCCCCCCCTGCCCCCCCGGTTCCGGAGTACCTGAACGCGTCCGCCACATTCTCAGCGTTCATTCATCCGTGTCAGTTCCTACACCTCGCGCCGACCAAGCCGATGTGCGACATAGTCCGCAGTTAATTCCTGGAACAGATCCGCGAGAACACAACGGTGGGCTTACGATGGGCTCAACACTTATCCCTCGGATTTAGTGCGACAGCTTACGAAAGATGCCGCGAATTGACAGGCGTGGCAGCGTCGCACCACGTGTGTTACAATGCACTGTTAGGACTCGTGTCTGCCTCGTCAAAACGGATTTCGTTACGCGGAAAGACAAGCATCCAAATAGAAGCTAAACCTCAAACTAAATAGAAGCTAAATAGAAGATAAACCTAAACCTGAAACGCCGAAGGAAGCTAAACCACGACACGCTGGGAGACACTTCGCGGAAGCGATGGTAACGCACACATTCGTCGTGGAAGCGGCTGATGTGTGTACTGCCTTACATCCGGCGTCCAATTACGAACCCAATGTGTAACAACTGCTCAGCAAGCGACGTAGAAATAGTCCTGTCACGTCCGGCGGTTTTGTGTCCGAGAAGGGATTCCGAGGGTTTCCCTAGACAAAGCCTGAGGGATTTCGTTAGATTACTGACCACAGCGTTTGCCGCACACAATGAAAGAAAAGTTGGTGCCGACGATATTTCTTTTTGTTGTTGTTTTTGCTTGCAGCGTTTCGATTTGCAGCTCGTTGCATCGGCTGTGTAAGCCTATCGGAGATGATACGCAGTCGTATCATCCTCCGGTTCCTCGGAATCAATTTTACCTACACACTGAGCGTACATGACAGACAATTGCGCCGATAAATTGCCGAAGAAAGTGCCACTCACGTTCGCTGCTTGCAATCACACAGTTTACACAACCGCACTGCGCAAGAGAAGGCAAAAGCAACAATGGTGTCATCGAGAGGTAGGAACAGCAGTTCTTCAGCGTGAAACGCGATCTCAGAGACCTAGGAGCGCCAAACTGAGTGAGAAATGGAAGAAACCGCTCCTGACTCGCCAGAGAAAATTTTCTTATAAGGCGAACGCGAATATATTCGGCTATTTCGTTTTTAACCCTGAAAGGGGCCTACCTACGTCTGGCTTGACTGGAGCGCATAGGGGAGGCATTCCCCACTCATGGCAGGTAATTCAACGCCATCTCCGAGGCGAAGTGTGTTCGACGAGTGCATACTACCAGGACTAACGCACGACGCTGACAACTGAAGAAGGAAGTTGAAAAATTTCTTTCGGGAGCAATTCAGCGTGCATAAGAAAGATGAGAGGCTGGAAGAGATGGGAAAACGGCAAAAATGGATCACAGAGCATGAAAAGACAGCCCACATCCTGGTTAACGTTAGGCGGAAAAGACAATAGACTGGGACGTAAATCAGGAAGATAAACTTCGCTTCGTCCCAGCAAGAATGGTAGACTTTGAGGTCGGTTGCCTTTGAGCAAAAACAAACAACGGTGTGCGCGTGGATTTGAAGAAAAACTATTTGGAAAACGGGGCAACGATTCGGGCAGGCTAATAGCGTTCCACAAGATTACACAACTTGCTTGCATACAGAACATAGACAGACCAATGTACACTGGTGGATTCGGGAATCCCCCCTTCCCCTTCCAGATGCAGTCTTGAAGGTGGCCCTAGAGGGTATGGCCACCCGCATTCCCTTTGCCCAAAACACTTAACATTTGTTGTCTGGTAGTGCGTCACTGTGCTAAAGGTCAGCCGTTTGAGGCTATCCTGGATCCACCGCTGCCAACTTAAATGCTTATGTTCGCCTACCCGTTAGCTAGTGCCGTCCTACTCGCGCACAAGCCGTGTATGGTTATGGAACCTACTTGGAACATATAGTCATCTGTAGCCAGAAATGTGACGCGCCTGCCTTCGCAGACGACGGCGCGCCCGAAAGCCGAATTCTACAACTGGCAGCACCTTCTTAAAGGCGTCGTGAAGCCTTTTCTGAACATTTTGTGCTAAGTACGTATTCGCGATCCTGACCAACAACAACAATATGTATTGTTTCGTTGCATCGTGTGGGTTGATTTAGAGCGATAAGAAACGCGGTTTCGGTTTCACTGCGCGTGTTCCCCTCAACTCCCCAGTTGACGTCATATTAGTAGCCACCAGAAATCCGAGATTGGCGCACCCTAGGAGGCCACGGAAAAACAAACGGTGCTGCAGCTTTGCTTCCGAATGGCGGTACCGCCCGGTTTCTAAGTATTTTCTTTCTTTCTAGCTTTCAAGTAAATCGATTCCTTTAGAGCAAACGCGAGTTCACTATACCTTTGAACTGAAAAATATCTTACTGCAACGTCACCGAATAGTACCGTGCCGGCCGTTGGTGTCGCATAGCCGTTTCGGGAGCGCAAGAAAGCTGGGGTTTAAAACACGCGTTATTAAATGTGCACTGAATATTTCGCCGAAATGTTTCGGAATCGGCTTGTCGAGTGCATATTGAAGCAGCGAAAATTACAACCGTCCATCTCCATATTCTTTTCACGACCCCTTTAAACGCGCAGCTTCATGCACAGGCTTTTGTTGTAGCATGTTGGGATCGCAGCGCTCTCTCTTTCTCTCTCTCAGAAAGCGGCGACTAATGAGCGTGCCAGACATAACGGCGGCCAGATCGAGCGCTTGACGACAACGCTGCAGTTCGTCGCAGACCGCGTTAGGGCGCCGACGCCACCCCCGTCGCCAGTCGTCAGATAAACAACTTCCGCCGGAAATTAAGCTACTGGAAGCGTCCGGAAGAGATAAGGGGCGCGTTTTAAGACACATATTTGTCTGGGACGGGAAGATTTAGCGGCGAATTGTACGCCGTCGTGACCGAGGACGACATTCGAAATGCAGTGCTCGAGTACGCGCTTTTACTTGAGATGTGTAGCGTTCAGTAACGGCTGGCCATGTGCTAAGATTGCAGTGACTGCAGCCTGATGCAATTGAGAATGGGCCATCAATTTTCAAAATGCCAACCCTCCGGGATCCTTACTGTGCACGCGGATGATACCGGCGACCATGCTTCTAGTTTGCAAGAGGCTTATATACGGCAAAGCTGAAAAGAGAGAGGGAGATAGGTTTCTTTGTAATTAGGTATTCCTGTATTGTTAAATATGTTCTTTCCACAAGGGATTGATATTATTAACATCACAAAGAAAGGATCTACGCAATTGGTTTGTAACAAAATAATGACATCAAATGCTTTATTACCTTCTGATGTAACACAGACAACTTTAAATGATATGAGGCACAATTTCACGAATTCTTTTGTCAGGTTTCAAAGCTATATTTGTATTTATTTTCTTCTTCATGTACATAGCGATTATAGCAGTATTGTTGAACTTCTACATGCAAATTCTCTGTACTTCCTGTGATACTGAATATGCTATATGTACATGTGAATATTATACGTCTCTTTTCTGTATGCCTTGTACAGGGCGCCCGAGTTTTCATCAAGTGGGAATTGCCACTTTTTGTTCGGACCTTCCTCCATTCTTATGGAAATAAATCGAAATTGAATTGAGGTAGAAAGGTCGGCGACAAGGTTGACAAGAGTGCTGCGACTGGGGATAGCGAATTGGTGAGACAGAACGAGTAGGCGATCGACATATGGTGACCTCTTACTTCGAAGACCACCAGGCAGCGCTCAGATTCATAGCGGATTTGAAGCACTTGTTTGTGGTACACTAGCAATCAGTTCATTTTTGAATAAAAACCGAAATGACCACAGCGATAGATCTACGTAAAAATACAGTATGGCCGAGAACATGACATCCATTACAAGAAAACCCTGAGAGTACGCCGAGGAAACAACCCGTCAGAAACCCGCGACAGCCAGTCCTACCGGACTCATGCAGAAACACACACACACACACACACACACACACACACACACACACACACTAAGCGGCATTCGCAACACCTTGAAAAGAGCAATCTAATCGCATTAAGCTAACATAGTGTGGCGATGAAAACAGAGAAACCAAAGACGCCAGACCTGTGGCTCACAAAAGCAAAAATGACATGTAGAAGCCAACAGTTTTGAGATAAAAATAAAGTACGGAAGGCTCTGATCGGAACTTTTAAGTCGATTAGAGTGAGCCTTACCTGCCGAGCTGTGAGTGCTCACCATGCGCGCTAGAAAAAAAGAAGAAATAAAAGAAAGCAGGCGGCAACATGGTACGCACTCTGTTATTTCTTCTGCTCCTTCGAAGACGTACACGGTACTGTGATGATAAAGAGGAAGACCGTACAGGAGAAACAGACGAAAGAAGACTGGCATTTCGAAACACGCATTAGCGCCATGATCCTGTTTCGTCGGAAGCTAACTATCCCCCGTCGGCGTTGAAAAAGCTAAAGAAAAATGTGGCTGATCCCTCTGTCAAAGGAATCGGTATAACACGAAAGTGAAATATCTCTTCACATAAGCAGTTGAATGTTTGTTACATCGAGGTGAACATACCCATTGCTATCGGTGTTTTGCTGTTACGGCACCGTTTGACATGGATGAACCCACGTTCGCACATCACCTCCATAACATCAAGGGCCAAGCCTTTGTGGTAACTGAAGTAGTTTACCTAATAACTGAGCACAGTCTATGCCGCGCGACAAAGGTATCGACAAAGGTTACTTGCGCCACACTGACCCGTCAACGTCGTTGCCGTGCTCTGGCGCCTAACGCAGCAGTGTTCTCGTTCCCATCGCGCTCGAAGAGCGGTCGGCGGGGAAACGGCACCCACGAAGAAAGGTCACCCGTGCCAGACCACTGCGCTATACGAACGCGGCTATTAGCGCGGCTCTGCACGCGTTCATCGAGGCGGACTATGGAACGCACCTAGAATGGTGCCGCCATCCAGGAGAGACGAAATAAGGCAGCAGTGATCCACTCTGCCTCTCCTGGATGGCGGCACCGTTCTTCCAGGCAATGTGTGCCTGGATGCGCGCGTGATGAGCCGGACGAGACAAGAAGGTGTGTTCGTACAACACCGAGCATATGCGCCGTTAGCGTAGTGGTAGCGCATCGGGCACCTTTCGTGGTGGCGCGGGGGGCTGTGAGTTCGATTCCCAGCGCATCAACATAAGTTTTTATGAGTGTTTTCTTTATCGTTCTAACATGTTTATTTCAGTGTATCATATCCGTTACGGTAGTGACGTATGGGGTCGTGGTGGACCCTGACATAAAACACTCACTTCGTGTTAAAGATAATAAAGCTTTGTGGGGCACAACGACGACGGGTACGGATTTTTCCAGAAAAATAACTCGATCCGCCAAATTTGTGTAGTACCCATTACTGCGAAAGAGGATTGATTTGTGGGGTTTAACGCCCCAGAACCAGCTCTGATTATGAGAGACGCCGTAGTGGAGGTCTCCGGAAATTTCGACCACCTGGGGTTCTTTAACGTGCACTGACATCGCACAGCACACGGGCCTCAACATTTCGCCTCCATCGAAATGCAGCCGCCGCGACAGCGAAAGAGGAAAGGAGAAACAAAGTCCCACTCGCAAAGGGCTCATTTCGACCATTTAAACAAAAGCCGTTTCGGAAGCAGAAAACCCATGAAACAAGGAATGTTTTTCTGTTTTTCTCATTAACTTCCCCCTCAGTTCCAGCATACCAGTAACGCGAACGCGACAATCACGAGATGTATTCGCCGCGTCTGTCGATAACAGCTGAGATGTACATCAGCCTCAATTAATTACCTTTTTTATCGTGGCATATGGGCGCAAAAATTTCAAGGTTCAGCTGGAGTACACACTAACTACACCACAACAGAGAGTGTATTGCGTTGTGAAAGCGTTCGGCCGTGCACGCATGCTTACAGCATTTGATAGCGGGCAAAAGCTGTCCCCAGCCACTAGCAACAAAGGCTATAGGTCGAAACGGGTATGGGGAGCTATAGACTCTACACGCTGCTTGATAATGATCTCACCAGTGCCACTCACATATGTCAGACTAAATCAACCTGTTTCCATGGCAACGATAGTGCTCTTGCAACGGTTCTACCTTTGCAGTCCTCATATAATCACCAAATGGCCTTGGTGTGGAGTAAGAATATGCACTGCGAAAAAACAAACGTGCGCCAATTGTCGCAGTTGTCCGATCAAGTTTGAGTAAAATTTCTTACACATTATGGCATTCATAGACAATCCATGTTTTTGTTCGCCTAACTGGGTATTTTGATTATATTTGTGGCCTTGTTTCTTTCCATGTCAGAACTACTACTTTACGTGCAGCAAACTTAAAGGGCAACTCCGGCGGTTTTTTCACCATGTTCTGATATGAATGTTTTCCAACGGCACTGACAGTCCTGTAACAGCCAAAGTGGTTCAGTTTGCTCAGGAACGCACCAATAATTTTAAATAAGCAACTGAAAGTCGTGTTCAAACCCAAACCGAAACGGGTAGATGCTTCGTGGAGCGTGTGCGGTAACGTCACAACCTTCGCGTCACTATAAATATAAATCTGGCGCCAAAGAAATGCCAGTGGCGAGGTCATCCGACGATGTATTGAGTTATGCCAGCTTTTCTGATCTTGACAGAGGCGATTTCCGCTCTGAAGTATCGCCGTTTTGCTTTTGAAGGCTCGCTGGCTCGGGTAGGCAGCAAGGATGTAATGACGTCAAAAACACAGCGTGACCCGAGTGAGAATCCGCTAAGAATTTGAAATTAATTTTCAGGAAAACTAAATGACCTACGTCCGCCTGACTTGGCATATATTATTACAGTATCGAGGAGAATATCGAAAATTTTATTGAGTTCAGATCGCCGGAGTTGCCCTTTAAGGTCCAGGCGTTGAGTGCACCTGAACCTCATAATTACAATCTCAACAAAACGACCACAGTCATTAGACAAAAATAAAGAGGCGGAACCTTGCTGATACAATTCGTTCTGCGACAATTAAACCGGTATCAACTATTCAACATTCCGCATGGTAAACATTTCCCACAGTGTACCGAAAATGTTATTTCAGTGGTATTTCCTCAGCTGCGTCCTCTAATGACCACAGCACTAGACACGTTCCAGAGTTCGCGCCATTAAAGTAGGCGCCACCATCCTAGATATATATGCATGTGTAGGCAGGTTCCTCCATATAATAGACCGGAAACGCCACGGCACACAAAAGCGTCGCGAAACAACACCAGGTTCTATCTCGCAGACAGATGGCCGGAAATGAGCAGACGACAACAAATGGAAGCTGGTGACACGCACCGCATCGTCAGCTTCCGTGCTGCTGGGCCAAAATGGAGGACGTGACGTCAAGGAAATGTCAAGGAGAGAAATTGGGCCAGAAGGGGGCGGCACGAGTAATCCAGCAGACATTTTTTTTTTCTTTCTTTCTTTTCTCTTTCTTTTTTTCATATGGCTCGAGCGAAGCACCAATCGACCGCGAGAGATGTGACGGCGAGGTCCTGAAGACCGTACGACGGTGGCTTAGCGCAGCAGCAGACGACGACGATGACGTCCAGAGAAGGATTGAAAAATGGCGGCAATGACCGGCTCTGCGCGAGCACCGTCCGTCAGCGTTCAAATAACGTCTTCGGGCGACGGTCCAACCGAAGGACGGTTGCTATATCATGTCAGCGGTCGGGCACCGGGTAAACGGCGCAGTGTCAAAGGAAAGAAATACTGTAAGACAACAAAATGAAGTGACAGACGAAAAAGAAAACAGCAGACGAGCAGAATGCGCAGGCAAGAAATAAGATACAAAAAATGGAAAAGAATCACCGATCTCTAACGGTTCCGGGGATCTTAGAGGCTAGCAGGAGGGTATCATTCACTAATGGACGATGGACATCGCCGAGCGCTCTTCCGAAAGCCTCCCTTCTTCCTTCACCGGCCTTGGCCTCGCGTAAACCATTCATCGCTCCTCTCCATCTTGCGGACTGGATTCGCTCGACTTGGCTCGCTGCCCAAACCGTGCCGTTATTGGGGCAAGCCAAGGAGAAGCACTGAGGCCGATAAAATCGGGACCCCGTTTCTTGTATCCCTAGCTGCCGAGTACGTAGGACGATGATGACGCTGCCACGGCCGCCATAACGGCCTCCTTTTTTTCCCCCTCTGTTCATTCGTGAGAGTTGGGACAGAAGAGGACGCGGCGTCGCTTGCTCCGAAATTTGTCGTCTGCTTTCCTGCTGCAGAATGACGTCCAAGAGAACAGACGACGGTATTAAAAACAGCAGACGTACATAGGATGCCGGGGCGGGAGACAGATCCCGCAATGATCGAGCAAGGACAGAAACAAAACGAAGCTAAATGATCGAAGGAAACAAGAAGGAAACATGCCATGTACCAGGATGCTTCAAGTCTTGGAAGCGTCGTAGAAGGCATCAGCATCCGAGCCATCTACTCTCTCCCCTCCCTTGCCGAAGTGGAAGCTCCTGGTCGTCCCTCAATTTTTATAGTTCCTTGATCTTTCCCGTACTTACTTTAAGCGTACTTGCTCGCTGTCTTTGCTGTGTTTTCGAGTCTGTTGCCTTTGTAGGCTTTCTTTTTTATTGCTAAAACATATTCGATGTTCCAACTCCGTTTTTTTTTTCGTTTCCCTTCGAACGCTTACTTCCTGGACGCCTTTTCTTCTTTAGTTTTTCTTTACTTTTGTATGTTTCCTTCTGTGATGAATCTGCAATTTGCGGACCACTCGACGCAAGTAATCGTCCCACGGTTTACGAACTCCACGCACAGCACTCGAGAAGGAAGCAAGTGAGGGACTCCGAGGTAACAGCATCGCGATCGAAAATCCTCGAAGGGAAAAGAGAGAGAGAGAGAAGGAGAAAAAGGCAGAAAACACGCAACGAAACGAATTTGTCTTACGCCAGAATATTCTTATCCCAGCTCCTCACCCTGAAGAGCGTTTGACGCTACGGCAGAAGAAGGAACACCCCAGAGGAAGACGCTCGAAAAAACATGGAAAAGATACTAAGGAGATTGAGTGATTGTGCGTGTCGCGCGGATTTCCACATTTATTTCTTATTTTATGTTTGCAGCACACTCTGAGAGTTTCGAAGCGTATTTTGGGAAGCTCTCAAACACGCCCAACCTGTTGTCGAGTCTTGAACGAAGACTGAGCGACGCAGACTGGGCAAGGCGCAAGGGGAGGATTATTACTGCTGACAGATTTTTTTTTTTCCTTTGCTCGTTTCCTCGTCCTGTTTTACTCGAGAGCATCTTTTGATCTTTGACGGCGAGATAAGCAGCTTGGATGTTTCGCCCCAGTTGCAGTAAATGGCAAAATTCAAACTTTGATATTTGCGCTCGACATTATGTATACCTTTTTCGTACCACGCCACTTTCCGCGAAACAATATATGCCACAGAGTCGTACTTACTCAATGAGATTCATTCATTCATTCATTCAGTGAGACGAAGCGTCCTGAATGTTTAAGACGCCTCTATACACAGCCCTTCGTACTCCTACTTATATATACGAGGATTATTCTGAGCACATGGGCTTATTAAACAAAGGGCGGTAGATAAGGAGGCAGACAAAGTGATACGAGCAAGACAATGAAATACTGCGAGTATTGAAATACCGGCCGGCACAGGATATGGACCGCGTTGTAAAAGGTATTTCGTTAAAAGCGGCCAGACTCTTGTAGAATTGAAACAACGCGCGATTCACACGCCCTGATCAACACCAGGATACTTTTCTACTAGGTGAAGTTATATACCTACCCATAAATCGAAGTATACCAAAGGTTTGTTCTGTTTGTGTGCGTCTGCTTGTTTCCTTTTGCTTTATTTTTCGTCCCAAGGTTTTATCACCATGAAGATCAGATGATTTTTTTTTGGTATTGTACACCGTGTCTTAAGTGGTGTCACGTAAATTATTCCTCAAGATTACTTCCTGGAGTTGAGACTGAATGATGTGAATGTTCAAGCTCGTTCTTTCATTATTTGATATTAAGAATAATATGAACATTTCATATATCAATTGCGCGTATAAACATCTAATATCAACGTGACCTTCTGGATTCCAAGACGATCTTTTCGTTTTCAGATTTGAGTCCCACTTATTCAATACACCTCCTTAGCGGTTGTTCCTTCAAACGTTCAGCTCCCTCGGAGCACCGTGTAATTCATTCTTTTACCTGTCAGGAGTTACGGAGGCCCTATCAGGTACCATCAAAAGTTTAGCTGCCACGTCGAGTTGGCCAGGGAACCTCAAGGCAGCGTCGTCACCTGTGTCCTTCTACGGATCGTATTCTTGTTTAACAAGCGTCTTCTCACACGAACAGTAGTGTTTTTAATACTGCAAAAATCCAATTGACTAATACAAAAATTTAGAGTCGCTTGCACTAGCGGCTGCAGGCTAGCGAAGGTGATGGGGCACTTGGACGGTGATGATGATGATGATGATGAATGATTCTTCGAATATGGCGCATAGCCACTTCGGGTATTGGCCAAGACCTGATATGGTTAAGTTTTAATTCCTATTGTGCGAATACCGCAGCAATATGAATACGAAAGAATAATAAATTAAAATAATAAATGAGCGAAAAGGAAAACGGAGAAAAAAAACTATGTAGACTGTTTGTGCACTTGGATCTCTTGGATGGCACGGGTCTTTTTCTTCATCATAATCATCATAATAATAATAATCATCATCATCATCATCACCCCACCACCACCATGATCATCTTCTTATTCTGCTTCCTCAGCTTACTAATCTTCTTTTCTTCACCTAGTTCCTCACCTTCTTCATCTTTGTCTTCTGGTTACGTGTCGTTGTCACGTCATGTTACGTGATGTAGCATGATGCAGCGTCGCTTGGTTGCTAGGCAAGGTCATTTCAAGGTCATATGCGTCATACCGACGAAAGAACGAAAAGCTTACAGAGTTTCGCTATTTTTTTTAAAGCGGTTCTCCTCTTCGGTTTACCTGTAAGAGGACGAACGCTCGCTATACTTTTTTTTTATTGACATCCTGACTAACTTATCCAGGCACAAGTCCGTAATCCAAACACGTACCGCTCAATCGCATTACTGAGCCGCGTGTCGAGCGACGCGCGCTCCTGCGGTGAACGTCGGGAAATCAGACACCTCAAGACAGAAACGGATCATCGATGGCGTAAAATGAGGTTATAAAACGACGAAGGATGGCAGCCCCGACATATCACAAGCACCACGGAGCGACCGTACGCTGACAGCCGATAGAGCTGCGCAATCTCGGCAACGCAAGGCAAGCTTAGAAAGCAGAAATACGCCATCTGTGTGTGTGTGTGTGTGTGTATTTACCTGTGTGTTTACTGTGGTTTATGCGTGTTTGCGTGTGTGTATGTTGTGCGTGTGTTTGCGTGTTTGTGTATGTGTGCGCGCGTGCCAACACACGTCATATCTCTGATCCATCATTCCTTTTCCCCCAGCGTAGGATATAGTCAACCTAACACTCGATGTCCTGGTCCATATACCGTTCTTTCTTACCTTTGCACGTTCACATATCTTACAGTGCAGCTATAAGACACAGCGCACAACAAACTCTCGGGCGAGATCGCGGACGAACTAACTCACTTCGAGTGACTTCTCTCAGTATGTCCTCACACGAAGCTTAGTTCGCGTAAGGACAAAGCAAAGGCAAATGGTGGTAGAGAGCAAAATGAAGGAAGGCAAGAGCATGTTAAAGACGTAATGGTAGGCTATTTGTTTGTTCAGAGTGACATTAGGCAGCCCACAACAGGTCACGGGGCAACAACAAAAAAAAAATACAAAGCACACGAGCACTAGCGCTGATTGAGCACTTGTGGTCGTTGTCCTTGTATTTTTTTTTTCGTTATTGTTGTTCTGTCGCGTGTTGTGGGCTGCCTATTGTCTCAACGTACATGTTGCTGTAAGCAATGTACCTTACGTCTAATGATGACAGACACCGCACGCTGTTAAAGAAAACCCTCCGCAAGCGCGCACTCGTTCGTCGTTCGTGCACCACGAATTGATGCGTGCGGACGCAACCATCGAACGAGACCGGAAAAAGAAGGCAGACAAGACCGCAGACGGCAGCGTCGCTGAGTTTACTCGTGGAAGAGCACTTTTTTTTTTCTCCGACGAAGTAGTGGGATGCGCTTGCGACGCGAACTGTACCTCGCAGTAGAGCACGAGCCAGTGCAGGCTAACGGCGTTGTTTGCTACGTTTTAGTTGTTACGCCACTGGCGGAGCTGCGGCTAAATAAAAAATAATAACAAAGAATAATAAATAACAAAAAAAAAACTTAATTCGAAGGACAGAAAGCTGAGTGAGTTGTTAAATGTTCATCTTGTAAAGAAAAGATGTGCAAAGCACGGAAACAAGGGAAGATGTGACTCCTCTTCACATATGCTTGCGTTTTGCACGCCTTTTTCTTTACATACTCAGTAATGTTTCATTTGTTCGTTTTCAGTTAGACAGAAGGAAAAAAAATGTAAGCATCTCTAAGAACACCAAAATAAGTTAAGCGACGTAGTCAGCGCTTCTACTTAACGTCATCTGCTGAGAGAAGTGGCGGCGCTTTTCAGCTGCATTTGAAACCAAAATGCGATTTCCTTGATGAATGCAGCGCACTAATATTTGGCTCTCATGTTCGCGGGATGCCTCCACGACTGATCGGCCCCGTTCGCTGACTATGTTCGAAAAGCGTCGCAGCGCCTCTGAAAGGGACCACCTAAATAATAGATGCGCACGCTTGTATTAAATAATGCAGCCGAAATGCGACAGCGAATAATGGAAACCGGGATTTCAAGCAGGGCAATAGACAGCCGTAGACCCACAAAATGGCTGGCTGACACGATGAATCTTCACAATAGAAGAGGTCTGGTCCGCATACATCCCAAATGTAAAAGCACGTCAATCGGATACCGCATTGGAAGAAATAATAGAGAAGGCACAAGAAAAGGACAAAATAAAAGGACAAAAGAACAGGGACTCGATGGTGGACGTGATGGCGCGCGGACACACGGCGGCTCATACCAGCCGGCGTCTTCAAAAAAAAAAAAAAAAAAGAGTGAAAGAAAGAAACGCAGTGACATTACGCGACCGCATACGGTTACATTATACATAGCACCCACGAAAGAAGAATGCATATATTGATGCAGAGAGACAACAGCTACCGAACATTGTGTGTGTGGTACATCGCTTACATACATCCTTATATGGCCGATCGCATATAGATGACGCTTCTGAGTGCGCCACAAGCGTTTTATTATGGAGAGGCCGCGGCTGCTGCGTCGATGGGCAGCCGTCATCGAAAAGCGTTGCATCTTCGGGCAACGGGGCGGAAGAACATGCCTACAGACCATCAAAAACGTCAGTTTTATTTTCTTTGCCGCACGTTTTAGCTTTATCGTCTGCCGACGAGGGAAAAAGTGAGCTGCGGTGCCTTTTCAGTAAATCACACGTACGTCTCGAGTTTCGCGTAAATTTTGGATACGTCGAGAGACGCTGGGCCAAGCGAGAACAACAGAACAACTTACGAACGTGAGCGATGTGAAGGCGCGACTACGAGCGCGTCCACGCGCGGTAGCCTAATCAAGTATATGTGATGAACTGCGCAAGGATGTGTAGGTGAGTAGTGATTTCTTCAGCGCTATATATATATATATATATATATATATATATATATATATATATATATATATATATATATATATATATATATATATATATATTACTGAATTGACGATGCGCCTCTTAGAGAACGACGGTTTGTTACATCGGAGCCCGTCTTGAAAAAGGTCGGGCTCCGACCGAAACGTTGCTGTAATAAACCGTCGTTCTCTATAAGAGGCGCATCGTCAATTCAATTATAAACTTATATATCATCGTTTGTAATTTCACTTTCTGCACTGTCAAGTTCCTTTCCCGCGATGCCTGTGAGCCTAGAACTAAAGATCATGCCAGTTAAAATCACCTATCAATAAACTTCCCGCTGTAGAAGCCTTCACAACTTTTTCTTATGCCCCCCCCCCCCCCCCTTTTTTTTTTTTGCTATTTACAGACCCGGAATTGTGATTGAGTTCATGAGAGCATGCGGCAGGTGTGATACAGGTATCGCCGCTCGTTGTCACGCATGTCGCTAGAAGGTCTTACTGCAAGAGACTCCTTAACATTGATGCGGTGGCTACGACAACGTGAGCGGCACTGTGTGTACATTTCACAACTGGCGCACGTTGGCTTTATCACTAAACCAATTTGTCAGCGCAGACCTGTGAGCGGTAGTGCTTAAACGCTAAGGGGAAAGGATAAATGGTTAAGGATAGGCACCAGCCGCAAAATACCGCTCAAATTACGAATGACTTCCGTCGTTTACTCATTCAAGCGACCACAAGCAAAATACAAGAAAGAAACGTCTGCCGATAGGCGCAGTAGTTGCATTGTGAAAAGTAACATAGGTGAGTAATGTGTGCAATTCTCCATGTAGGCGTCATACGTTGTCCTACTGAGAGCTTTCATTTGACAATCACGAAATATTTCAGCTACGCCCTGTTTTGTTTCATGTATTTCTTTAATGCGATGGATACAGTTCGTCTTTTTTTTTCTAGTTGGGTCGGAAGAAAAATCCTTAAGCGTTTAGTAAGATGCATTCAGCGTAATGTAACGCCTGACGGCCGCCCTACATGACAACCTCACACCAGAAGCGTTCTTCACTGCATATACACCCTTACGACGGAGAAGCCAGCCTATAGTGACGTTTTTTTTTTTTTTTTTTTTCCTTTTGAGAGTGAAGCTGGTATAATCTATCCAGAGTCGGTGTTGACGTCGTAGTAACGCAAAAACCCCTTCTAGTGCCTCTACGGTACAATGGAAGAAGTAATGCGTACTGAAAAATTTTGAACACCGGAGTTCTCAGTGAAGCGCTGGAAAAGAAAGCAAGGCTTTGGAGTGGGGAAAAAATTGTTACCGGTGCTGCGGTTCGAACTCGGGGTCCCACTCTCCCACGGCAGGTGCCTTAAACACTACATTACGCATCCACACATGGGTACATACATCTTTCCCGGAATGGTACGCTCTCGGGACGGCTCTCCCGAGCTCTCCCATACCGAGCTCTCCCATGTATGCTTAATCGTTCACCATTTGTTCTAGGCAAACATACCTGAGCCATTTGAGTGCCTTGGATTTTATGTCACCGTGCTTAGGAATAATTCGAAAAACATCAAAGAAACAGAACAAAGAAGGAAAGAAAAGTTAGTAGGTCAGGCTCACACACGCAAGCTTCGCTTTTCCCACTTTTCTCGACAGTGGAAGACCGACTTATCTTATTTTAATTGTTCGTGCACGCCGGCATTACGCGCCTCTAATGCAGTGCCGTAATAAGGAAGCTGTGTGTGATGAGTGGAGAGAGTGGGTTATGCAATAAAAGTTTAGCGTTCGCGCACCAACTTAGCGCACACGCACGCTTACCCAGCAGTTTCCCGAAATGTTTAGATGGCCGAAAGCAAGCGGTAAACAGACGAGTGCAAGGAATATCGTAAAGAACTACACAACACCAACGGAGCATACAAAACGCTCAGAAGGCCGCATTACATACCCTTCGTTTCTCTGCTTTTAAGGTAATCCTTACTGGGCGCGCAAACCGTGCCTGACGACTTCCCCAAACGCTCGTTCTCGGAGGCTATTAGTTTACCACATCGAGCTTCTCCCGTTCTCCGCCTATCGCAAATGGCGCCAGTGTTTATCGCTCGCCCCCGCCTGTTACACGCAAAGCGCTTACCCGAACTTGCTCGTTACAGCTCAGCTATCACAGGCGTATTTTCCAGTGTTTTCATTATTCTCCTTCTTCCTCTCTCTCCCATTCCTTGTATTCCCCTTTCCCATTCCCACAGTGTAGAGTAGCCAATCGGAAGCCTTTCTGGTTAACCTCCTTGCCTTTCTGTTTTTCTCCTTCCTTCCTTCCTTCCCTCCCTCCTTCGCTTCCTTCCTCTGTTTCTCTTTTTTTTAGACTGGTGCTATTATGCGTAGACGACCCCATGACAGTCACTAGAATTCTCGTATCGCATAAGACGTGTTCATTCCCGTCAAAAGGCGTCACCTCAATGCCTGTTTGATTATCAGGTGCGAATCACCTTATGCGCTCGGGCTGTCGCCGTCTTTTGTCGGCGTCTCCTGTCGCCCGTCACGGTTAGGCAACAGAAGAAAAAGAAGCGCGCGTGCGAACGCCGCATATCGGGCACTGCACAGAAGTAGTGTACGCGCACTCTTGGGGAACAGAACTAATGATGATGATAGTTTTGGGCGCGAGCCAGAGCTGTCGGCGTCTGCCGTCGGCGTCGCGGTCACATTGAAGCAAACGATCAAGGTGTGCGCTCTAGAGTCACTGTATATGCTCCCTTGCTGTACTATTTTCCCCAAGGGGATACAGTAGCTCTAGCGCGTCCTGTTGGCGTCTCCCGTCGCAGTCGTCGTCAAAGAAGGAGGTCAAACCATGGTCAAATAAAAGGAACAATACATTAACTGACATTAGCTGCGCGATGGCTGATTGTATAATAAACGAACATATGTATATAGTTGAAACAAATTCAGTCTTCTGCCTCTCATTGCACATTAGTGGCGATTGACCGGTGCATCACTGCATGCGATCGCACCTCTTCAGTTTTCGCATTAGTGGAGATGCATTACCACTGGATTTGAAAAGAAAGAAATGTTCTTTTTCGTTTGTTTTATGTAGACTTTTCTTTTTTCGCTCACCAAGCTACTCCTCCGTTCGCTCTTTCAATCAGCTAACCTTTCACCTAGAGGCCATTCGCAACACAACAAGTTAATAAAAAAAACCTCTTCGGGAGGCACAAATGCACCGTTCATTATTCCGCGCGGAGGCGCCCCACGCGCACACGTTACATGCACGCCGGTTAACTAGCGACCATGTTGCGCCCAAAGGGACAGTTGAACAGTTAGTTATTCAATTAGCGAAAGTTAGTGACCTGTGGTCATTTCGCAAAGAAAAAACTAAACATGTGATGATAAACGCAACATTTTGGTGCCTCTCAGGATGGTACAAGCCGTAATGCTGTTTTGTCAGCATTGCATAGATTTATCGAAGCCTCCGGAAGATTACTCTGCTAGTGCTGTCGACCACAGGGTTTCGTTCCAAATGTTTCCTTTAGTAAATTCTAATTATCATCTTTTAATTAGAACTTCTTCCTCCTCTTTTTATTAGATTTTCGCCTTGGCCATTTAATTTTCTCGTTCTCTATATCATTACCTGTAGTGTGGCATATCCCCTTCGTGGGTATGTGCCAACTATAGAGGCCACTACAACAACAACAGCAAGCAGCGTTAAGTTTGCGTGCTCCTAATTCCCACGAGAATTTTCTTTTTTAAACGCAGCTGGGCAAGCTAACCGAAATGCCCTGTACCTTGGACGGTGTGTGTGTGTGTTAAATTTGTCCCCCTGCGATCGAAAACAAATTAAGATAATGTGGGGGTAGCCCGCACCACCCGAAGGTATATCGGGCTTACAGCCAATTGTAAAATAAAAAAAGAAGGGAAATATTCCCGAAAGGTGTGTGTGTGTGTGTGTGTGTGTGTGTGTTTCCACCCAAATCTTTGTCGTCTTTCCTGCGCCTCATCCTAGCTCCGACACCACCCTCAGTGTACACGCATTCTCACGCACTTGCTTCTCGTAGCCTCACAGTTTCAACCGAATTTCTCGTACAGGCGCTACCAGAACGCCACCATCCCTATCGTTCGTGGGCCCACACGGCAGTGAAAGCACTGTTTTCTCTTCTTGAGGAAGACGGGCTTGTGCGGTTGACTGTGCAGTATAGTGAAATGCACTACGCGTCACGGCATTAACTGCCATATTTCTTTTCCTGTATCCTTCTTCCCTCTTTCATCTTTCCATTCCCCTTTCCCAAACCACAGTGTAGGGTAGCAAACTGGACTTATTCGTCCCTTCCTTCCTTATCTCCCTTCCTCTTCCCATTATTTTATGTGATACATTTGAGCTCTTCTTATGTTACCAATTGTTAACAACTATTTATTATTTGTAGGCAAGTTGTATTTACCTATTTTGTCTTGTACTTTTTTAATTAGTACAGGAGGTCCCCCTGCGGCCCAGTGATTTGGGACCTTTTTCATGGATGTTACGCTGTTTGTATTGTCAAGTTCGAAATAATAAAATTCTACTTCTTCTTCGTTTTCGTTCCTTCATTCCTTCCTTCACTCCTTTCATAGCGACATTTTTCTTCTCATACCACGGACGCAAGCCGTCGAATCCCGGCAGCGAATGCAAGCGGCAAACGCACAGGAAGCGCGAGCTGCCGACCGGAGAAAAGGTGGGGGAACACGGAACGACAGGAAAGGAAGGCGAGCACTACCTCTTGCGTGGAAGCCGGCGAAGAACAACAAGAAAACGGCACTTTTTTTTCTTGCTCTTTCTGGCGCATCAGCAGAAAGCAGCGACAGCACAATAAATATAAACAAGCGAAAGAACCACAGCGAAAAGCATGCGACGGCGAGATTACCGCGAACGGGCCAAAATCTGGAAAATGCGAGGCTCGCGGCAACGAGCGAGCTCGAGGCGCGGCAGAGGCGCCCATTACCTTAATAAGACGCACCAGCCGGCCCTGTACGCGCGCACAAACATAACACAATACGCAGAGAGAAGCCCGCCGCCGCCGGCGGAGCATCCAGAGGCCGGGCAAAAGAAGGCGCAGCCAGCGACGCGAACAGAAGGCTGCACGGGTCGGTTTCTTCTTCTCCGGCGCAAAATGGTGTTGCTACCGTTGCCTGCCGCGTAAGAAATACTAATAAGAAGAAAAAAAGATCGGAGAATGAAGCGAGCAAGATGAGAACGGGGCTATATCGCACGGCAGCGCGGCGCCGCAGGTTATAACGTGGCGCGCAGAATGAAGCCTGTTCGACGATGCATCTGCGCGTACGTCAGGCGTGTGCATATGCGCGTAATTTTATTATTATTATTATTATTATTATTATTATTATTATTATTATTGTTGTTGTATGTTGTTGTTGTTGTTGTTGTTGTTGTTGTTGTTGTTGCTTTTTGACTATTATTGTATTTCTGGGTCTTTCATAGTTTACTTTCGTTTCACCTTGTACTTTCTGAAATAACACTTGACGTACTTGTATTCCACAATTTTTGTCAGCTTGACGTAGTCCTTACTGTGTGCCATAACACCACGTATTCTTTGTTACCTTTGCTGTATGCCTTGTATATAGGCCGTTCTGGCGCTCTCAAGTGAATTTATCTTAACTTTTCGCCCGAGCACGCCCGCACTGTGATGATGCGAATAAAGGAACTTGAACCACATTTCTTTTTATCGATACGGTATCTGGAGATTTTGGCGCATAAGTTAGGCGCCGGCTAGTGGTTTCTCCACAGTGTGGTGAACGCTGAACATGCGTGGTTCAGTGCGCGAAGCAATCCAGCATGACCACAATGAGAGTACAGTTCCACTAGAACAGCAACGAAAAGAAACACAAACAAGCAGATATGCTACGTGTGTGTGTGCGTGTGTGCTATGTTCGATGAGAAAGCGATACACTTGAGGTATGTCTTTATTAGAGGCTACGGATTAATGTAGATGAGCAGCGGTTCGAGTCTTATCATACCCAGAGTGAAACCACATAAGCGCATTTTCATTTAGCGCGCGGTAATCAAACCCTCCCCCACATGCTTACCAAGCCAACAGCATGGCTACTGGGCACATCTGAAAACTTCGTAAGAGTTAGCACGGCACCGCTAATGCATTGAGCTCGCCGCAGAATAAAGTAAAAGAACGCACCGTTCGAGTGCCCAGTACAAGGAAGAGTTTGCTTCCCAGCAGTAGCGCCGAGAAGGAAAGGAAAAATGGAGGAGGGAGGGTAGCAAGGAAGCGAATTAGCGGTCAAGTGCGTGGTCATGTCGGGCTCTCGCTTACAGCCCCAGAAAGAGCGTGCTGCTTGCAGTTTCTTTCACGAAAACACATTCGATCTTGAAAGAATCTTGAAAGATCTTGAAAGATCTTGAAAGATCTTGAAAGATCTTGAAAGAATAAGAGAGGCCATACGCTAAAGCAGTTTTCTTTAACATGTAGAAAAAAGACAGAACAGCGAAGGCAGTTGCAAAACTTGCAATCGAGACAAAGACGTACCATGAAATGTGGGTATATGTAGCGGGATATTACGAGGCAGGGGAGAAGGGAGGGAGAGAGAGAGAGGGACTTGACGAGGCCGGCAGTAAATATGAAGAAACTTAGAGCCAAACAGGAGGCAACTGTGCGAAGAACAGCCGGGAAGGTCGGTGAGAAAGAGTCCAAGCATCGGATTACATATCGGCTGAACACGCGTGCGAGAAAACCCTAAATAAATAAAATAAAAAGGGTTCATAGGGTGGATGGGGAAAAGCGCAGCATACACACACACACACACAAAAAAAGGCAAAACAAAGATGAAACAATGACAGCAAAGAAAGCCGAACGTTCTAAGCAAAGAGCACATACTCACAAGTCACAACCGCAGCTGAGAAAAAAAATTTTTTCGTCTATTGGTGGATTAGAAGGCGGGGCCGTCACGCAAGGCAAGGGGCTTCAACGTAAAAGAAATGTTAAGGCGAAGCGTCTCTCGACTTAAAGAAATGTGTAAAGGAGCAAAGAAACAAGATACAACGCCGAAACCACTCATGTACGCCGAGCGAGTTTACTGAGCACTTTGCTAAACAGGATCTCACTCGTGCGCCACGATCAAAGGAACGTTCGCGTAGTTTCATCCGCAATGCAGCGCACTCGCCCAGGTCAAGAATGTAGAAAGAGCGTGTATCAGCGGAAGTCATAACGGTCGCCCTGAGTTAGATAGAAATAATTTCTCGG
Source organism: Hyalomma asiaticum (assembly GCA_013339685.2). Classification (NCBI taxonomy): domain Eukaryota; kingdom Metazoa; phylum Arthropoda; class Arachnida; order Ixodida; family Ixodidae; genus Hyalomma; species Hyalomma asiaticum. The sequence goes on along the minus strand of CM023489.1, from coordinate 50,530,952 downwards.
ACTATGCGTGCCGAAACCACGATATGGCTATGAGGTACCCGAGGGCACCGAAAATTTTGACCAACTGGAGTGTTTTTCCTGGCACTGGGAACGAGCAGCACACGAGCCCCTAGCTATTTCGCCTCCATCGACCGCTGTGCTTAGGATCAAACACTCATCTTTCGAATCAGCAGGCTAGCATCATAACTACTATAGACAAACGCTGCTGACTCGCCCCTGAGTTGATATCAACTGTCTTTCAAGTAGGGCACCGGTTCTATCTCTTCGGGGCAATATCCAGTGAAGACACTTCTACCTTAGCCCGACCGGACTGGATGCGTGGTTTATGTCAGGCCACATGTGAAGGTCTGTTTATACAGCTGAACCTCGATATAACGAATCCGGATATAACGAACTATGGGTTGTAACGAATTAAATGAAATCGGTACGGCCATTAGAACGGTTACAACTATACATTTTAGAACAAATTATCGCATATAACGAAGCTATTTCCGTGTGATATCGAATTCGTTATAATGAGGTTTGACTGCAATGCTGCTCTGAACTTTACCTTTTAATTAACGATCTCGGTAAATTTCAAGCAGAACTTCCGCTAGCTGCATTTTCGTATTCTCACTTCTGTAACTTACAGAATCAATTCTAGACTAGCAGCACATATGTTACATATGCGCGCCAGAGACAGACAGAAAAATGCATCCCAGACATTTCACTTGATCCTAGTACTTTCGAAACAACAGTATCTTCGGAAATATAACAAAAAAAAAACGCGGTATATTTGAAAAGGAAACTAAGCAGTGAGGCTCGGCAGATAGGGCAATCGTAGGACTGCCATTAAACAACAACATCGGGGATACAAGAAAGGAGAGCAAGCATTAACTGCATTTAAGCTAAGACTAACCAATAACGGCCAGCCCTGACCAGTGACAGCTATATATGCGATAAATTGGGCAGGTACATTCAGCCAGGTACACTCATTCCATTACAGACTGGACGGGAGATGCCAAGAGAGGCATTGCCACATTACTCTTGACTACAGTAGTGCGGTCTGGGCGGGCATTGGCGCATTGTCAGGCATTCTCGCCACCCCTTCCCGCTGTACCACTGGATAAGATATATATGCTTGAATTGATGAAATAAACTTCAAACCTCAGAAGGCCCATCCAATTAGCCCCAACCTGCATCCTACCTGCGTCTCACTTAGAGAACGCATGCGGCTCGGTTGGGACAGCCATTAGGTGGTTATAATGCTATCATTCATTTTGGTGCACGCTTGCTTTTAGCGGCATCCACATATCGGTCAAAAATGCCAACGTGTCCGTTCGGTTCACCCTCTTCCAGTAAGTACGTTAGCAGCGCCAGTGGGACGTGCTCGGCGAAGCTTGTTTTCCTGCAGTAAAATCGGAGCGTGCGGAGAAGCCCGCCGTCTGCGGAAGCATTTCGTTCGCTCCGCACGGCACATATCGAATACGAACGCGGGCGCGTGCCACCGGAGACATCACCATAGCAACGGTAAGCGATCGTGCATGTAGACGACGTGACAAGACCAGCATTTCCCTGCTGCAATTGACCTCAAGGGAGCATACAGAGTTCACAGACTAACTAACTAACTAACTAACTAACTAACTAACTAACTAACTAACTAACTAACTAACTAACTAACTAACTAACTAACTACCTAACTAACTAACTAACTAACTAATAAATCACCCAATCTTCGTATGACACTGCCTGTAGCACACATCATCGATACCTCTTATGCTGCCCCTCTTAACTTCCTTCACGGCAGTGAAGGCTAGTGTTCTTATCAGCCCATTAGTGAGAATATGTTGCTACACAGATGCACGTACGTAAGGCTCACCGCTCATGAGTCGTCTCCAATGAGAGCAATGTTAGACAACGCCGACATAAAAAAAAAAAGCCATGGTACATCATCGTGCTAGCCCATAGTATCTTATTAACTTTTCAATGAAGAACAGAGTCGTCATAACGCGCAACATGTTGCACATGGGTGACCAACTGTAACGCTGTGCCGCCATCTACTTCATGCAAAACGAACCACTTTTACTGTTTGAGGGTCCTATCCTCGACGCCTACCTGCCTCGAAGGAGACACCCGACAGAACTGACAAAGCGCCGCAAATATTTCGTATTCAGCGTAAGGTGATAGCCAATGACTTCCTTTTTTTTAAGTTTAGGCGTGCTGCAAAATGTGAAGCTTGAATTCGGATCAAAGCAGAACGCCTGGACGCTGTCACGTAATCAAGATGGGCACTGCAGCCGCTGCTATAGCCTGCATTGATAGACATCCCTACGTTATGGCTTTCGTATACTGCGCTCAACAGATCGTGCAAGCGAAAAGCAAGGCCCAGTTTCTCAATGAACAAATGTAGTCACATGATCAAACCTTAACGTGGGTGTGTAATAATAATTTCTGCAGTTTTACGCGCTAATATAACTATATGATTGCGAAGTACGCCGTAGTGGAAGGCTCCGAAAGAAAACGCACAGCACACGCGCTTTAAGAATTTTCTCCTCCAACTGAAATACGACCCGGCATCGCGGTCGAGATCTAAGCCGCGTCCTTGTGGTCAGCAATCAAACATCTTAACTACTACACCACCACGGCAGACAAGTATGTGCCCCGCCACAGTGGTCTAGAGGCTATGGTACCCGGCTGCTGATGCGAAGGTCACGGGATCGAATCCCGGCCGCGGCGGCTGCAAACGGAAGGAGGCGAGATGCTGACGCCCGTGTACTGTGCGATGTCAGTGCAAGCTAAAGAAACCCAACTGGTCGAAATTCCGGAGCCCTCGACTACAGCGTCTGGCATAGTCACGTCCTTAGTATACTGCGCTAAACTATTACAAAGGGACGAAAAACCACACACCTAACCGCCAGACACACGTATGCAGCTGGTGTTTATGTGTGTGGTTTTGCGTCCCTTGGTAACAGTTTAGCGCAGTATACTAAATATGTCACTACCAACTAGCCCCTGTCGAAGCTTTATTGATGGTCATATCGCGGTTCTGGGACGTAAAACCCAAGAAATTATTAAGTATTAGTATTAATTTTTCACATTTTATTGTCTGTTCAGTATTCCAGAAGATATCGTGGAATTTTCGTTTTCACGCACTCAGGTACACACACACACGCACACACACACACACACAAAATAAAGAAAAGAAAACGAAGGGAAATGACTGGCAAGATATTTTAGTCGTTAACATATTCCAACATTAATAGCCTGCGAATCATCTCGATATCCAAGCATTAAAATAAACTAATAAATAAAGCAAGGAGGGAACAGCAGCGCTCGTTTCATAGAGAGAGAGAGAGAGAACACTTTATTGATGAATCCGGAGATGTTAGCCTGGTTAATGGCCAGGCTTGCTACTCCAGGTACTTAGCGGTGATTATGATATTTACAGTGATCACGTCTAACACACAACACGTACATACGAAAGGGAAGGGGTCAAGGGCTCGTTCTTTATTTGTTAGAAACAACTTAATGAGCAAACAGACAGTGAAGCCTAGGAAAACATAGGGGAAGTCCGGAGCCCTCGATATGACCATGCATACTTTCTCCACAATTACAATACCACAAGTAACTTCCCCTATGTTTTCCTAGGCTTCACTGTCTGTTTGCTCATTAACACGTACATACGGTCACACTTACACACTCATATATACATATATACACTATAACTCAGTTTACAGCGTTTCATTGAGGCATAAACGACAAGGCAGGTAGTTTAAAAGCGCACTGCGGTCGCTCTGGAAACACAGCGATATTTTAAAGTGCAAAGGTGCGGTTGAAATCCTCAGTCTCAATTACGTGCTACGTGGACATATTATATGAACGAAGCAGCCCTGCACAAAACACAAAAATCTTCCCTACAGCCTCTCACACAGAGAGAAGTCCATCACGAATAAGGAAAGAAAGCAAGCACAGCAGTGCACAAAGGGTACACTTAAGCAGCCAGCACTGTTACAACAAAACGTCATAAATAACTGGAACAAAAAAAAATCAATGCTAAAAGGAAACACTAATGGGCTGACCTGACTGTGCGCGCATAGGGAAAGGGCGAAACGAAGGATAAGAAATAAAAGAGACAGTAAAATGAGTTAGCGCAGATGTCCGGAACCGGTAGTAGTATAATAGCCGACATGAAAAGAAATTGGACGCCGTGAGGGAAGAACCTTTAAGAGGAAACCCCGGAAATAATGTTAACAGTCGGCCGTATGCAACCAGCCCGCTCTCCCTGAGTCTTGCGAGTGCTTTCGTTTCTACTACTTTCCAGTCCTCGCACACAGCTGGGTTGGCGGGCGCAACGGAGCGAGATGAATCGGAGAAGAACATTCTCCTTCGCTTTATATTCTTTCCGGCTGCCTTGGCCTAACGTCTTCGTCGTCGACGATGACCTGGAGTCCGCAGAGAACTCTTTGGGGCGAAGGCTGAGGTCTCTTTCGCAGGGCCTCTGCTCGTATTACTCTTATTATTGTGCGTACACGATCGCGTACTATTACTGGCGCGACCGCGCGCGAGTGTGCCGAGCGACTGAAGCGAGTAAGAGTGATAAGAAATAAATGAAGAAAAAAAGCAATAACTTAACGATATTTCGCCTTCATCACGAGCCCCTTCAGTTCAAGGCTGCACGATGGAACCTTCCTTTTTTGTACTTCTTTCCGGTTTCTATAGGAAAAGATGTAAAACTTTATGACCATGCATATTTTCTCCGGAAATGCGGTCGTATTTTTTTTGTTTTTGTTTCTGGCTGTTTTTTATCCATATTGGGGGAATACATTCTGACGCTCACAGACTTTGGTACGTGTGTCACTTTGGCACGTGCCTATACGCACGAACATACCATAGGCGTACACACACACACACACACACACACACACACACACACACACACACACACACACACACACACACACACACACACACACACACACACAACTGATGCTTCGAAACAGCTCCCCCTCTTCTCACTACGCAGCAGCAAATCGAAGAAATACAAGAACGAATATATGACTTAACTCTTGGGTGATATGTCAGGCGTCCAGATAAAACAGCGCAAAGCCACCAACAAATGTGCCATTTAACTCACGATGTGACTACCAGAAAACGACACGCAACCACGGAACAAGTATGATTGCTACTGCAGGGCACTTATTAGTCAAGTGCATCTTCTTTGTGCTGAGCAATAATTCCTTCCTTTCTTTTTTTCGTCGCCCATATAATCTACGACAAAAATACGCCGGGGTCACATTATTTAGAACTGTTTAGCAGCGAAACGCCGTGTGGTCGTAAATGATACTTCAAGCAGTCCCCTCGCGCTTGGTTTTGAAAATGGCTTGGTGTGATGTTGATGTGCCCCCTGAATTCTCTTCTCTCCTTTCCCTCTTTCATTACCTTTTCCCAGTACAGGGTAGCCGACCGCAGATCTTCTCCGGTTAACCTCCCGGTCTTTTCTTTCCCTTTCTCTCGCTCTCTTTTCTTTTTCATGTGTGCTGAGAGGCTCTCAGAAATACACAGCCGAGAGAAATTTGCAGAAAGATCTGCTATAGCGGCAAATATATCCCTTGACCGTTCTTTCCCAACTCGGCAGAATAAGGTTATGGCGGGCGGCCGTGGGGAGGGTGGCTTGCCCGCCGCGTTACCTGACCAGGTTTCGATGTCATAAGAGCGTGGCTGACTGGGCGCACAACTTGGCGGGACTGCCAGGCGCGGAGAGCGTATACAGTAAACCTACACTCGCAGTGAGGAGAGCTACCGCTATCGGCCAATAGCAGCGACATGCTCTATGACGAAATAGAACCGCTACAAGGAGACAGAGGAGCAGCCTCTCTGAAGGACAGGGCTCCTGACTGACTGTGGCGACATTGTGCTCCGCTTGTGAACGTTACGAGCCGCGAACGGCAACAAAATTTGTCTCAGCTGTTCATTGCAGCGCGCTATAGCAACAGAACGACGTGTATTTTCAGCAAGGAAGTCGGAAGGGGGGGAGGGAAGGAGCTATTCAGGACCCCTTTCATTGAGAAAGTGTCAAAGCTGGCTAACTTTTTTTCCGAAAGGCCGCAGCGGCGTCATCGCGCATTGTTGAGCGCAAGCAAACAATAAGACAATAGAAAGCAAGCAATGAAACAATAAAGAGTCACGAAAGAAATTTATGCAATATCCCATTCTAAATGCCCACAGGTACACCACACGTAAATCGCGCGGATTTCTGGTAAAAGGGAAACAACCATTTAAATGTCGCATAACGAAACGAATGAAGCCTAGCATTTCGTAAACCCTGGCAGTACCTTCACCAAAGCAGTCTTAAGCAGCAACACTCAGTACGCTGAGATTGTCACGAAATTCATTCTCCCCTATTCATTAAACATAATATGCTAAAAGCTTCCAAGTTACACGACTATAAACTCTCCCTTTATATGTATAAAAACCAGCTTCCAAAACACGAAGAACACACTCGTCATGACTACAGCATACGTAACAGGCAAACACCAGTACCCCATACACGCACAAACTACGGTAGAGCTAGACTAGAGTATTGCATACCAACTCTTTACAATTCTTTAAAAATCCATATAAATTTCAGTGCCCCTTTCAGTGTGTTCAAATCAGATGTGATTACTTGATGAAGGTATAATGTTTTTTTTTTCATGTTGTGTGCATCATGTTGTATCAGTGCTCTTAGACAGGTGCATTTGTGAACGTAGATGGTTTGATAATACCGGAACGTACTCTTGGAGGTGTCTTCCTTGTCGCCACTGCAAACGAAGTTGCTCCCACGGATGAGGATACATGGATGATAATTTTGTGCAACGACCGTACCCTTACCCTCCGGAAATAGCATCGTCTGCACCTCTTCGTCTGTACTTTGGCGAGCCGGTAACCGCCATCTTGGCCCCATAGAAGCCGCACACCGCGTCGCCGCCGCCGCATTCCGGAGCAGGAAAAGAAGCTCGGATCAGAGAAAACCAAAATGAACGCCGATGCGAAGGAACGCGGAACTTTCTATTAACATTACGGATGCCTTGACGGAAGAGGCCGGTTATAAGCGGCACAGGGGAGCGCAAGAATGGGGAGGCGGTCAAGGAACGGAGGTGGCAGTCGGCGGAGCTTGTCGAGAGCAAACCACTAAGAAAATACTCGCCGTCGGAATCAGAACCTGCGCAAGAAAAGGGGGGGGGGGGGGATAACGGAAGAAACTAGAGGCGCAGCAGTGGAAAGGGAAAAGGGGAGCGTAGGGAAGGCCATGCACTGACTCCGACGACGATGACGCCAGCAAGCAAGTCGAGCCAACGAATCGGTCCGAGCAAACGCTCAACCCCTTCTTTCAGTGACCCCTCCCCCTGCCTAGTTCCCTGTCCTGCTTGCTTTTCCCGGCAAAGGGGTGAAAAAACCGGGACGGTATTAGGGAACGGCGGGAGAGGAGGGAAGCGCCCTTGTCGCGCACTCGGAATCGATTTGCAGCAGACGTCATCGGATTGCAGACGGCGGCCAAGCAATGACTTCGCGGCACACACACACTCACACAGGCGGAAAGCACCTCGTTCTCTCGCGGAGTCGAATATCCCTGCCTCCTCACGGATTTGCTTCTTCCCGACTACACACTTTCCCCTAACCCAAGCTGCTCCTTGCATATAAGCAGTTCCTTTTCTTTCTCTTTCTTTATTATCTTTTTGTTTCGTTGCATGAGTTCGCAAGGCTAAGTGGAATTATGTGCAGCGGGGGTGATGAACAGCACGCCGTGTATCGACGAAAAGCCGAGAAAGAGAGAGAGAGAGAGTGAAATGCACGCGAAGAAACGGATGCGGGAAACGATTCGATTTGGAGCGCCACTGGCCGTCTGCACCTGTTCCTTCCGGTTAGGTTGCTCCCTCCGTGAGCCGACCCCTCTGTAGCACGCTTTTCCCTGGCTTTACGAGCGCGCATGCGCGTGGAAGTTCTCGACCAGCGCCAGTTTGGGGCGGCGGCTCATTGTGAAACTGAGAGCTCCGAGGAAGACTTGCTTGCAAAGTGATAGAGCTGCGACGCTTTCATCCGACGCCTCACAGAAAGCAACGCACAATGGAATTTGATTCCCGAGTAGCACTCCGTGAGAATGAAGAATGGAAGGTCGAGTTTCGTATTCCAAGAAGCGCGCGTAGCTATACGAGTTGTTGGCGGAATACGAGAAGAGAGCAAACACTGCGCCGAGATCTATCCGACCGATAACTTGGAGCGCTATCAGTCAAAAGTGCACGGGCTATCGGAAAACGATCGGCTGAGCTCCCGCCTTCGTGGCACCTCGCAAAAAGACATCACCCCCACGAGAATCCAGCCCCGAGAGCAACGCGTGCATATTCACCGGAGATAGATCACGGCCACATGGCGTTTCTTTCTTTTTAACTTTTTTTTTTTGCATATTTCGTCGCAGCTCTGTGAGACGCACTATGCATACACCCGTTTAGTTAGTCTTCAGAAGCGTACGCTGAAAATTATCACCTTCACATCCCCTCGTTCATCATCCAAGCCCATATTTCTAAAACTGAGTGTACTGCCTGTTGTTTGCACATACAAAGCTAGCCTAATGGTCTTGCTGCATAAAGTCATCAACCACCTAGTTTCTGTTGATGCCTGTGCAATTTATCAATTTATTAATAAGAATAGGGCCAGGTTTGCCCCGTCAAATACTTTTCATCTACCTAAGGTGGCTACGAACTACGGCAAATAAACTGCCTGTTTCAGCGCAATGACCATTCGGAACGCCCTCAACCCTGAATTAAAGACGTTATCATTAAACCAGTTTCGACTATCTTTGAAAACATACCTGCTCTCATCACTTTATTAGTACACCACTCCGTTTTTGCATTGCCTTTATTGATGTATTGCCGTGTGTTTCTACATTGTTTTTGAACTACCTTGTTTCATAGCATTAAATGGTCTATCAATCCGTTTTTATGTTGCAAATGAGGTTTTTTAGGTTTTTTATTCTATTTGAGAACGTGTATTTAATTTATTCCCTGCGCTTATTATTCTTTTTTTGTCCTATTCCGATAGGAGTCCCTCCCACAGTTTCTATTTCTGGGCCTCCTTATGAAAATGTTGCACCTTCATATATGTATCGTGTTCTGCGATTATTTTGATACACTTGAAACTTGAAACCCGTTGCAGCCTAAGCAGTTGTATCGCAGCGGCAAATTGAGCTCGTGAAACGCACTTTCCCGCAGCTGTAAACAACGTTTACAAAACCACGACAGTCATCCTCACGGCATTCTTTCTTGTTTCTCAACAGATGCGATATGAGCGCCAAAAGGAGCACGGGACACACGGGGAAGCAAGGACACAGGAAAGGCGCTCTCCTTTGCCCTTCCTTCCCCGGTGTGTGCCGTGTTCTTTTTGGCGCTCATAATATATTTGTTAATCATGCATCAACTAGGCCCATAGCGTCTTCGTTTAAGCCGTATTTGACAGATCCGCGTTGCACCCGATAACAGTACTAGTGAACCGGTGATTTAATGACAGCAATAATAGTATAGTTCTTCAACTGGTATACACTGAGCACAGATTATTCAACATGATATGCTGCAAGCAATGTTAAATACACATGAGGCCAGCTCTTCTCCTGACATACATACATACATACATACATACATACATACATACATACATACATACATACATACATACATACATACATACATACATACATACATACATACATACATACATACATACATGTGAGATAACGGCAAGGAACGTAACCACAATTACAGCTTGGTGGGAATAAAGATGCAAGAAGTACTTACAAATAAATAACGGAAAGGCTTGCACCTGACTGCACCTACCTCATAGCTCACGAACTGGACATAATCAATTACGTCCTGGTAGCGACAACGCACAGTTCCTCAGCCCTTCCGTTGGAAGCAGGGCCGTCCTTTATAATACGCGGGATTCGGCTGAAAGCAATAGCATTCGTAAAGACTGCATGCCTCACGGACTTTTAAGGAAACGAGCTCTAACAGACGGCGAAGGGGGGTATTCTTGTGCACGTAGTTAGGGAAACGGCAACAAAAGCAGAACGTCGCGAGGACCAATAAAAATGAAAGCCCGCCCGCCCGCGCCCCCCCCCCCCTCCACCCCCAACAAAAAAAAAAAAAAAGAAAGAAAGAAACCTCAGCACGAAAGGCACCATTAAGCTCTCTCCGACAGCTCGATTCGCCTCCCAGGAACCGAGGCTGCCTTCCCTTAGAGTCTTTCGTTGCCGCAGTGACACTGCGCCAATACTGGGGCGAAAAGGAGGATCGCGATCAATCATTAAAAGGAACCTGCTTCGCGATGCCCAGCAGCTATAGCACAAGGTCGACTGCCTGGAAGTTCTTATGCCCAGCTCTAAGCCGGTGCCCGGGGAATCTTCCTCGCTAAGCTGTTTCGCGAGAGCGTTGGAAACGAAGCACCGGTGGGGAAAAGGATTTGGGAGCATAGGAAAAAAGAAGGAGGAAGCAAGATGAAAATAGGGAGAACGTATAGGGTCGGACAGAGGCTCGAACTGCTCAGGAATGGAGTCTTTCGGGGTGTACGCGGGTTGGATAGCAAAAAAAGCCGGCCTTCCGGCTAATGTTGGATGGTATGCGAAGCTTTCTTTCCTTTTTCCTTTTTTTTTTTGTAATGACGTCGTCTGAAAAAGTGAGAAAGACAAACAATACTTTGTTTTTCTTTCGTGGGCGGGAATACAAAAGAGCGGCTCTGATGACGATCGACGTCGCGAGGAACTCGGAACGCGAGCAGCATGCTAATATAGACGACATAGCGGCAATTTTACTTTTCGGTCACTTCCAATTATTTTGTTACGTTCGGTATGGCGGCGACCTACGGAATACTAACACACCGGTTTTCACGCGACTGGCGTCGTCAGTATCTGGGAGACCTAAACAGATACTGCAGGCTGTATCTGACGCGGTATGCAGAAGATCGAGGCGTCGGATATAGCGTACAGTGCTCCGTTGAAGCCGAGTGTACGAGGAAGAGCCCGAAAGCACCCGCACGTATTTAGATATATTTGCACTGGCTGATGCTAATCACGTGCAAACCCTTGAGTGAGAGGCCCGGTAGTTGCAAACAGGACCATCACATGAGCTCATGTAAGATGCCCTTTACTGAATTTCTTGCAAACGTTGCTCGAATGCATTAACGCAAACATGTGATGACTTTGATTCATCGGTTTGTGGGGAGGTTTGCGTCTCCTAAAACCACGATATGATTATGAGAAGCGACGTAGTGCAGGCCTCTGGATATTTCGACCGTATGTTTTTTTTTTTTTTTAGCGTGCAGTGGCATCGAACAGTACACGGGCCTCAACATTTCACCTCCATCGAAATGCAGCCGCCGCGGCTGGGATTCGATCTCGCGACCTTCGGATCAGTAGCCGAGTGCCACAACCACTAGACCACCGTGGCGGGGTGGCCTTTCGCGTGGCAAAACCACAATAAGATGATGAGGCAAGCGTCGTGGTGCAGGCGCAGCGACGGACCGCCGTCACGAATATCCCGTCACCACTCGCTTTGTGCGTTCATTCCTATATGTCTTCCTCCCTCCTTCTCTCTCGCCCAAAGCAAATTCTTTCTATAAGAAACGAAGGACGTCCATGGGCTCAAGACGTCATTGTTCTTGCAATATATGGGGGCCTCGACACCACAGGACGAAAGCATGCGACGCCGGAGAAGACGAAGAGAACAAAGCGTAGTCTTAAAGAGAGCAAATAAATAAAGCAAGTGAGCACCAAACAGCTAGGGAATCGAGCCTCATTAAACAAGCACGCGAAGGAGAAGAAGGACACACAGCGCTTTGTCTCCGAAGACAGCCGCGCTGTCGACGATGGCACCGACCGTCGTGCCGTGTCGGAGAACAGGTTGCGCTGCGTGACACGGGTCCATACTCTCATCACCACCTCACACACAAAACGGAGTCGCTATTACCACAGGCACTTTGATGTACGGTCACCACCAAACGTCGAAGTGTACGGTTTGTTAGCGTGTGCCGTCAAGAACGCTTGACTAATAGTGCTCCTTTGACGTTTGACGGAAATCTAACGGCTTGCCTTATAGTGCACGGAGCGTTCGCATCTTCCGGAGTTTGGCTCCAACCGTGGTAAAATGGAAGCACTCTATGCGAAGCAGAAACAGGTTTCAGAAGCAGCGTCAGTGTCAATATGTAAAAAAAAAAAAAAAATAGAGCGAGAAAATTAGTAAAACCGTCTAGTTATGTAATGGAGGGTATGCAGAACATGAAATAAGAGTGAAATTAAGACCTACAGCTATGCACGGTAAATAATAATTAATATTAAAAAGACTGCCGGTGTTGCGTGTAAACAACCATATTTACTCGTATAATACGAGCCCAAGCTAATTGAGCACTGTATGAGCTAAAGTTGCCTCTTTAACGACTTAATGAAACAGTAATGAGACAGCATTCGCTAATGAAAGAAACATAGAAGAAACTTACAGTAAGTTGCCTTCGTTTCTATCTTTCGGTTCTTGATTTTTGTATTGACTTTGGGTTGTGAATACTGGCGCCTCCCTATGTAACGACTTCGAGTCTTTACGGTACGCATGAAAAGAATGAAAATAAATAATGCACGCGTTCTACTCTGCCTCTACGACAGTTCCCCTGACGAAAGTTCACTGCCCTTTTTTGGTTGTTGATGGTGTTGCCGCTTTCCGCTAAACATGGTCCCGCATTAAGAACATTGGTACCACGTGCGATAATGTCATGCTGCAATCTATGCTGCCGTACGCACACAGAAGCCACGAGCGGGTCGTTACTAGTAAAATGCATCACGTTTCGTCCTCCCTAGGTTATTCACCCTCACTCAGAACCGTTAAGCGGTGAACAGAACAAGACTGAATGATTGAATCACTAAACTGGAGACCACGTGAGCTAGGACGATGACCGACCACGAGTTCTAAAAGCTCTGCTCGTTTTCCGCCTATCACTTCCACCAGCATTGCGTAGGGTTACGGCCACGTCACCCACGACCTCACGCAAATGTGCTTATTCGGCTGGTTAGCGTAATAAAGCGGGAGACACTTCTGTAACTCAATTACCGGGGGACCTGAGGCACGCGCCTCCTCCACCTGAACTGTTCGTGGTGTCATTGGCTCGCAACGGCGATGCCCCGGATGACGGATACCTTGCTGCGCGTAATCCCGAGCCCCTCGCGTTTCCAGTCTGTCGCTTCGACGCCGTCGACGCCTCGGTGGCTCGGGACAAAAGAATGGCGCCGACAAAGCAGGAACAGCGTCTCCTTGCGAAAGAAGCAAGAGCACCAGCCTCCCCACTCGCGCACGAATATACACTACTCTTTTGTCAGGCTCAGCGCAGAAACAAAGGACCAGAGAGTTCAAAGTCCTTTGCCGCCGCCCTTTGCTTGCATCATCCTATAGGGCACGCAGATAAATAAATAAATAAATAAATAAATAAATAAATAAATAAATAAATAAATGGAACGAGGACGAGGAAAAAACGAAGCTAAGTCCATTTCGACAGCACATAACATTGAACTTTCCGTTTTTTCCTTTGTGCCTTTCCTTTCATTTGAACGACAAAAAGGGGCCAAGGGCAGGATCAAAGAACTTCACAAACGAAGCCTTAGAGAAGTTCCCTGTCCCTCTTCGACAACCACTTGCAGCACGCGAGCAAATGGGAGGACAGTTCGTCAGATAATAGGTACGGAACGATGTGACATATTGTAGTACACACATCCACAACCACATAAAAACAATTACTAAATTCAATATGCATACACATCTGCGCATGTGCACATAGGTATACCCCGCATCTGCAACTACGCGTCATCTATAACTATTTACAGACATGCAGGTATATTTAAACGGCCACACATTTATAGCTTCGAAACAACAACGGCGAAGTTACGCGAGAACGCCAACACAAACGAAAAAACGCGGAGAAAGAGCGAGAGACAGAGAAACCTCGGAGTCGGTTCATTAGCTCCACTCGGTCAGTTCGCTGTTTCGCGAGGTATAATGAATTACAACGCAAGCGGAGACAGGGACGCAGGAATAAGAAGAAAACAGCGCTGTGTTCGTCTTCTTATTCCTGCGTCCCTGTCTCCGCTTGCGCTGTAGTTCATTAAGCAACACCAATTCGCCCAAATTTTCACTTCGCGAAGTAAATGCGGCAAGTCCAGCCTAAGAATCAAACGCAATGCTTCAGCGGCGGTATTGAAAGTCAAGCTGATTTTTTCCCCCAAGTTTGAAATCGGTAAGTTTCCAGTTATTCGTATACACCCTGAGGTACGGGACGAGTTAATAAAATCGCTTCATGCGGGTGCTGGCAGTTCGGAGCAGGCGCAATACCCACGCACACAGACCTGGAACGTGTCATTAATTTTGCGGTGCCTTAATATTTAATGCCATTTGCGTGGTAAGCGAGATACGGGCAATTAAAATGGTATTCGTCTTATTACCATTCGTCGCCTAATGCTTTCGACACTACACATTCGACTGTATACTTCCGAAGTCATGGTAAAATACTATCCACGTCACTTTAAAGGTGAACATTTGACAGAGATCTGTCTGGTTGGGACGAAATTAAAGGTGAAAGAAAGAGAGACACCAACCAAATTTTAATCATCAAACGTAAAAAAACTGCTTACTTGAAAGATGAAAAACGAAGGGCCCGAGTGGCGCCCGAAACGTCGGCTTTTTTCATCTTTCAAGTAAACAGTTTTTTTACGTTTGATGATTATAATTTGGTTGGTGCCACCCTTTTTTTTTTTCACCTGTATTCATGCCACGGAGTCCTGTTACCGGTCGAAGGTGCAGTTACAGACACACTCCATATATAACGACGCTTTGTATCATTTCACCTTTAACACAATGGGACTCGAGCCTCAAGCATCCATGCGCCTGCATTGGAGCCACGGCCAACGTCCACGCTGCAGGCACATGTACTCACCTGCAATGACAGCAAAGAAACATGCAATGTTTAGTCTCACGTTACAATTGACATCACCAAACAGAGAAACGCGGACTTGAAGGGTTACGTAACGGTAACGCATCACAAGGAATACATTTTCAGACGATGCACTGCGACGCTAAAGCGGCTCGCAGACGCTAGCGTAAGTTCATCTCCGATAAATATCCGCCATTAGTTTGCGGATCGCCTGTGAATAAGGCCCATGGAGCGCCGTATTCACAGGTGATCGCCAAAGGCAAAAGTGCCGCCCTGCGTGACGTAGAATCTGGCACGTCCAATGGCAAAGCGACAACACGCTCGCCCTTCCACAACCAGCCAATCAGCGCTCATCAAAGGGCGCCATTTTTTGGAGATATCGCCAAAGGCGATCGTTCTCAGAATACGGCCCCCGAAGGAGCAGCATTTTCTTCAGGACTATTTTTCTGTCAGACTGAGAGTCCCGTAGATGTAATGACGAAGCCGCCGCCGCCCATAACTGTTTTTGGAATTGTGAAGACGACAAGTCTGGGCGTCATTAACTTCCGAACAGGAGCGTAGCCAGGGGAGTGTTTCAGTGTTAAAATGTGCCCCTGGAGACATTTTTACGCCTCCTATCGACAGTTTCTTTTTTGCTCGTGATGTTTACACAGCGCATCGTACAACACCCCCGCCTGCCCCCCCCCCCGCCCTCCTCTTCCTCGAAACACACCGCATATTACCCTTCGCAAAAAGAAGATGGTGGAGACGAAATGTTGAGGGCCGTGTTCTGTGCGATTATGGTATTCTAGGGACGATGACAGTGCACGAATTTCCGGAGCCCCTCCACTACGGCATCTGTCATAATGATATCGTGGTTCGGTACGTGAAACCCCACAAACCAATCAATCAACCAACCCTTCGAATAATATATCTGCATATGCCACACCCTTCCAAACACCATTCACCGAAGTCCCGAATTTGCGATGGCGACAGCGACTCCGGATGTAGACAGCGCCTCAACGTAACCGCCTGAAGTTGCGGTGCAGGGCCCGTATTCACGAAAACAACTTACGACAAAAAAGCTCTTAAGAGAAAATTTCAGCCAATGCCGCTGCTGGACATATCATTAGAGACGCTTCCCGACCAATGGCAAAAAGCACTTACGAAAGAGAAGTTTTGTGAATTCGGCCCCTGGTTATTTAACACCTACAGAACACACATACACAAACATAAACAGGCACATTCTTTTAATTTTTCTTCCTACTAACCCGCGAAAACTGCATATTGCGCTGATATCATTCCTCGGGGAAAATGAAGCCAGTTTCGTTTGACGTTGCACTTTGCCGACGGGAACTAAAAGCGAGCTCTCTCTCTCTCTCAAAAAAAAAAAAAAAAAGGCGCCAATAAAAGCAACGCTGACAGATATTAGGCGAACGAAGCGGCAGAGAAACGAACTTACGAGGGCCTCACGGCGCGGCTGTCTCTTCCTTTCTCGTTCATTCATTTTCATTGTCTTCATGCACCACCTCTTTCTTTCTTTCTTTCTTTCTTTCTTTCTTTCTTTCTTTCTTTCTTTCTTTCTTTCTTTCTTTCTTTCTTTCTTTCTTTCTTTCTTTCTTTCTTTCTCCACTCCCAAGGGCCAAAACGCGTCGAGCAGCGTCGTACTTATCCGCGTGAAGAGGGCGGAAGCCCCGTAATGGTCTCAGCGCAAGGCCTCGCGACATTGACGTAATAGGTATATGACAGACACATTACGCGGAGTGAGAGGAGGCACGCCTTTTCAAGCGACACAGGTTCGGCGAAAGCGCCACCAATGAACTGCCTTGACACGGTGGTTGGCCCGCACAAGTGAAGAAAGAAAGAAAAAACGAAACTGGCGACGAAGTGGTTCGGAATGCACAAGCAAAATTACTACGCGACAGGGCAAGGACAATGTGGCGAGTGCGTGAGGGAAATCATATAACAGTGATTGCATGAGACACTGCATATATAGTGTGGAAGAGGAAAAAAAAAACCGTATGGGGGGGGGTCGGAGACAATCACGGACGCTAGCCAAGAGAGAGATAAAAAAAACAATAAAACGTACATTAACAAGAAAACACAGTAATAATCAATACATGGAAGGGCTCTCGAGGAATCTTCCCTGGGATGAGCTGAGCAAGCCGAGCTAGCCGAGCCATGCAGCCAGTCATCCAGCGAGCCATCAGGCGAGCCGGAGCGGGTACGGGGACGCGAAGTTGAAAACCCGAGGCAGCAGGACTCGAGAGAAAATTACTCCGTTCCGTGACGGAAACCAATTTCGCGCGTTCCTTTGGCCGCCATTCGCCGCTGCCTTCGGTATAGGCATGTCTCCCCTGACCGACACTTTTCTTTTTTTTTTATTGTTAGTGCCATTCTTTCTAGGCTGTTATGGCTTCAGAAGCTTTTGTTTGATCTTTCGTCCGCTGGCCCGACTTCCATGGTAAAGCGTCTCTTGTCTGTGTATGCTACTTTTTTATTATTAATTCGTCGCTATCCTTGTTTTTGTCTTCTTTTTTTTTTTTTTTGTCGGATGGTGCGCTGCTCTCGCATAGAATGTCCCCATCCCTCTTATACTCCGTTTCATATATCAGGTGTAACGCTGTCAAAGCTATTGCTGTTTGCGCAGTGTACTTCCGCGGCCAAAAAGTAGTCCGTTGCTTGCGGTGAGGTTTATAAACCAATACAGCGAGAAAAGCTTCGCCGTTGAATGCGTAATTAGATGTATACATCCATATAGTTAGAGATGTTTGCGCGAAGAGCGACGTATGAGCCTCACGAAAGTATTTATGAAAGCCTTTAGTGCAGCCACAAAGAAGGCTTAATGGGTCCGAGCTATAGACTTACTTTCTAAAAGGACAGCTTGGTCACGTGTATCGATCACGGCGTAAATCGATGTAGTTACAGATACCTGCGTGAGGAGTAATACACAAGCCTCGCAAAAGGATTGGTGAAAGGTTTTACTGCGGCCGCAAAAGGTCCTCATCAGCCAAGCCTATGGTCTTGCCCTCGGATGTGACGGCTCGGGTAAGTTGGCTCGATCACGGCACAAATCGATGTAGTTAACTATAATTACTTCAGGAGTGAGAAACTAGCCTCGCCAAAAAGATTTAACCAAGTTTTACAGCGAAGCTGCATATATACCTCTCGTTGGTCGGAAAATTTCGTGACGTAAACGAAAAGATGCCAGGTTAACAACTGAAGGCAAACCGCATATCTTTCTTTGCAATCGGGCGTACTGCATATAGCTCAGCATAATCCTTTCAATAAACAAAACCATAAAAGAAGCATCAAAGCCACAGGATAGATGATAATGATCCCGCGAACAATGCAAATCCCCTCCCACGCGTTCCCGGTAAAGATTAAAGGTCCCCACTGCTGTCTAAAGAGCTGTTTGACGTCATTAAAAGCCCTCGTGTGAGGTGCAAGCCGCATAATCGGCATGAGTGGTGTTTGATACAGCTTCACCGGACCTTCACGTTCGTAGGACGGGATAGCGGACAATATCTTGTTTTTATTGCGAAGTTAAATTTAAAAAAAAAAAAAAACGAAAGAAATGAATGAAAACCACAGACAAGCACTTCTGCTCCTCGTGTATTTTTTGTATTTCTTTTTCGCTCGCAAAGTTCCTTTCCTCCTGATTATATTTTTTCTTCTTTGATTTCAGTTGCCATCGTCTGCCCTTACCAACTCTCACCGCTTATTTCACGCTTATTCGTTCCTATTTTTAAAATACCTACGTAGTTTTCATGTTATTTATCCAGGTGTCCTGTAACGCGGCCTCCCAAAAGAGACCGTTGCTGCGTTATTTATTTAAAGATTGCACCTTCCTCCCAGCCCTCGGGAACAAGGACCATGGGCAGGAATTCGTGCTGTTTTTATACCCCAGCTTTTAGAACCGTGATCACTCTTCATGCATTGCGTACCCATAGACCACCCCATCCACCCATGTCACAATTTTATACTAGATATGTTTTTACGCCTCTATACAGCAACTTGATTTTAGGTTCCTTTACAGCCACATACCACCCAATAAAAAGTCATTGGTGATCGCTAACATCACATCATGTAACTGGCGCTCTTTGGCCACATTTGGCCCTTGCGCCATAGAACATCAACCATCATCATCAACGCTTCGTTCCTATTCGCTATTAGCACAAGGGTAAAAAAAACGAAAAATAAAAGAAGACGAAGTTGGAGTCGGAGCGATTTTCAGTGTCCAAGCACGAAAGAAAAGCATGCTCTCTTCGTTAATGAAAGGACGCGCATGAGTCTTCGTTAACAGTGAGCGCGACCCAGCGAGACAGAACAGTTCTGTGTTTGAAGCAGACGACACGCACTCTCGAGCAGACGAGAAAAATCACGCATAGCAACAGGGAAGCAAAAATTAAAGGAAAGAAATGGAGTGTGTCGCAACGCGTTTTTCATACTTGCATAGACAAATCTTCTTCGCTGTACATTACCTTTTTGGGCGATCGCATGCAGAGCGTACATCATGTTGTTTCTGGCAAATCGGCCACACACATCACATAAATTCACGTCGACAGCGTTATTATTTCATCGCACAGTCGATTTTGTCGGGCGCCCAGGTTCGGTATGGCAGTACATGTAAAAAAATTACTTTCGGCATTTCGCGAGCGTGTAATTTATTTATGAAAGAATAGGCTTCCTTTGTTTCGCATTCTTTCTTTCTGACAGTATCGTTTGATATCTCCTTTTCTCTCGGGTCTTCAGTTCTCAGCATCACCAGCGATATCTCAAGGACGCCGGAAGTAGAGCGTCTGTTCCGCGCTAACGCCGAGACTCGTGCGACGTTGGCGTTGCCGTCGGAGATTCGCGCTAATCTCGTTAGCGTATCCGCCACCGACGTTCCTGGCGCCACGTGAGAGGCGCTGCAAACGCGTCGTCTTTTCTTTTCTTTTTGTTTTTAATAAGCTCTGCTGTGGTGGACGGGAAGTGTGCTGAATCATTTAAGCGAACCACTAACTCCTTGAGTCGAGAGACGAGTTCTTGGAAGCAAAAGGTGTTTACACGCAGGTTGTACGGGCAGGGCTTTAAATGTTTGCGCCGTGGGTATAAACTTGTCCCTTGAAAGAAGGTCCTCGCCGAAACCATCTAGCTGCGTCGTAAGGGGGATGGGTAATCGGGGAAATGGAATCGCAGCGGTGGCGTAGAGGTAGAGCATCCGCCTCGCGTGCAAGAGGACCGTTGTTCGAATCCCGGTTCCGGGCAATTCTCCACCGGATTAAAAAAAAAGAAATCCGCGTGTTGATCGAATTGCATAAGGAGACTTGGGTAGCGGCCGGATACCGGCGACCACAGCCGGCACTCCCTCACCAGAGCAGGATTGGCCACCCTGGTGAAGTAACGGCCACAACGTCCCATGAACACGCCAATTAACCTTCGATGATGGTTCTTCTGTTTCTCGAGGCATTTAAAAAAAATAAAGACATGTAGCTGGTTAATGCTGCATCAGGCTCATTACACTAAAGCAACGGCTCGAAAGATACAAGTTGCAGATCACGCTGCATTCGGGGTGCCGTACCTGCCTACGCAGATAACTTCTGGGGATCTGAGCGCCAAAAACGTGTCGGGGCCGCAGCACGCCATGGTTACCTACTTCTTGGGGGAAAAAAAAAAAGGAGCGGGGAGGGGGGGGGGTGCCCAAGGCGGCAGCGAAAGCCACAAGACTGAGACATGCCGCACTGGACGACTCCGGAAATTCCGAACGCCCTGGTTCCTTTGATGTGCGCTGATAACTCAGAGCGCACAGGCTTCTGTATCATTTCCGCTTTCATCGAAAATGATTGCACTACTATTTGAAAACCATACGAATCGTATTCCATTCGTATTCGATTCGCTTTCATCGCTACTCGATTACTATTCCAGTCCGTCCTAAGGTTCACTACTCGCACACACCTAATAAAAGATATCCACGAGCTAATTACACAGCAGTGATACTCGAATTACGGACGAAAACCAAAACAAACTGGTTCACGTGTAACACCTGTCCGGCAGAGGTTGAACAAGCAGTTTCTTGTGTGATACGCAAAGTTGACCCGAAGTCCGTAGACGTAAGCAGGAATCGGTCTCCAACTGCGCATATTGTCTACCTCACCCTGCACACCGAAGCATGGCGGAAAAGCAGTCTCCCCGTACTTGACCGCCTTCTCGGAACCACGCGCGAGCCCAAGTTCGCAGGAGGTATTTAATTAACGGGTACGCTGATTCATTAGTCAATTCATCGACACGGGCTTGTTCTTTTATCTCCTACTATTTATCACCTCTTTTGTTGGCTCAAAGGCGCAGGCCGTGGTCCCCCCGTAAAGCAGCCGTGTCACACCGGAAGTTTCATTAAACAGAGCGAGACCACAAGCACGCGCCCGAAGACACACATCGCTGGCGCGAGCCTTTTCGCGCATAAATTCGACATCCAAGCGTGAGCCCGTAACTATTAGCAAACTGCACAACACAACAGCGACACGATCGAAGTCCCGATACTTCAACTTCTTTTTCCTTCTTTACTTGAAAGTAAAAACAAGAGATGTCAGCTTGGTGTAAAAAACGAAAGCTGTAGAGTTAGTTGAACGTGAGTTTGATTTTTTTTCTTTTCATCCCTGAGTTTAAACACACAAACACCGCAACCCCGTTTTCTGCTGACGTCACACTATTTATCCAGCCCGTACTTCAGACAATGTGTCGCCAAAACGAACAGTGCCGAAGGATATGATGTAGCAATGTAGCCAATATGTCTTGCTTGAATGGTGGGTAAGGACTTTCTGAGAGGTTTCAATAAAGAAAAACAAGAGAGAAGAAAAATGCTGACGCACCTTATCGCTTGCCCAGCCACGGTAGTTTAGTGGCACTCGGCTGCTGATACGAAGGTCGCGGGCTCGAACCGCGGCCTCGGCGGTCGCAATTTCTGGGAAGGCAGAAATGCTTGAGGCCCGTGTGTTATGCGACGTCAGTTTATGTTGCAGGTGTCGGCTTAAAGGTTACTTAACTACACCATGCATTTAATATTTAATATATTTTTCACCATCCCTATGGGGAAAACATCAGCCACTTCACTACTCACTTACCGTTCTTCGTAGGGAATGACATATCCCAAAATTTCCCGCCTTTTTTGCAATTTGAGAGCCGCTCCTCCAAGCATACATTCTCATATCCAGATACCACGTTTCTTTCTTTTTTGCTTCACATTCCCCTCAAACAAACAAACAAACAAACAGACAAAAAGGCAACCAAAAATGCAATCAGGATGGCACCTCGCCATTCCCTTCAAACGAAAAAGCGAGTCAGTCAAAACATCCTATCGCGCACTGATCCCAGGCTCCACATGCTACATAGGCGGCCCACCGACCGGTATCGGCAGCGATACGAGAATCCTCCGTTCTGTTGGAGGAAAACACCCAATCAGTGGGTCGCGATGCAAAACGAGGCGCATACAAATTACCGCAGCTAATCGTTCCTCGTATATTAAATGCCGGGGCGCCTCATCAGCGCCTCCTTTTTCGAGTGGTGTGCTGCACTGGCGAACATTCATTAGCAGCAACCACACACACACAACCAAGCACGGGCCGTTCCGGCCTCACCGGAAAGAAACATAAAATAATAAAGCAACATTTCACGTAGAAGACCGCGGAAAGAGATCGACATTTCCTTATGCCCCCCCCCTCCCTCTCTCTCTCTCTCTCCCGACGTCATTCCAGAGCATTTTAGATTATTTATTATCCTTCTTTATTTCATTCGCCGGCGAACCCAAATTGCGAACTCGGCACTTCCTTCCGCCGCGAGCATCAAACGACCCAGTCGCTATCCTCCCGTCTTTCTTATCATACTCAGACTTGAACTGCTCCTTTTCTTACTATGGTTCAGGTTTCCTTTTCCTTTCTTTCTTTTCCTCGAGACGGGAATGCGTCGTCCGCGCGCGCTGTATGATGGCCTTCCAGATTCCCCGCTTCGACGTCGCCATACTTGTGTTCTTGTCTTATTACTTACTTTTGTTTTTTCACCGCTTCTATCGTCTGCTCGTCGCATTCTTTTCGTCGTCTGCTCGCAAGTGCAGACGACCGCCACTACCTCGACGACGGTGGCAGCCACCACGCACAAACGTGCGAGCAATTCTGATAAGCAAGGGAGTTTCAGGCTGTGCAGCCATCGTGCATTCCTTTCAATGGCGGCGGGTCATATTAATATCATCTATCCATACGCTTCATTTACTTTTCATTCTCCCTTCTAAACCGGAGCGACCCCTCTTGCTTTCAAGCACTCCCGGAAATGTCGATGCATTGAACAAAGTATATACTATTGCGCCGAAAGGCGTAGTTTACTTATCTGCGATGCCATAAGTGCTGCTGCTTCTTTTACTTCGAAAAAGCAAAAAGGAAAAAGAAAAGAAAAGGAAAGCGAGCTAACGGAACGATCGTCGTTCGAACGGACGCTCTGTCGGAGGGGAGGGGGGCAATGACGTCATAGGAAGACATGCCATGCAACGCACACAGAATGCGAAGTGTGAACAGGAGAATGGTAAGAGTTCCTGTCCAAGAACGACGGAAGAATTTTGCGTGGAGGCACTTGTACGAATGCAGCAAAAGAAAAAAGAAAAGGAGATTCAATAGCAAAAGGAAAAGGCAACTTCATCCTAGCACAAAATTTGCCTTCCCTGTTACAAAGTTCGATATAAGACAATCTTACTTTTATTCTACGCGACAACGAACAGCAGTCGTGAGCAACAGAATAATAATAATAATAATAATAATAATAATAATAATAATAATAATAATAATAATAATAATAATAATAATAATAGCTTTCAGCACCTTTGGGTCAGGATTGCGCGGTGAGACGAGAACTTCTACAAGAGCTTAGAGCCCAAATGGCGAAACGGTGACGCGCGCGCAGGAAGCGGCGACACCGCTCTCTCCGCGCCAATAAAATAATTTTTTTGGCGTCGAAAACTGCCGCCGAAAGTCAATGGTTTCGCTGTTCAATTTGAATCTCCCGCGCCGAAAAGGGCACCTGACGTCACGCTCTCGGCTGGCGACACTACGCTGCAGTGACCTACACGGCCGC
The DNA here is from genome assembly GCA_013339685.2 of Hyalomma asiaticum. NCBI lineage: Eukaryota > Metazoa > Arthropoda > Arachnida > Ixodida > Ixodidae > Hyalomma > Hyalomma asiaticum. Next base: position 50,506,910 of record CM023489.1, on the reverse strand, counting down.
AATAGGATTCATTGGTTGATTGATTGGGGGTTTTACGTCCCCAAACCCGCCATGATTATGAGAGACGCTGTAGTGGAGTGCACCGGAAATCTCGACCACCTGGGGCTCTGTGACGTGCACTGACAACGGCCCTCAACGTTTCGTCTCCATCGAAATGCAGCCGCCGTAGCCGGGACACGATCAATGGCCGCAATTGGTATAGCAGCAATTGTGGCTTACTGCACGTTTATCTAACGCCATACTTTCATTATCAAATTCGTTTTTAATTTACAACCTGAAGCAGAAATCGATCACACGATGTATAGATGGGCTGACGCCATTTTAGAAGGGTGCCTACAGAACGCGACAGAGGGCGCCATTGCGGTTTCTCAATTTAGTCGTTTTGTTCTCGCTTATAACTGCTCGGCTCTCGACTGGATACATGACGAATTGGTTATTACGCAAACCTAAACTTTCAATGTTGCTCAACACAGTATTTCCCTTTAGCGTCGCTTTCAATACTGCACGTCAGGGGTTTATTCAGGATTTCGATTCTGGACAAGTGACAGTGATGGTGATATGTTCCTCAACTCTCTTCTCTCCTTTTCCTCTTTCATTCCCCGTTCCCCTTCCCCAGTACAGGGTAGCCAACCGGAGATCTCCCTGTTTTTCCTTTCCCCTCTCTCTCTCTCTGTCTCGATTCTGGAGGGGTGTTACCCATGGTGTTACCAGGAAGCAGGGGGTGTCAATCCGGAGCTAGAGGTTAGCTGGAAAGCTGCGGGGGTGGAGCGTGAGGGTTGTATAAATACCTACTGCGGCAGGGGGTTGTATAAATACCTACTGCGCATATATCAATATGCTTCCACGTTGTCAGGCATATATGACATACAGAAACACAATGGCGCCCACAGGACCTTTTGCAGGGAGGGGCTTCGGCAGGCTGGAGAGCGGTGGGAAGGGGCGGGAGCAGAGATACGCCAAGCGGGAACTACATGCGTCTAAACAAGGTGCACAAACGTACTACAGAGGTACTTTAAGCGTCCATAGTGCCCACAAAAGGTTGTCATCAGCCTGTCTACGCCCACTGCAGGGCAGAAGCTTCTCCCATAGACCTCCGATTATCCCTGTCCTGTGCTAACAAAGACCACTTCGTCCCCTTAAACTTCCCGATCTCACCTGCCCAACTAAGTTTCTGCCGCCCCCTGGCACGCTTGCCTTCTCTAGGGATCCGCCCTGTTACCCTTAATGACTAACGGTTGTCTTGCCTTCCCATTACATGCCCCGCCCACGTACATTTTTTCCCTTAATTTCTACTAATATGTCCTCTTAACACGCGTCTGTTTCCTGACCCACTACGCTCTTTTCATGTTCCTTAATGATAAATGATATGTGACATGATAGGTGTAACGTTAAGGAACTAAAAAAAATGCATGTCAGAAATTCGCGTGAGAGGCAGATGCGCTCCTCCCATCCTCCCACGTTTGATCCCTCCCCCCTTCCGGTCGGCGACATATAAACAGACAACGAATTAGTCTTGGTGTTGCCTGAGTTTATTATGTTATATTTGTCACAGCCTCTGTGTTCCTAGCGGCTCGCTCATGTTAGTTCGGAGTGAATTAATATAAAGAAAGACATTTTCTCCGGGACGACGTGAAAGAGAAGATGGAACACGGTTCGGGAATTGGGAGCACGGATCGATGGGGAGGGCTGGAGGGAGAGAGAGGAGAGTCACGCATCGGAGCACACGTCACCATAAATTACTTCCCGCTTCTCGAGTTCAGTTCGCGTCGCTACGCCTGTTTGAAGTGGCACACCGTCACAGCTGCAGCAACAGCAATTTCCTTTTTTTTTCTTTTCTGTATACCTCGTTTCATTTCATTTTTACCTTTCCTTGCGTGCAAATCTTGTGTTTTTTTTTTTTGGTAATTGTACACTTTTATTCATTCAACAGGCTTTTTTAAAACGTATGCACCAGAAGTCGTGCGATCGCGAAACGACTGCGGGAGAAAATATAATTATACAGTAGATGACATCACCACTTTGAACACCATTTAGAGATTGCCGAATATTTTGTGAGGGCAGAGTACTAGTCAAAGAAACATTTTAGTAAGAGCATACCTCTCATATTAACACCAATATATGCGTAAACATAAAAAGAAACTACAGCTTTAATTGCACGTTCCTCGCAAGAGACAAAGCAATCGTGCCTGCCGCGGTCACCACAGTGAACACGAGACATTCCAGGAGGTGAACGTTAAAAAAATTCGCGCCTTCGAAGCACCACGGACGGTATCGGTATACATATCGCCGTTTAACCCTACGTAAGGACTCATGACCACTACTTATTAAAAAAAAAACATAACATCGCATGTACTTCGACATTAGCTACACAGACATTTATGTATACCATCTTTCTTAGCTCGGTCGTTCAAAAAAAAAAAAAAATGTAAGACGACTGAAATTAGGAAGAAACAACAGAACGAATGTCTCAGATGTTTTATCGGCCAGTTATCTCACATCGTAAGTCGCCTCTCCTTTTCGCGAAGACAGACAGCTACATACAAAGCGAGATGTCGTCGTTGCATCCTATCCGCAACGCATATCGCATAGCAAATCAGCGAGTCCAGCTCGCAATACGACACTCATAAAAGAAAGAAAGAAAGAAAGAAAGAAAGAAAGAAAGAAAGAAAGAAAGAAAGAAAGAAAGAAAGAAAGAAGACACAGAATGTGTCTTCTGGGTGCCGAATTCTGTCGCCGTTTATCTGTCTAGTTCTCTCTTATCGCCACTTCCTGGCTTTCGCATCGCAGCGAGTGCCCCCTACCCCCCTGGTGATCGTTTCTCCTCCACACGGGTCCGTTCGGCCAAATTGTAACGGACGGCGAGGAAAAGAGCCATTATACAAGAGCCAACGGCAGCGCTAGCTGCAACACCGAAAACGCAGCTTTCGAAATCGGGAGGAAAGAAAACATGTCGAACGCAGAAATGAAGCATACTAGCTGCGCCGCTGCCAACGAGGCTTTCACGTTTTCGCGTCGGCATCACCACCGCTGCGGAGCCGCACGCGACCTGTCACAGAGGGCGCACCGAGTTTGCGGGAACAACAGAGCCGCCAATGTTGATTCCCGTAAATATCGTCTGCTAGGATCGTCTCCCACCGCCGCAGGGGAGAAGAGAGTAGAAGGCGAATCGGCGCTTGTTTGACCTTTCGTTTCTCTTGCGTGAAAACGATGGCTTGTTTCTTTTGTGGCTTAATGTTTGTCGTCATTTTCGACCGGATTGGGGCGGCGTAGCGAATTTGAATTATATCCCTCTCGGCGGGCGGTTTTTGAAGTGCATCCTCGAGCGTTCTTGTTTGGTTTTCGGCTCTGCGCCCAAGCACAAGTCAGCCCTCGACGATCGGCCGTCGTCTCGGACGCGCGCTGTCTTCTGCTTTTGGCATGCACGCCCTCTCTTCGTAGGATTTGTTTGGTGCAGCATGAACTAAGCTTGCGCAGAGGCGTACTGAAATGCAACGCTGGTGAACGATGCATGCGGTATGCCGGGAAAAGCTACGCAGCGTGTTCTTGACAACTTTAGTCGGTTATTTTACCAATTCTAGTGAGAAGCATTAGATGAAGGTAGTTTATAGTTGGCTCCAAAGAATTTGGCCATGGCTAAGGTTTCGTACGAGCATGAAAAACAATGAAAACACTGAAATAATAGAGAGTTTTAGTTTGTCCGTAAACTTCTTCACGTTTACGTATAGCGGTTTAACGGGAAAGTGTACGTGACCAGCAGCGCTGGTGGCGGCACCTGATGATGCGGAACCTAACTAGGCACACAAAAAGCTATTATATTATTGCTTGCCCGTTTTGCTTGACTCCTAGTGTAAAGCATTGGACGTGAGAGAATAATTGACTCTGAGTACTGTAATTACCTCTTTCGAATAAAACGCTCACGCTACTAAAAGGAAAATCGAATGCGTTGTAGTTAAGCAAACCGCGAATAGATGGCGCTAGCAGTTCTACTTCCGCCGTAAACACGCACGGTAAACCGGTATCCGCAAACCTAAAGAAGTTTACGGACAAACTAAAACTCTCTAATGAATTATTCCGTACAGCGCAAATAAGCGCTCTACGTTAAATATTTGCAGGGGATCCTTTAAATATGAAGTTCCTCGGTCAGAACGAAATAAGTTAAAAGAATTAATTACCCGTCTTCTGCACGGGCGTACGCCACTCAGCTGCGCTGCTGATCAGTCACTATAACACGGTACCGCGACCGAGACCGCACGGAACACCCTTTGCTGTCACCCGGTACTCTATGGTCCTCAAAACGGAATCTATACCGTGCTCAGTGTTTCATAAGACAGTACCGACGATCACATCATCAATCGTGAGTGTGTCGAAAGCCGTTCAATGAGAGCAGAAGATTTGCTCATATATACGGGGCACATTCCCGCAACGCCTTAAATGCCACGATTTTCACAGCTTTCAGACTAAATGAGCTATACCTCAGAAGTGTTGTATGTTGGACAAGTTGATGTTTAGACCTGGAAATATTTAGACGTGAAATGTTAGCAGCGTATTTTATAATATAAAAAAAGCTGGTGACAAATGTACAAGCGACAGATCAGTTGTATTGCATAACGCAGAAGCGAATTTTCTATCACGTATGGTTGGTTAACTCCCTCTGCATAATTCCAAGGTTCTTTCTTCGCTTCGGTACGCATGCGCAGCTTCTGGAGAGAGACATGCACACAGGTCAAGTGTCTTCAATTAAATCAGTTGTTAGTTCGCACCTGTATCGTCCCGTCTCACCTCTCTTGCGTCATGTTGTTGCGCAAGTCTCCCGATGATTTCCATCAGCTATACCTCGTCAAAGCAGTTTGCACAGCTACGGTCAAGCAACGTAGCTTCCGAAATGACATTACAGTTAACCATCCTCCCGCACTTCGAAAGCATTGCTTGATCCACCACATCATACGCCTCGCACTGTGCTGCACGCAACAACCGAGAAAGTAACTGCCTCGAACCACCGGGTGGGCGCCTAGCATCCTGACGCGATGGACGGCGATCTCCTCTTCTATTCTTTGTTTTCGTTGGTGCACTTTCGTTCACCCCTCAACAATCCCTGGTATTTCTTCTTTCTTTGCTTCTCTGATACCTTTCTTTCTGTGGAATTTTTTAGATTTCGGTGTATCCTGGACCCCCCGTGTCGACGGGAGGAGGGCGCCACGCCGCGGCGCCGCAAAGCTGTAAAGAAACGTCAAAGAACCGAGGTTCCGGAACACGAACGCGCAGAGGATGCGCATATTGCGTCAGTCTTACAGAGCTGTCCGCGCTCGGTGTCGGCGAATCAGAATCCAGTCAACAAGCTAAGCACCCATGCTACGAAGAGCTATCTGCGGTTTGAACTTATTGTTAATACCTTACGTTACTGTAACCACTGTAGTTACTGCTTACCAATATTTTGCCGGGCGCTACGCTAAAGCAAGAAACAAAGAAAGCTAACGAGAAAAGTGAACTCGAGCAAACAGATAAAAGAATGGCTCCGTTTCATGCATCAGGTGCAACGCTGTGAAGGCTACGCATGCAGTCCGTAAAGAAAAAGAACAGGAGAACGGTATTTCTCCGACAAACAAACGACGAACACAAAATACAAACTCGCACATTTCGACAGTTTCCATGGCCATACGAGCGCTTTTTGTGAAGCTGATGTAAAATTCACCATGATGTCAGGCCGCCAGAGAGGCATTTATTGCTTCTTGCTCACCGCAAGCAAAACACTACTTTTTGGACGCGAAAGTACACAGCGCAAACAAGAGCACTATCTTTGACAGCGTTGCACCTGATGTATGAAAATGGGTATATAGAGAAAGCAAGGAAAGAAACCTCAACATGTGTTATGGATGCGACGCGAGTACGTGATGATTCGGAAGCGATATAGAGGCACTAGACCGGTCATATCGCGCAGAGAAATGAGCGCCGTCATCTTTTTTAAAGGGTACCGCAATGCTTTTTTTTTTAAACATAATCACAAGCAGTTGTGGAGGCTCCCTTAAACATGTGGGCGACGTGCTATTGCACCGCTCGCAATAGGTAATTAGCAATTTGGTTTTAAATACAGCTCCAAGTCGCCTGCTGTTCCTTCAACAAATTACGTCGCAAGGAATGCCGATTACGTCACATGAGGCAGCCCTAGCACTTGCTGATTTCGCCATCGCGTAAACAGACTCAGTAATGATTTATTTATTCGTTTTCAGTTAAACCAATAAAGAAAGTGTGTGCGCACCTGTCATTAAGAACACCGAAGAAGGTCAAGGGAAGTTGCAGGTGCTCCTATAGCGACATCAAGCGTTGAAACGAGAGCGGGCGATTTTCAACTATAAACTGCTAATCGAACTGCAAAGTCCTTGGCACGTGCCGTTCAATAGTGTCTCAAATATGCACACGAGAGTTAGACGAGTGGCAAGGTACCGTTTTCTCACTGTATCCGAAAAGTGTTGCATGGCACCTCTAAGAAATCATCATAAAGAAATCAGCATAAAGTAGCTTCTTCAGCTGCAGTACATCATACACTGAGGCGCGCCGTATTGTTGATATGGAAATCCACACACTGCAAAGTTATGCTCGTGATGGTCTCGGTGCTGAGCGACTTGCCGGTTTGGTAATAGAGCCGTGAGACATTTAGTTGCAACTCTGCGCTAAATGTATACTGCCAGGTGCTGTCATACGCTGTCATCGCACTGCCAGTGTAATCTATCATGAAATCAAACTTAGGCTTACCACTGCTAACAAACCGTCGCAAACTTGCGCGACTCTGCCTCTTTCATAAAATATTTTATCACGATACACTGCATGGACAAATTGCTCCTGCCACCCACATACATATCATCGCGTCTTGATCACGGGCACAAAGTTGGCTTAATCTCATGCAAAACAAAAGTATTCTCCGACTCATTTATACCACGTATACATCTGTGGACTGGAACCATCTTCCTTCTTCAATAGTGAAAATCAGACGGCCATCATTGTTTCAGTCATCAGCGCCCAATGTTCTTCTGTGAACCCTAGTGTTTTAACACTTGCACTTCAATGTATTGATGCTTCCGCCGCACATGTGTTATCTGGACAATGTTCTCTTTGCTTTTTTGTTGACCACTTGTTGTGTACGTGATTTTTGTGCTGCATTACTGTAGCAAATCCCACTCCCCTCTGTAACGTTTTACCTTGAGGACATCAATAAAATAAATAGTAAAAAGTAATATGTGTTGCCCAAAAAGCGTTATAGTGACAGTACGTGGCGTCATTTGGTCACGGTAATACTAATTTCTTAGCGTCGGTTGTCACGGTTCAACAGAACAAGCGCGATATCTACGATCCTCGGGGCCTTACTTATGGATGCGAGTGCAATAATAAATGCGGGGTTCTACTTGCCAATGTCGCGATACGAATAAGTGCAGGGCTCATGTGAGATTTTTCACGACCTGGGTCTTCAACGCGCACTGGCAACGGGCAGTACACGAGCCTCTGGCATTTCCGCTTCCATCGATAATGCCTTAGATGTGAAAAAATGTCAGTGTCATCATTTAACGGTGCCTTCTTCGGGTCAATATGGCCAAGCTACGTGCGTTTATGAACAATTAAATCAATAATTTTTATTTATTTATTTGTGGATACTGTTAAACCTCATAGAGAGTCATAACAGAGAGGACAATACAATTACACACACAAAAAAATGTATAAGGTACATAAAGTTGTGTAATATTTGGCACTTCACAATGAAAACAGGTATTTCCTTAAATAACGGTTCAGAATTCAATAACAATTCAAAATAACAATTCCAAATTCACTGACATTTTTCAATATATTTACAATGAACATGAGGTCGCTTACATCATTGGGATTGAAAAAAAATTAAATTGAACAGTCTCGTAATACTACTACTACTACTACTACTACTACTACTACTACTACTACTACTACTACTACTACTACTACTACTAATAATAATAATAATAATAATAATAATAATAATAATAATAATAATAATAATATGCTTCACCTAACCCGCTCGTTAAGGTCGGTTACAAGGAAACACAACTTTACAAAAAATAAACGGGTCAGGTATAGGCGATTTTTGCAGCCCACAGCACGTTCAACAAACAAACGCGCAAACGCCCTGAAATAAACAAAGATGAGCGAACATGGCGCCCCGCTCTAACCGCCGCCCTCAAAAAGGTGGCGCCGAGCAGGTGAGGGCGTGGCGGGCAAAGCTGCGTTTGTGAAGCCGCTTGACGCCGCAGGGGAGCGTTTGTGTTCGCGGAACAACAAAACAAAGAAAGTACACAACGGGGATCCGAAAAAGGCAGTTGTGTAATGCGCAGGTATACAGACACGGGAAAGCCCAAAAACGGGCCTCCCGGAGGGGTCAGAGGTTACGAAACAAACACGGACAAAGCTCTCTGAAAAGAAAGCGCCGGACGAGAGTTTCAACAGCCGTTCAAGTCCATTTAGCTCGGGTAAACAGCGACGTGTGTGTGCACAATGCTTACACGTATACACGCCCGTCAAAAACGACGAGGTGGACAGCCCCCGCTGGGCAAGTGGCCGTAGAAATAGAAGGACGACACATACGGGTCCCACAGTCGAATCCCACGCTGCGCACAACGTTGCTTCGGTTTAACTTCACGCTGTAGGATCTCTATGATGTAAACAACTGCGCCAGTGGAACATCGTGACAAATAAGTAAACAAAGAGAGGTCAATGACATATACTAAGCCACCGTGGATAAAAGTTAAGGAAAGAAAGAACAAATACCGGCTACTGTTGTACCAGGGCGCATCAGGCTGCTGCGGGCTCACCTTGACTCAGACTAGCCCCCACCTTCTCTGTGTCGTTGCTAAATGAAGCTGACAAGTACACAGCCCGGCGAATGAAACGCGATACTCGGAATCGCACGGCTGCCGATGCTTTCTGCGTCATAACTTTTTCGCGGTTGTTCCGTTGTGGTATTCAATGAAAGCGAGAGACTCTTAGCAGCATTGTGATTAAGTGTGGTCCCTTTGTCATCATCCAGCGCACTCCAGTATCACAAAACGCGCAAGCCACCAGCGGCCCCAGTACGGCGCTTCAATCGCTGAGCATTGTATACGTCTTTTCCGCAGAAAGTTCCCGAAATGAACCGGAGTGGATGTCGTAGGCTACCTACTTGCCGGCGCCCGACTACCTGGTGGAAGTTCGTCAGCTACTTGGAGTGAAATGCCCCAGCGAGGTCCTGGAACTCTAGACCGGCATCGACCCAATCCGCACAACGTTTGACGATGTGTACATCTCGTCCTGTCGCCTAACTTTGTGATAAGTTTGATCTAGAAGGTTCCTGACGGGCGTGAGTTCAAAGTCCTCGGGCGCAATAGCAGTGGATTTAAGTAATAAGAGTGCGAGAAAGCTCTCGAAAACGAATATACGAGTGCGATGTAAGGAAACGCGCGCGTCAAGTAATCGGTCCAAAACACCTGGCTAAATGCCTCAACGAAGTCATTTCAATACACGTAGTACAGTCATAAGCTGTACGGAGCGTTGCAGACAAACGTTCACTAGCCACTTCTGACGAGAGAGGTTAAAGAAGACCATTTTAGAACTTATTGCTTTTGACGATACCCAGCGGAAATGGAGAAGAATTGCATTACCTAGGTGCCCCGTAGTGCTGTTAGCGCCATTGTACTACATTTTTTTTTACCTTGTAACGCTTACCCCGTGTTACTATCGCACATGTATATTAGATGTGTTTTTTCAAATAAACTTCACTTGTGAGTCAGTGGCTCTCCTGCGTGATCTTGTAGTCCCCGTTTATAGTTAAGCGCTGTTTCGACGAAATGCTCGGAACGCAGAGCTTCCAGTGCAAAAAAAAAAAAAAAAAAGGACCACTTTCGTTGGCCTAACTGACCAATGGTTCTCTGTCCTCACTGTGTGCCTTATACCGAGATCTACTCTCTTTTTCTCTTGACGTCGGCTACATCACCCATCCTGTATCTGTCTCTAAAGCATTTCTATAATAGCAGTAAAAACGAAGTAGTCGACCGAAGATCTACAGCGTTAAACAACTCTAGTATATACCACATACGCTCGGCCAAACTTTAATCCATCCATGAAAGGGATAATTAGCATCCACCTGTTTGTAGCACAAGGCTACAAGGAAATCCATACGGATTTCTCAGAAATGAAAGCTTCCCAGTTGCCGAAAAATTCGTCCTGGTCCGGGGTTCGAACCCGGGACCAACGCCTGTCCTTGTAGCCTTGTGCTGCAAAACTGGTGGATGCTAATGTTTTCCTTTCATAAACGCTACTCCACCTTGCGGGTTTCCGCAGAACTCATTTGCCACATATTTAATGCATCTAGCGCAGAACGCGTCTATACACAGGACAACGCAAGTCCCTGAGGCAATGAAATCATATATCAACGCTGGAACAAAAAATAAATAAAAAAATGAGAAAAAATAATAATGCACATTTCTTGAATTCAGTGCATTCAGCGCGTTCAGTCAGGCCGCTGTATCTAACAGATCTCGGAGGCGGACAGCGCGCTGAGCGTGATTGATGACTCCGCGAGCGCCTTCGTCGATGTGGTGACGGCTTTTTTGCGATCCGCGTACTCCCCTCCGGCCAACCAGCCGCATTTTATCGGAGCTCCTCCCTGCGGACATTTACGAGTTTGCCACGAACCACAACCGTTCGCGCTGTGTGCTAACACACTTTGGCGCCGAATCTGTTTCTTCCTTTTCCCGTTGGCTACACGCGCAACGTTCGCGCATCAGCCGCGGAGCGATGGCAAAAGCGCTGATCACTCAAAAATCTGCAGCGAGACGACGATCGACTAAACACCCGAGCCACGGAAGGTTCCAATAGCTTTTACATCGTCATCCCGATGGAGTGACTAATATAAAGCGATCTGATACAGGAGCCTTTCCATATAGACAATTGATGGTCTTTCACGTGGCAAAATCACAATGTGATGATGAGGGAAGTCTTGTGGTGCAGGCTTTCGGAGTATATATTGACCACCTGGGGTTGTTTAACGTGTAACCAAATATAAGTACGCTGCCGTTTTCTTTTTCCTTCTTTTTATTTCTTTTTTTTTTGGACTTCACTGTTTCCATTGAAGGAGACATTCATTTATATTTACTTAACATTTCAACGCAATACCGTGAAGAGCTCGTTTTGCAAAAAAATCCCTTCCCAGGGACGTTGGCAACGCGCGGAAATATCCCGATGGCTGCATAGGCTGACAACAGGTCAGAGAATGGTAAGACATCGACGACCCCGAGTAGAAGAGCTTATCTCTCAATGACGTTGTTACGAACCGACCGGCCCTCTTGCGGGAGGTGTCTGCAAAGTTGGGGTGGCAGCGTCACCTCCGATATCGGGCCGTGAGTGCTGTGCCTCCTGATCTCGTAGATAACAGTGACTGAATGTCAATGTCGCAAGTATTTTCGAGCTTCCTCGAGGCACTATGAAGATGGTCACTATTGTAGAAGATTCTCGACTGCAGAAGTACGATAACAGCACAAGATAAAAGCTTTCTAACTGAATGCGACTTTTGTGTGAGCGCAGCGGAAACACAAGGAAGGAACTGTACCCAAAGATAGGCCCCTTCTCGTTTCATGGCTTATTTAAAGGGGTCGAGAAAAAATATGTAAATGCCAAGTTGTAATTTTCACTGCTTAAATATGCATTCGACAAGCCGATTCCGAAACATTTCGGCGAGATATTCAGTGCACATTTAATAACGCCCGTTTGAAACCCCAGCGTTCTCGCGCTCCCGAAACGACTATGCGACACTACCGGCTTGCATGGTACTATTCGGTGACGTTGCAGTAAGATATTTTTAAGTTCAGAGGTAAAGTGAACCCGCGTTTGCTCTAAAAGAATCGATTTACTTGAAAGCTAGAAACAAGCAAAATACTTAGAAACCGTGCGGTGCCGCCATTCGGAAGCAAAGCTGCAGCACGGTCTGTTTTTCCCGTGGCTTCCGAGGGCGTGCCAATCTCGGATGTCTGGTGGCTACTAAGATGACGTCAACTGCAGAGCTGAGGGGAACTGCGTTCTTTATCGCTCTAAATGAACCCACACGATGCGACGGAACAATGCGTATTGTTGACTGGAGGGCCAGGATCCCGAATACGCACTTAATACAAAATGTTCAGAAAACGTTTCACGACCCCTTTAATGGCGAAAGGACGGCGACCAGGCGCACACTACAATGGCGCGAGGAAAGTTGAAAACCCGGGGCGATTGGTGCCCCGATCGTCAGCGGATGCCGCGTGAAATGTTCGATTGATTGATTTCTGGAGTTTAACGTCCCAAAACCACGCTATGACTATGAAAGACGCCGTAGTGGAGGGCTTCGGAAATTTCGACCACCTGGGTTTTTTTAACGCGCACTGACATCGCACAGCACAAGGGCTTCAACATTTCGCCTCGATCGAAATGCAGCCGCCGCGGCCGGGATTCGATCCCGCGACCTTCGGATATGCAGCCGAGTGCCGTAGCCACTAGACCACCGTGGCGGGGCGTAAAATGCTAAAAACAAAGAGATCGGAGATTGATAAAAAAACAACTAAGCAAATGTTTGCAATAACGATGATCGGACCGCCCGAAAACAGGGTTTCGTTACCTTCGAGCTCTTGTTCTATACTCCTCTCATTTCTCGTTCCAGTTTTTCTTTTTCTTTCTATAGTTTCCTTCATATGATGAATATAATATTGTCGGGAACGGGGAGAAAAGAAGCCGGGTCACATAACGAAAACGTCGTCGACCGATGCAACCACTAGCGTGCCCGGAGGCGTTATTTTTCTGCTTCTTCTTCTTATTATTATTATTATTATTATTATTATTATTATTATTATTATTATTATTATTATTATTATTATTATTATTGTTGTTGTCGTTGCTGTTGTGGTTGTTGTTGTTTTATATGTACACATGAAACAAACAAGGCACGAAATAAATAGGAAGCGAGTACGCTCACAACTGTCACGAATTAGCGCACAACGCCTACCTGGTATTCCTGGAGGAGCAAGCAGAACATGGAGACAGGAAGTGAAATAGAGAAACGAAAACACATTAATCCATGTGCACACACACACACACACACACACACACACACACACACACACACACACACACACACACACACACACACACACACACACACACACACACACACACACCTAAAGCAATGCACGCAATGGTGCAGACGAGACACATACACATATCCCTGCCTCGTAAGCTCAGCGTCGTCAGCGAACCGTGGTTGGCGCGTCGCTCTGTATATACTATAGCACACCAGGGGGTGTCCCTGGACCAGCCACTCGCGTCAAACGACCAAGAAGACCATTGTGTCCCCTTCTTTCCGCCGCCTTGCAGTCGCCCTCGTTAATGGAGGCGGCCATGCGGGAAGCACACTGCATGTCCTCTCTCTCTCTCTCTCTCTTCTCCCATCCCTGCACTTCGATCGGTCGTCCGGTCAGCAGCGCTATCGTCGACGGGACTTCAAGTCGGCGTCCTATACTCGACGATATTTCAAGATGCCTGGGGCTGACCTACTACGCTCTTTCTGTATTGGACCAGACACTAGCCGAAAAGGCTGTTGGTCCAAATAATTTTGTATGCGTGTACTATTGGATATTTTACAATAAAGCCGTGATTGAATGGTTGGTTGATTGATTGACTGACTACACACGGCTGCTATGAGCTACCGCCGCGAAATGTTTAGCGAGAGTCTGAACACGTTAAATTCGTACCATAATTCCGCGTGCATGTAATTCTCGAACTGTACGACAGAAAATAACGTCGAACAGTACCGAGCAACGATTAACTGCGTGTGTGCGTTTTTGTTTCTCTCTTCTTTTCGTGCTTCTTTGCGTGACTCTTTGTCAATGACTGTTACCACCAAAGGGATCAGTGCGTGAGTGGAAATAATAATAATAATAATAATAATAATAATAATAATAATAATAATAATAATAATAATAATAATAATAATAATAAGCCTATTGTTAAGTCCACTGCAGGACGAAGGCCTCTACCAACGATTTCCAATTTACCCTATCCTGAGCGAGTTGGTTCCACTTTACGCCCGCGAACTTCTTAATTTCATCGCTCCATCTAACCTTTTGCCTGCCTCTGTTACTGTTTTCCTTCTCTTGGTATCCATTCCGTCGCTCTTATTGTCCATCTGCTATCTTTCCTCCTCATGACATGCCTTGCCCAGGTCCACTTCTTTCTTTTAATTGACATAAGAATATCAGCTACTCCTGTCTGTTCTCTGATCCACTCCGCTCGTTTTTATCTCTTAGCTTTACACCTATCATTTTTCTCTCCATTGCACGCTGCGTGCTTCTTAACTTAATCTCTAGATCTTTAGAAGTATTTAATAATTTCATTCTCCCAGTACTAACGTATGCAAATAAAATATCAGACAACAAAAGTTTGAAAAAGTTGGGTTGGTGCATATAAGCTTGTATATGAATGTGATGCATCCCTGCAGTTAAGTGCTACGCGTTTGTGCAGAACATTTAGAACAATGCCCCATCGGATGAAACAGCCGCAGTAGCGGACTACAAGTGAGCAACGTTTTCTTGGGAATGTCTGCAACGTCAGTAAATACCAGACATGGCCGGACGACCAAGCCATTTTCACCGCAACAATGCAGCCTCGTTTCGCAAAAAAAAAAAAAAAAGCGCACAGGGAAACCACTCTCTCGCCAGCCTGAAACTCGCAAGCATATGTATAAAGGCATGCAATCATACGAAACCGTTAAAGTTAGTAATTCATAGAAGTTAACTGACAAGGCAGCTTTCAAGGGCGTATAGCGTTTACACGAGCGCCTCCAAAGACTAGCAGACATCGGGAATCCACAAGTGAGACAGACAGAGAGGGGTAAAGTGATACTTTCGGCGCCAGTACTGAAAAGTGACAGCCGGTTATTCGAATATCCGAATAATGGGACAACATAAACCGAAAAACCAATAACCTTCGGTTTTCGTGTGTTTCCTATTCGGATCGTTGGTGAATCGAATAATCAACCAACCGGTACTGGACCAAAACCGGCTGTGATGTTGCTGCTCTAATGTACACCAGCAGCGCAACCAGTATTTCTGCCAGGGGTAGGGGGCTCAAATTTTCACGAAAGGCACACGATTACGTAGTTGATTCGTGTGTATGGAATGGGGAGAGGGTGGAGGGGGCGAGAGAGCGGGCACCTTGCGCAATGCCTCATTTCCTTGCTTCCGCTGGAAGAATCGTAAAGCAAATAAAATGCCAAATAATAGTAACATCAATGATAATGATCATTTTTTTTTTTTGGCGCTTTGCAGAGACATTAGCGCCATATTCTCCCAGGACATAGGAGCAGTTATAGAGGACGAAACACAACCCGCAACCCCCCCCCCCCCCCGTCGGTGCGCCACTGATGTACACATATAGTGAAAAAACCTTGGTATGCACACTGTAGAGACCTTAGATTCCTTTCCCCCGTCGTCAGCGCATTTCGGGCGCTCATGAAGCGGAACCCGAAGCGTGACCGCGTTTCCGCCATGATCCGCACGCGCCAACCGATGTGCGACAGCGTGCTGCAACAGTTCTCTTTCTAGATGGCGGCGCGCGTAACGCGGCTTTGTGCGTAACGCCATTGGAATTCTAATGCTCCCTGCTTTTCGTTATTATTGTTGTTTCTTGTGCATTCTATTTTGAATTTTTCGCCGTCAGACTGCGCGAGTGTCGCTCCGGAAAGTGACGACGCTTTTGTTGCCCCCTTGCCACGAGAAAGAACACAGGAAAAAATACTGGCTTTTGACGAATGGCGGCCGTTCGGGTGATAGGTGATCCATTACGAACTGCTGGTCTGTAGGCAGGCAACGTTCGGCGCATCGAAAGGAAACGAAAGTAAGTGAACGGAAAGAAAGAACGAACAAAAGGAAGAAAAAGATAGAAGGAACGAACGCACGAAAGAAAGAATGAAAGAACTAGAGAAAGAAAAAGAAAGGAAGAAAGAACGAACGAACGAACGAACGAACGAACGAAAGAACGAAAGAAAGAAAGAAGAAAGAAAGAAAGAAAGAAAGAAAGAACAGGAGCTCCCAAGAGTGCGCTAAATGCTATACAGGCGGCGAGCCTGCTCCAGGCATGGGACCTGGTGCGCCGTTGCAACTATGCCCACCTCCTCTACCTCCCCCCCCCCCCCCTCGCCCCTGATGTACGGCGAATGGTTACGAGCTATCGGAGACACACGCGCCAACGTACAGAGCAACGCACCTTGGTGAACGCACCCGTAGAAGAAAGGCGCTGAGTGCGAACCGAGAATTGCGTCATCGCGGGCCCTCCCTTATCTGCTGCGAGACAGACGCGCCGTGTTCGGATAGAGAGAGATAATGCTTTATTAATGATTCCGGAGATGTTACCTGGGATAGGTCTGGTGGTTCCAGGTCACGTTGTTACGTAAGACGTACTTGAGCTGGATCGTTCATTTATACTCTACCGCGTGGCGGTCAAATGGGCCTATACTGATGACTCACGAGCGCATCTCGTACCCTTATAAAAATTCCATATATGGCGATATCAGGAATTGAGCGTACGCGGCTCTACTGTGGCACGTGCTCGCACATGCACGTATTTGCCGAAATCGTGAGAAAAATATACATGGCAATGAAAGACCAGCACGAATGTTATGTAAGATCCTGATACGTATTGGGCAAATACGGCCACGTACAGACACGTGCCATATATAGCCATATGTGCATATATGGCCATATATACTTATCTGGCCATATATGGCACGTGTCCGTACGTGACCGTATTTACCCAATACGCATCATACACGTATATGGCATTCCTTTTGTTGGTCTTTTATTGCCACGTATGCTTCCATGATGATTTGGGCAAATACGGCCAAATACGGACACGTGCCATATATAGCAAGATATGCCCAATTCCTGATATCGTCATATATGACATTTTTGTAAGAGTTGGTGCACAGCTGACAAGTCGGAGTCCCAATACTTTATATCACAAAGCTGGGGCGTTAGCTAAGTGGATGTGCCCGACACCAGGACTGGACGATGCCTGATTTGGATTGCTATGTTCGCGCTTTCCAAGTGCACCAGTGCTGCAGTACCAACTTCTTTTTCCGAAGCTTTACGGCGGTGACGCGCTTCCCGCAGCTTCCACCGCGTGGCTAGTGCTGTTCAGTGCAACACCACCTAGACTACTGAGTAGTCTAGGTGGTCTTGTTCAGTGTCACTCAACGGCCATGTCTCTTCGCTCGGCGTCTCGTATAAGAATTTACGTTATATAGTCCAATGAATTCAACCGTGTATGGTCGAATAAATATTTCGACTACATATGGTGGGATATATTTCTCGCGACGAAAGCCCGCGCAAGAAACATTTGGCTTCGATCGCCATCCTTCCCTCCACCCGCATCTCGCATCTCACCACCATGAGACCTCCTTTCACGTTCGCTATATGTTCACTTAGAAATTATTCACTGCATTGTTCTTAGTACGTGCAGAGCTGCAAGAACTGTGTGCCACATCATCTGGTGATGGAGCAAAGAGCAGACCTCCTAGGAGAGCGACCGTCCAGACAGGCCTCACAGGAACTTCCGTTGAATGCAGGACATAAACTGTGCTGGACGCAAACTGAACGACGTCGCTGAAAGATGCCGAGTTCGACGTCGTCTCCAGTTGTCTTGCTCAAACATGAAAGAACGGAAGAAAACGCAGGCTATAGCTGCTGCGTATACCCACAGTATGCGTGCGTACGTGAAGGCTGCTGTCAGCGGACTTAATGGAAGATCACGGAGCATCAGATTGCTCGTGAAGACGAGCGCTGCCCTTGCATACGCCGCATAGACGCACTAAATACAAAGGAAGCAACGGCGACATGCGAGTTGAGCGGTCCGCGTAATCCATCCACCATGCCGCCGGCTGCTAGGACTCCCACGACTCGATTCGCAGTTCATCTCGTTTTCTTTGAGTTGCTTCCTTCTCCTTTCTTTCATTCCATGTCTCTCGACTATAGGCTAAGGAGAACAAAAAAATAATAGAATAAGAGACGGTAAGTGACCGAAACAGCCGGCAATGCGCAGAAAAGCATGCGAACGACAAGATCGAGTTAGATGAAAAGATCGCAAAATACGAATTAGAGCAGGAATGTCGCAGGAGCCAACGTTTCGACAAGCGGACTTGTCTTCGTCAGGGCGGCGACTGCCTTCTCCAGCGTTCGTTTATGAAAGTCCGCTTGTCGAAACGTTGGCTCCTGCGACATTCCCTGTTCTAAATCGTATTTTGCGATCTTTTCATAGATTCAAGCATCCATCTTCCCCTGAGCTTCTCTTCTAGTTAAGATCGAGTCAAGAAAGACAGGCTGTCATTCCCGCTATACACTCTGTTGCAAGGTCGACATATAAAGTGCACGTTGTGTCCATACACATATTGCAGAAAGTAGCAGCAACTGGTAGAACTACTCCCCACACTCGGACAGAAACACCTAAACCAGTTACGATCTCTGAATGGCATGCAATTCAACTCGGCAAGGACATGCTCACGAGTCATCGGTTTAGTAAAAAATCATGCGGAAAGCACATCGCCGAAAAACTACACCGCCATATTGTGCCTTTCGAATGCTGTGTTTCTCGATTAGCATTTTCGCTGTTAAGTCGATCTATGAACCATTATCATCACTCTCGCCTTACTCTCGCAACAGTGACAACACACCTGCGACGGCGCTTAGGTTATAATATCAACGTTGCTTATCGTGGCCAGTCAAGACATTCATAAGACATCAGTGGCCTTCAACTTTCATTATCTGTGTCCGTCTATTCGCACTTGCGATATAGTGTCAGTCATGACTGATATTACTGTCGATAAAGGACAAAATATAGCCTAATACAACGTCTCCTTCTGTATATAGATAAATATAGTAGCTGAGGAACTTTACCCACACCCAAGTGTTCTTGGGCGGATTAAGGATTTCCTCTCATTCAGAGTACAGTGCACAACCGTGGCAAGTTCCCTTCCACCAAAGTTGTCGGTTCTGGGCAGCTGCCACAGCAGTGTCTTTGTCGTGTAAATCCTTTAGACGTGTTCAAAGCACACAACCTCCGGTGTACAGCAGTGCTCTTGGCATATTACTTCCCCTGATCTGATATATTAATTACTTCCCTAACTGTTGATTGTGATTGATTTCTCGGGTTTGACGTTGCAAAACCACGATACGAACATGAGAGACGCCGTCATGGAGCGCCCCGAAAATTTCGACCTCCAGGGGTTCTTTAGTGCGTGTCTTCTCACATCAGGCTCTTTGCCGATGACTGCTTAACATATCGTTTAATTACACGTGGCAATCATGAAAATGTCCTCCTTGAAACTTAAGGCCCTAATTTTCAAATGTACACTTCAGGACGTTACGGTTGAGGGTCATCATCATCATCATCAGCCCATCTTATGTCCACTGCAGGACGAAGGCCTCTACCGATCCTCGCCATCCTTGCCTGTCCTGCGCGAGCTGATTCCATTTGACGCCTGCGAAGTTACTGATTTAGTCCCCCCATCTTACTCTGTCGCCCACGGCTGCGCCTACCATCTCTTGGTATCCATTCCGTCGTTCTAACTGTCCATCTGTTATCTAGCCTTCTCATCACGTGGCCTGCCCATGTCCATTTTTTCTTCTTAATATCGTTCACTATGTCGGCGACCCCCTGTTTGTTCTCTGAGGGTACAAGTTAATAAATGTTCTTAGAACAAAGTAGTTCGTAAAATAAGTGCGGCCAGTGAAGCAAACCGAACTTCAAACGGCAAGAAATGCAATAACAATCGGAACGCTCAGTTTTGTTGAGCGCAGGTCCACTTGTCCGTCCGTCCGTGCGTGCGAAAGGCATTGTTCATCCAGGAATCCTGCTAGCCATGAAGGCGTGCAAAAAGAAAGTACAAATCACTCATGCAACCTATGCAAAAGACGGAGAGGCATCAATCCTGCCCGCTCACTCTCTCACACACACCCTGCGGCCAACGGAACGTGCTGAATATCGATCGGGACGAACGTCCGAGGCAACGATACGCACCTCTTTTTTAAAGACGATAGTCTTTTCTGGGATACTTGAACGCAGAAATTTTGGTCTGTCCTTCTGTTTGTCAGTCTGTAACACAATTCAGCCAACCGGCCAAAGTTTAAGCACTTGTCCTAACGCTCAGCCATCTTGAACTGGTAGCTGCGTTCATACTTGCGAACATTGTCGGTTGAAAAGCAAATATTACGCATATCTGAGGCGCAACATCAATACGTGAGTATAGGTGGTGTGTCCCTTCACATAGAAAATACGTAGATACGTAATTCTAAAGACCCTGGTGTTTAAAGACCCTAGTGTTTCTCAGGCTGCGCTAAAGATGCGACGCTATGCACGAAAAAGGCCTCTGCCGACGATTTGGTGCTGCCACCTGGCAGTTGCCCAGGGATTCTGCACAAGCTCATGTTTCCCGACGGCGCTGCCAGATGGCGTCCATATCTCACGCAGCGTAGGCGCAGCGCACGCGTCCATATCTCACGCAGCGCAAATGTCGCCTTTCGGTGACATTTGCAGCGAAGCACGTAGATACGCGGCCATTTTTTTTTTTCATTTGATAATGTAAAAGACCAGTCCAGTGTGCGTTCTTAATTAAATGAAAGCTGCGGATCACGGTTGTGTACATATGTTTTGCCCTACATAGGCTTCTTTGCGCTGTGTAAAGTCGACGCGTACGACCCCGTTCTACCAGTGCTAGTAGATAGGTTGGTTTTGACCGTCCAGTTGAATGAGTTTTAGCCGGGCACTTCAATCAAGTGACAGACAGACGGACGGACAAACTAGATAGCCCAAGAAAGACTATCGTCTTCAAAAAAACATACAAGGAGTTTAGCCGAGGAAGAACACGCGGGCATTGTTCACGTCGCCATGGACGTGGAATCATGACGGCGCTCCTCAAAGCTGTCTCGCTGTTCGGCGAAGGACGCCCACGCAGGGCCTTACTCGCCAAGGACGCGCAAGGGCGGATATACACTGCTCGCTCAGTCTATTATGTGGACACTCGTCTCGTGCGATGATGTAACAGGGGGGTGGTACGCGTGGCGTGGCCAGATATGTCCGGGTCAGGGAACCTCGCTAAACGGCGGCGGCAAGTACGAGAGAGGAAAGCTGCGCTCTCTCGCAATCTATATCCACCCTCACTGGAGCCACACTGCCCTCCCACACTAAGTAATGCGCGTCTTTGTATAGAGCACATCGTGGGGCCCCACCACCAAGAGAGTCTTGACGCTCTTATCTGCAGGAAACATCGTAACATAGCGAAGCCGCGACCATATTCCTTGCAGTGTTGCAGTCCAGGAGACGAAAGTAGGGGGCTTTCCTCTACAATACAATGACATACACTTAGAAACGCTTCTTTCCAGGGATCGTCATTTCCATTTGTGTGTTTTATGTCGCGGGGCTGTTTCACTATAGCGCCAGCCCATCTGAAGGATATTCAAGCCGATGGGTTTGGAAGGAAATTACTTGCATCCTGGCGTCACCATACGCATTTCGTGATGACCTGACCCAGCAGGGGAGACACAGAACCACCCGATTGAGTGTCACTTCTCTTGGCCTCCATCTGCCAGACCCTATAGCCATATGATCACAGGCAATTGGTACAAGTCACAGTCACGTAAGTACATCGTTTGTAACAACCGCTTCTCTTACGTAACCCTCCCAGAACTGAAGTACAATTCGTGCTCGCTGTCACTGTCTCGGTTCCTTCTGTACTTCGTTATGCCAACAGCCACTGCTCCGTCTAATGAATGGCGCACATTCACTGCGTAAATACAGCGCAATCGCCAAATCGTGCGAACAGCGCACCAGTGAACTTCTAAACGTCCCCCCTTCGTCCTCCCCCCCTCCCCCTCCACCTTGCGGGCGTATGCGACGACAACGCAAACTGGCGGCGCCGGGACGCCTTGCAACATCAACGCAACACACGTTTGCTCACTCGGCAGTCATTAGCAGAGAGACACCCCTGTTGCTCACAAACGCCCCAGGATTTTAAACGCCCGTACACACAGCAGCCTCTACTGAGGAACTACTGATGGCTCGTGCATGTAGCGGCGTGCTAAACAGCGCCCCCGCGCGGTGAGGAAGAAAGGCAGAGCCTTCGGGCGTGTTGGTCGCAACATCGCTCCGGGGCACACGCAAAACGACATTCAAATTACCGGCTGCAGTTTCGGTCTCCAAGCACCATCGCCGCAGGTCATTCCACTTGGCGAAAACTCTATAGTGGCATGTTAGCGAGCACGCGGCAAATGTTTGTTTTTCGCCAAACGCCTAAAGCGACATTCGACCACGCTCATTACTTGCCGCTTTTAGGTGTGCAGGGAAGCAAACTTCACGAGCCAAATTCGATGAAGCCATTGAATACATTACCTTTGCCCAAGCGTGCGTAATAGCTTTTGATTGTGAAACTTTGCGCGCGTATATAAGGCTTACAAACACGGAGGGAATCTACCACAGAAGGTATACGGCCTTTATCTTGCATCAAGGAAAGCAGCAGCTGACGATTCATAGGATTGCGCTGGTATAATGATCAGTGCCTTTCAGAAATCCTCAGTAGGAGAGCGACTGTGGGCCATGACGGAATTGTAAGTTTGTGAGCATTCGTTCGCTAATCACCCCAAATGTGGGACTCCAATGACTGCCTATATACGAACAACGTGGAGGAATCGCACAGGCAATGCTAGGGGCGCTGTTCAGAATAGCAACTCGCAGGCACAATAAGTCTTTCCTGCAGCAGGTTGAGCGAAAATAAGCGTCGTTACCTAGCTTGTTATTCTTTTTTTTCCTGACGTGATGCAGAATAGGGTGGCGAAAACGATTGGTAAGAGTACGGTGTCTAAAGTGGACACGCTTCCACCAGCCGCCACACGTTTGGTCTCCACCGCGAAAGTAAGCGAATGCGACATCAGGAGCCACGCGGTCTTCGTCGTTCCCTTCTCCATCATGGAGAAAGGGGAAAAAAAAGAAAAAGGTAGGGCAGGACGTCACGTGAACATATTGGATCTTAGTCATAAAAGGTTTGAGCGGCAGAATCACAGGAAATAGAACGTGGTCACGGGATAAAAAAGCGGTAGATCAATGTAAGATTGACTGATTTATGGGGTTTAACGTCCCAGAGTCAGCTCTGATTATGAGAGACACCGTAGTGGAGGACTCCGGAAATTTGGGCCATCTGGAGTTCTTTAACTTGCACTGACATCGCACAGTACACGGGCCTCAACATTTCGCCTCCATCGAAATGCAGCCGCCGCGGCCGGGATTCAATCCCGCGACCCTCGGATCACCGGCCGAGTACCATAGCCACTAGACCACCGTGGCGGGGCTAGATCAATGTAAGGTCAAGGGCCACCAAATGTCAACGCGTACCGAACAACCTCGAGCGATCCCTCAACCATGTGGGTCTAATCTTGGGTAGCCAGGAGGCACAGCGCGCAACGGCGTCAGAGGAAGTTGGCTCGCCGATGACAGCCGAGCCACGTGACACCACCTCCTATAGTTTTTGTTTCCCCATGTTCCCAAAGCTTCCCGTGCGAAAAGTTTAAAACGCATCTGGATCTCACGGGTAACATTTAATCATATGCGGATGTCGCATCAGTTTCTTGCGGAGGATCGGAGCCAAACAACGAAGGAACCAGCCAGCCAGCCCATCCACCATATCGATGTTCCATTGTGTGGCCAACGACAGCGGTGGCGTGCACCACAGACAACAGCGATTGCCGTTCCGGGGAGTTTGCAAAATGATGGCGGCAATTCGTTCCTCTCCGTTACGGAGACAAAAGAGCGAAGGATCGCCCGGCGGCACTGAAAAGACATGGGCGATGAGGCATCGTGATCATCATTCGTGACGTGACTGCATGGCCTACTCGGGCAGCGATAATGACAGGACCATTTCGTCCCTTTGTCCGCTGCGGTGACACCCCTCTCTCTCTTATTCCCTAAAATGGCCATTTGCTCTTTTTGGAGGAACTTCCACCTGTTTCTCCTTGTTAGATGCGAAGCAGCTTACGGTCGGGGCTATGTCACTCTCTCCCTCCCTCCCTCCATCCATCCGCCGTGCGGCGTCCACACCCGCACTGCGCATGCGCATCCTCCTCCCCCTCCTCTCCTTGTCTCATCTCCTCTCCTCTCGGCTTTCCTCCTCTCCGAATGACGACAGCTGCGGCTCCACGCGCGATAATGCTAAGCAGCTTAGGTTAGAGGCGCGACGGTAGACCACAGCGTTCTCTCTCTTATACATTCTCATTCGTCCTCTCAATAAAATTACACCATCTCCCGCTCAAGCTAACCATCTCCCCGCTGCTTCGCATCCACACGATTCCCTTTAGCGGGAGATGGAGTAATTTTTTTTTTTTTGAATATTCACATTAGTCGTTTCCAACTATTCGTTTCTCTGCCATATCCAAAACTGGCCAATGACGAACGTACAGGGTCGACCACTCTTAGTGTGAACACGGCGCAGCGTGACATGCCAAGGGGACGGTATCCAAGCCCCCTGTGCGCAGGCGCAGGATTAGTTTTTATACTCAGCCACGTCGCGAGCGGTGGCGTTCGAAACAAGGCACGCCACAATGCGCCGTGTCCACAGGCGCCTGTACGTCTACCGCAGGGCTGTGAGGAACTTTGCGAGCTATATGCATGAAGGGGCTGATGAGTATGCGTACGTGTTCAAACCTTAATACGCCTAACGGTAAACATGGAACGCCAGAAAAAACATCGCTGAGGTCAAACAGAATCAACCATAGTGTGCTCCGTGCAAATGCGACGACAGTGTTCTTTCTTCTTCTTCCTCTTCTGCCCCACCACGGTGGTCTAGTGGCTAAGGTACTCGGCTGCTGATCCGAGGGTCGCGGGATCGAATCCCGGCCGCGGCGGCTGCATTTCTATGGAGGCGAAACGTTGAGACCCGTGTGCTGTGCGAAGTCAGTGCACGTTGAAGAACCCCAGGTGGTCTAAATTTCCGGAGACCTCCACTACGGCGTCTCTCATAATCAGAACTGGTTTTGGGACGTAAATCAACAAAAAACAACAACTTAACAACTTTTTCCTCTTCTTGATTTTCTTTTGTCAGTGACGCCTGTTCAATACACCGTTAACTTGCGATTAAGCACCTGTAAGAACATTCGGTGCCAGGAAAGAAAGAAGAAAATGTGATAATACATCGTGTAATCAGCCAGACACGTCAAATACAAGTTATATTTTAACTACCCACTCAGAGGGCACAACATTTGTTTAATGAAGTCACAGATGTCACAAATGCATACTTGCACATAATGCTTCTCCTGCTGCGACGCCTTGGAATTCAAAGGAAATGTTTGCACGAATGTGAAGCGTACTGTATTACAACACCTAGCCAGAGCGGACGTGTCTTCCAGTTTGTCTGATGTGCTCACGATTATGCGAATCCCGACAACGCAACAAACAAATTTGCGTCACCTCAGCGATCGGGGAACTTGGCATTTCTTAATTGCTCCACACGTTTGGCATAGAGCATGGCACAGGGCTTATTTAACCAAAAACACTTGGAAATACGGCAGAAATTGCGCGATGGCGTTATTATTGGTGTTTCGGCAAAAGCACTCACGAGCGGAAAACATGACAAAACATGCAGGTTACAAAGCCCGACAAGTAATCAATAATCCACAAGACCTTGACCATTGTTCGTTTTTTTTTCCTATATAGACAACGACAGATGAGATTAAAGCAGCGAGATATCGCATCGCTTTAGGTGATTAACATGCATGTTCATGCGCAATTATCAAGTCGCGTACGTGCTTAAGTTACGTTGCCTTCGAGCGCTGTAGAACTATGCAAGAGATTATTCTGAATCTTCGTTGGAGAACAAAACAAAGGAATATTTAATACTAGCCACAATAATTACAACTAGCTCTAATGTTGATCATGTGAAGTTCCCAACATACACGACCTCATCTATGCTCAGAGCTTATAACAGTCCTTATATAGACCTTATGAATGCACACAGCATCTGACAGTGCTCCACGCTTCCGTCTCCCGTTCCAATGAAGATACCAATGTTTCGATGATAGTAACCCAGTCCCTGCTTCCTTAACGCATCATTCAAACATGCTTGGGCCTGCTTACGCAAGAACGGGCTCCTTTATAATCTCCACGGAGCGAATGCGTTTATGCAAATGTCGCCGACATTCTAACGGGTGCTGACCCGCGAACAACTTCCCGCCCAAAATATCTCGACAGAAGCGATCGCCACTACCCCGCGCCTTAAGCGACAGCCATTCTGCGGGGGCACCAGCGCGTTGACATCTTGAATTTTCGATCGAAGGACCCCCGTATATACACACAATATCCTTCCTCCAACGGACAGCTGTCGACGCTCCATATTCAGTAGTCGCGCGCGAAGAACACATATGCGCTGAGCCTTCCACGCTTCGCTAGGCGTCTGACCCGTCATGCATGGCAAATGAGCTGAAATTGAAAGCCGCCGCCTAGGGAAGATGCCCTCTGGCTAGAGCTGTCCGGATACCGTATACTGCGATGGCTGATAGGCCCTAACGGATGAAACCTTGCGCAAGTCAATGGAAAACTTCAGCATAACTGAGATGTACAATATAAAGAGGTTTCGCTCATCACGACAGCTATGAAGTACACGTATTCGCGAGGCTTGTGCCAACCAAATATGTCAAGCAAAGCGTGCTGGAAACGTCCTTGTATCGTACGATCCCTCCTCCCGGAAGGCAAAGGAAGCGAAAACGAAACTATACCATCACGACGATAACGCGCCCAGCTGCCACGGCGGCTGCAATTTATGTCACGAAACGCGCGCACGCACGCACACACACACGCACACACACACATTATATATATATATATATATATATATATATATATATATATATATATATATATATATATATATATATATGGAAAACGACGACGCGACCCAGAGGCATGACAAACATGTTGACACATAGGAAGCCACAGCTAGTGCTAAGGTCAGAGCCGTGCTTGCGCCCGCGGCACGGTCTTGCAACTCAAGTTGCCGTCACTGATACTTGGTTAAGGACGATAATCATATAACAATATAGAGTCAATCTCTGTTGTTTCAAATTTGCACCCAGATTATCCAGAACCAGCGAGGTCGTCAAATTGCTGCGGATTAACACCGACTGTGGAGCTATCGAAGCCTCCTTTTACGGGGCAGCTTCCAAACATGCTTCCATCTGAACAATGAAACAACAGATCCCTCGGCTGTGCCTATCAGCAGCAGCGGCAGCAGCCGCGGGGGACACTTCATGGCCACTTTTGCGACAGAGCGCGATTTCAAACGGGGACGCACCAACGGACCGGTACCACACTCTTTCCTGGACGCCTCGCGCTGTCCATTTCCGGGCAACAAGAATCCACTCCTCCACTGGCTACTGCCTCGTCGGCGCCTTCCGGTTCCTCACGAGGATACACGGGCTTCCTTTATTTCCTCTGCTGCTTCCGCGATCTACACGAAACGGTGGCATCGCTAAAAAGAGGAGACGACCTCCATTCTGCCTGTGCCTGTGCACCGCAATCCTTTCCCCTTCTTTCCCGTTGGCTGACCCCGCATTCCCTTTATCCCTTTTCTGCCGGCAAAATGATTCTCCCATCCACTCCAGCTACCCGTAGCATCCCGCCGTTCTCTTCTAATCTCGGCCCGTGCGCCACTGCTACTTCAAGAGACCCGTCCTTCCCTGTAGCATTCGTGGAGCGGCGCAAAGAGTACCACCTCTGTATGTGTTTGTGTGTCATCCCTATCTCCCCTTTCCGTCTTCTTGCTCATCTGTACCGGTTACGCGTTGGCTTGCCCAGTCCCGTCCCGGTCACCATACTATCGCGTTTACCCATGCTTTTCCCTTCCTTTGGACGGTTGCTCCAATGGCGAATCGGTCATCCAGGTCACTGCATTGGCTATCTCTCGGTGCAATTGAGCTAACGGTGTTGATCCCAGTCTCCGGACAGAATGTGATTATTTCTTCCTAATATTAAAAAAAAACAACGTGTGTTGTTTCGATCAGCTTTATGTTTTCAATCATTCGAAAAAACGTCGCAGAGGTTCACTGTATACCAAGTGGCAAGCTCGAACCATCACTCATGAGTGCTTCAGCTATTTCCGCTATCCTTAAAGGGACTGTCCATCACTCGGAAAGTTATTTTCGACTGTGGTGAAAACGAGAAGATCGTTCCTTACAATGACGGAAACGAATGTGACTGTAGCCCATAATAAAAGAGTAATATTTCTAACTTGGCCCTGAAAGTCGGGATGAAATGACCGGTGCGCCATCCTCGGGCGATGAGTGGCAATCTCCAAGTGTAACGAAAAACCAAGAAATACGCATGAAGGATCAATTATCCTGCTTAAAAGCAAAAAAAAAAAATGTTACAGTTGTATTTGACACGCATCTTGTGGCGTTCGTTCACCGATGGAGGGTAGTTTTCATTTCTAAACTAATATTCCAAAAACTCAGTAACCAGTGTTGCCTGCGTCCCCACACGTACAGAAAGGATGGCCACTAAGATCGAAAAATACCGTTTTAAAATTTCTCTCGACTTTCTAACGAAATAACTGCAATTTTGTACACATCGAATGGTGGGATTTCTATACCGCTTAATAAAATGGAAAATCGATGAAGGACGGTAGACGGTCCCTTTAAAGGAACACAGTTCCCATGACACACAGTGAACATCCTTGATGTATTCAAAGAAGCCGACGTGGTTTAAAAATTCCTTTCGAATCCCACTGGAAGCAATGGTCCTCTATGCGAACAAATCGGAACACTTTTGAATGAACAGAAATAAGCGACTCCTCAATAAGCAGTCATAAGAAGTAACAAGCGACGAATCAACTTCGGGACAACGTTACTACCCTTGTCATCCAACGCCTCGCAACAACGCGCGCACGTCTGGGGCAGTCCGAGTGCCTGCCCCGTTCCCTAATTCACCGTCCCGAACAGCTGCGCCAGGCGAAAGCAAAACAGGCAAGCCCATCTTCCTATTAGGGAATAAATAAACCGGACACCCACGGTCCAGTCGGAGTTCCTCGAAGCAGGCAGAGATGGTACGGTCCCCTCACCCCTCACCCTCATATCGAGGCGGGCCTGCAATGGCAGCCCGGAGGGCAGACTGTGACGTTCGATGCTGCTGCAGCAAAAGCAACGCCGCACTTTCTTCCTCATCTTTCCCTCCTCGTCCCGTTTCTCCCAACGCTTCTTATACCTTGTACGTTCGCCCTCCCAGAGGGACCAAACCCAACTAGGGCAGTGCGCGTTCTCTGATCAGCTGTCGTCCTTCCCCACGGCGAACGTCTATATTCCCGAGTCTCCCAAAAGTGAGAGGGAAAAAAAAAGAAGGCGCGCGATGTGTTTTCCGCCAGGAATCGGCAGGGAAAGAAAGGAGTCATAAATAAAGAGGCGAGGGCTAAGCACCGAAAGCGCAGGAACAATCCGCTTAGGGCTTCCGTCCTGCTTTGACCAGCTAGCTCGCTCCCTTATTTTTTTCCTCGAGCACTGAAGCCCACAGCGGCGCCAAACTAACATACAGGGGATCGGCCGAGGCTTTGCTGCCTTTCTCCCCATGCTCCTTTTTTTCCCCTTTCCGGTCGCGTCCTTATATCGCGCCTCGGGAATTGAGACCTGCGAACCTCTCCATAAGCTACTCGATATACGCCGCTGCTGCTCTTCAGCCAGCAAGCAGAAGCGCCTGTGTATGTGTGTGTGCGAAGATCAGCTTCCCGCGAACCCGACTCCCTTCTGCTGGCGACGCCATCTTCCCCTCCTGCTTTCTCCTTGTCGCCTCTTGCTCCCTTTCTGCTCGTTCCTTTGCTGTTGGGTGTGTGTTTTTATCGCCTGAGCGTTTGCTCGCTTTATCTCGAGGGGCCGCCCCGGACTCTTCGGCTAACACTGGTGGCTCACTGTTTGCGAGCTCGAAGAGCGAGAGAGAGAACAGGCACGAGTTCCAACTCACTTCCTCTTTTCCCTATAACCCTTTTTCTTCTTTCACCCTACCCTCAGAGAGAGCAAAGCCTCGAACAAAAAGGGGTCGTAGGAGGTAAGTTCGTTACCCTGGCAGCGACGGCGACAGAGACAAAAGAGCTCGGGCGAATTACAAGCGCTGTACACTCTAACGAACGGGTATTGCAAGGGTTAAGCAAGGTCAGTTAGCCTGGCAGCTCCGTTCCCACCTTTGCCACCCTCCCCCTCCCTCCATCCCTACATTCCCTCATCCCTTCGGATTCCTTCCATTCGAGGCATGCACTCTGGGACTTCCCGAAAACGGGGCAAAACTCGCTTCGCCATTCAGGGCTGCCAGTTGGCGCCACTGCTCGATAGTAGCAACCCAGCCGCTTAGAGAGAGTGAGGCCGTGACTTGGGCGGCAGCTGGTACACGCACACCGGGCCGGGCCTGTCTATATGGATGCGAGGGCGCAGATGTGTAGCCACGCATAGTAGATATATAAGAAACGTTGCGATCGAGAGAATGAACGACGCCGGATGCCTTTGTATAAGCCTGCTGCCTGAATCTCGCGCTCCCGAAAGGACTTGTTGTTGCCTGCTATGCCTTATACCCCGCCCACCCATACATAAGGGGGGCGAGACGGCTTTCGGACTGAAAGTCGATAATGTATACGCGGCAGACGGCAACATGCGCTGGAATCGGGGCGTATTTTCGCAGTCGGCGTAGGAGAAAAAGTTCCATATCGCTGCCGACTAATAAAGCAGTTGCCGCGGCACACTTTCGGGGAGGGGGGGGGGGAGGGGTGAGCCCTAACAGACGGGGTTCCCGATTTCCTACGCGACGAACGAGGACGGTACGTCAGACTTAATGAAGCACTGCACACCTCCAGGTGTCGCTGACATTGCCAGTGCCCTGTCGTACTGAGACGGAAGTAGCAGCACAAGGATGATCAGCTACATTCGGAGCGAGTCCATTGTGCTCCGTTTTATGGTGCACAAAGAGAGTAAAAGTGTCTTGGGTTGTACGCATCACTATACTTAAGAAGTACACGTGAGAGGCGGCGGTGGTCGCGGTATGCGATGAAGTGCGGCTGAGGAAACCGTGATGAGGGGCATAATTTACTGACGTTACCAGCTATACACAGGGGTTTATACAGAATTTCGATTATGCCGGGGAGGTGGGGGGGTGATACAGGAGTGTTGAAGGGGAGTGCATAAATTCCTGGTATACAGGCAGTCGGGTGTTTTGTTGACGTTACGTGTAGCTACCACAGTGATGAGTGTCACAGATTTTATACATCTTACATTTCTTTGACGCAAACGCTAAGACAAGAGACGCTGTTTCTAGAATGTTCTCGTTGAACAAATGGCCACAGAACGTGAACAGCAGCGGCTCTTCGCACTTTGAGAGTCGTTTTCCACAAGATACGCAATGTGTTATTCCAACACACACATACCAACAATCAATTCGGCAATCGATTCCTTAATTGTGGCCTTAAGACCGACAATGAAGGGGACTATAGCCGAACAGCCTGCTTGACGGCCTCTGGTATGTCATCGTGTAATTTTCAACTGGGATGCTGAAAAGATCGTTGCCCCGCCACGATGGTCTAGTGGTTATGACACTCAGCTGCTGATCCGAGGTTCGCGGGATCGAATCCCGGCCGTGGCAGCTGCATTTCAATGGAAGCGAAATGTTGAGGCCCGTGTGCTGTGCGATGTCAGTGCACGTTGGAGAATCCCAGGTGGTCGAAATTTCCGGAGACCTCCACTACGGCGTCTCTCATAATCAGAGCTGGTTTTGGGACGTTAAACCCCACAAATCAAATCAATCAAATCTGAAAAGATCTTTACTGGATACCCAATCCAATCCTGCCGTCCATGTGTATAATACTCAGGCATTCCATAAGATACCGCAAATGCACACATAACCGTCGTCGCTCCTGTAGAAAAGCGAATAAATAAATAAATAAATAAATAAATAAATAAATAAATAAATGAATGAATGAATGAATGAATGAATGAATAAATAAATAACTAAATAAATAATAATAAACAATAAAAGTCAAGCGGTTCCTGCTCTCTCTACTTTCGAGAATATTCGCTGCCATACACTCCACCAGACGCACGGCAAACGGTGAGCCACCTACCGTTGTAAGAAGGAATCGTATTGTCATGCTTTTGAAGTGCCTCTTGTGTACAAAGCGACATTGCTACACTGCCTACACACTCGAATCGAGCGTGAATGCGAATCTTTCGAGCATGGAGCTCCGCGGTACGGCTGTTGTTTGCTCGCACATGTTGACAGTACCGCAATATCGAGTACATATAAACCAAACTTGCTCTTAATATATACGCATACAAAGCAACAAGCAACGTCAGTAGCAAAGAAAGCTGACAAGCCAGGGCGATTTTATTCGTCTTTAATTCCTTTCTTTTTCTTCGACGACCTTCGGGAAAATCGAAATTGAATTCAGGGCATTGACAAATACGGCGCCTTCGCGCACGCGGAGAAATAGGGAGATGCGACGGGAAAACGGGATCATTGGTATAGCAGAGTTTCCATGTAGAGTTTTTACTGCTTTTCATTAGGAATAGGGAGAAGTCGCCGGATTTGAAAGAAAGCAGAATCGTGCAAGAACAAGCGGCGCCGCCCGCTGCCGATTCGTATAGTTCTTCGATGGCGTCCAGCAGCAGGCATCCCTCACCGCTTCCGAGATATCGACTTTTCTCGCAACCCTATAGCGGCCGCCGTATAGGCCAAGCGCCCCCGACGCTTGCACAACTCAATTACAAGGCGCTTTGGAGGCCAAACTGCTCGCGACACCCACAGCTCTGCTACGAGAAAACTCCGCGCCTCTTCTTTCTTCACTAAGCACTTCAAATATTTCTTTTTCGATTCTTTCGTTTACTTTACTACTTCGTTCTTTAAAGTGCCGCATCATCAATCAAAGGCAGCGAAGTTAAAGGTGGGAAGCAATGAATTTTATCACCTGTATCATTTGCATTTTAAACAGGCGTGTTTTTGCATGTCCTGACAAATCATCGAACTCACGAATACCATTCTTCTTTTTTTTTTTCGATCGGCGAAATGATAGCCGCGCATACGACACACTTGCAGCAATCACTGAAAAGAACGTCAACCGTGAAAAGAACGTTGAAAGGCACAAATTTTTCTGGTGCCCGAGCATCAATTGCTATATATAGTGAGCGGTATAACGCGGTTGCGACGACCGGTTTTGTAGGAGCCCGCATGCGAGGATCTTCAAAGACCATATGGCCACGACATATCACGAAAGTGCCACGGAATACTAAGTAGCCGAAATGAAGTACCTTATTCCAACTAGACCGCTTCCAGTCACATCGTTTGGCGCCTTTACAATTTCGAGAAACTCAATGCCTCCGAAATCTACTGCGTGATCCAACATGGAAGCGCTCATGCCGACGCGCTTGCAAGTTTTCATTTTTATAGAAATAAGGAAATCATGCTGAACGTCGTGGGAACACGCTAACAGAGGTGTACACTTTTTTTTTATGGCGGTTGCAAAAACATTTTCAGAGAGCTCTTTAGTAGAAATCGCAGAGCATTGTAGAAACAGCCATCCGAATCTGTGTGATAAGAAGGCTTGGTGAACTAATGCTCAATTACGTGGGCCTCATGGCAATAATGGCAGCGCGCAGCTTGTTTCTCATTCTTAGTTTCCGAGGTCGACACTAACGACACTACTGCTTGTAGCCCACGGATGTTAACGATGTGGTTTTATTTTCAAAATTTACTCTGAAAATAGACGTGTAATTGTTCAACATTTTACGCACACAAAACGCGCAAAAATACTTCGATATCCGCCTAGCACCACTACAACGCCATGCTTAGGGATGTTTGACTTTCGCTTCCTACGCGAATAATTCAATTCCGATCGTTCTCGCCGCAATAACGGATGAAAGGTCTCGAAACGGCGATCAGTACCGTTCAAACCTTCCGCTTCTACCCCTTTGACGAGCCTTCAGCAGCGCCTAAAAGCGATAAAAGATTGGGCACTGCGATAACATCGCACAGACACACCATACAAGGCCACAATCAGCGCACGATACAGCAATCAGCTAGCGCCCTTCAGTCGCGATGAATAAGAACGAAGAGCTGCGTCTTTCCCATCAGGAAGCATCGAAAGGAAAAGGAAGACGCTACTCCCTGGGCAGAGCGGTGTCCTCTGGCCCATTGCCCACAGACACACACACTGGCTATCAGTCAGGCTCTGAGGTCGCAAATCCGCACAAATCTCTTCGGGTGACACACGCAGAAGGGGAGGACGACCGCTGGAGGGACGGATTATCCATAGCGCAAACTGCCCCCCCTCCCCCCCTTTCGGTCATCCCAGTGTCCCCTACGGTTCCTGCTTCAGCTCGACCAGAGGAGTCAAGAAAAGGCACGACAGATCTAGATTGGGACCGGCTCTGTTTGTAAGCCGACGAGGAGAGAGGCCCAAGCGCTGATCGCTCCCGTTCTGGCTGCTTTTGTACACACGCAATGCCTTACTTTCTGTTGCCTTTTTGTCTGTGTTTGCCGTCGCGATCCTTATCGTCACGTTGTGTTCGGGTCAGCAAGCGAGAAGGGAAACAGGCAGCCGTAGTGTGGTCTTCGCCACGGCTGTGCCGTCTGCTCTCGGATGAGACGTGTGTCCCGCCTCGGACAGGAACGCGGCAGAGTGCCTTGCTGTCGGAGAAAATGCGCGACCTTGGAAGAGAACATCTTCTTCCGCAAATAGACGGTGGGAACGTCACTGAGCAACGTTCTAGGTCAATATACTCTGGAACATTTTTTTACGGGAAAGAAACAGCGACCGAAAGGATAGACTTGGCGCCATCTCATGTCTTCCCCCTGCTTTGCCTTATCCACAGAGGCAACAGTGGTGTTAACGTCACCCGCGACGGTACAAACATATAAGTAGACATGCCTTCGTCAGGACGGCAACGTTCTGATGAAGAGAAGTCCATTTGCTGAAACGATTGCTCCAGCAACACTCCCCGTACTTCATCGTCTTTAACGATATGTTCATCAATTCAAGGCTCCATCTTTCCCGGAGCACGTGTTCTAGTGTGGATCTAATTGTGTAAAAGACACCGCATGAAAGACGGTATATATGCCTTCTTTAGCCAACAGAGCACCGCCGTAAAGCGAGTAGCAGGTCACCTTATAGACGAACTCGGTGGCTTTCTTATTTCAACATTCTCAACGATGTCCTTCCGGTCGGAGAGTTTACCGTGCACTTACACTTATCGTAAACCGACTGGGCGACGAGGAACGCCGTCTGGGCACGCGCTGAACACCTCAGAAGCGGAACCGAGGAAGGTAATCACGGCCAGCGTTGTGTGACAATAAAAAGTGCCACCGCTAGAGTTCCTCTTCAGCGACAACGTTCGCAGACACCCCCTCATCTCACTTTTTTTTTTTTTTACTTCCCGTCAACAGTAGAAGACTCCCGCACAGGCGAGGAGTGTTGGAACGAGATTTGCAGTGGTATATAGCTGTGCAAATATGTCTCTGTTTGCCCAGACGTAGGGACCTCGCCAGTGTGTGAAGGCTAGAAACCTAATTAAGGCAGTTCGCCATCTCGTATATGCAGAACCGGGATGTCTGCGTAAGAAATCTTTACTTTCCTCTATATTTCCTTATATGTATCATATTTTTACTTATTTTATTTATTTTTACGTACTGCAGCCTCAAAGAGGCTGGATGGGGGAAAACACAAGAATATGAACCTTCGTGAACAGGCTTCCAGAAATTCTCTAAGTGGTAAGGAACGGGCCCTTCGGGGCAATGAACTGCAGGTTTCGATTGTGTAGAGAAAAAAAAAAGCTATACTTGAATGTGTCGGTGTGGGTGAGAAAGGTTGGAATGACGTGGTGACTCCTCGTAGATAAAGGTCTGGGAAACATAAAAGGGCCCACAGCTGGCCAGAACGTGTGAACGTGTGGCCAGAATGTGTGAACCTTCGTGCATTTAGAGAGAAGCTGAATTATAGTCATAAAACCGAGCACACTCCCGCAATTTGAATAAAATTTATACTTTTAAACTGAGCTTGAAAATCGCGGCAAGTGAAACGTGGCGTAGCCTGGCGGTAAAGCTTTGGTATACTGCGTTTTGGGGGCTTTAATATGCTGTATATACGTCACCTGGTACTGTTCATACGGCCATAACTCGGCCGTGAAATTGCAGTCGGTACATAAAAAACGCATCCCCGCCCTAATATTTGCATTCTATGCAGTAAAAAGAGTCGGCGCTGCCTTCGCGGCAAACGAAAACCTGCTTTTAACCGCGGCGCATGCGCGCGGCGTCTCCCAGGCGTTGCGCGCATGCGCTCTGTGGCGGCAGAAACTGGGGCAAACATACGCGACGGCTGTCGGCGACTATTTACATAATGTGTTTC
Source organism: Hyalomma asiaticum (assembly GCA_013339685.2). Taxonomy (NCBI): domain Eukaryota; kingdom Metazoa; phylum Arthropoda; class Arachnida; order Ixodida; family Ixodidae; genus Hyalomma; species Hyalomma asiaticum. The sequence goes on along the minus strand of CM023489.1, from coordinate 50,470,450 downwards.
ATGCATAGGCAAAAAAAAAAAAATGCTGATAAACAATGTTTCACTGCGTTGTTTCTTTTTTTTTGTTGCCATCGCATGATCGCGCACTGTGACCGGTAAGCGTTCTGCTAAAATAAAGAAAACAGGTGCCTTAAATAATGGTTATCGCACCCATTAGGGTAATTGTCTAGATCGCCTAGGCTAGAAACTTTTACTGTATAGTCACATGTGGCTCAGAGGCCGTAGAATTAAAAGACTAATAATGGTGTCCTACATGGGAGCCCAATGCAAATGCAAACCCAATTCTGCATGCATTCCACGCGTAAGAGTGGGGAGAGCGAAAGCTACGTAGCTGTATATATATATATATAGTGTGAAGATAGCTGGACGAGTACCAGCTGCCAAGATTATCGCTCAATCGATACAATCATCACAAACCAGCACGTGCAGTGTTGAAGAAGAAAAACAAAACACCGAGTTTGGCATAGAGTACACACGAAAGAGCAGCCAGCGCGAGAGTAGCACAAAACAAGGGAGCGATTGCCGCCGCTGCCGGTATGTGAGAGAGAGGGCAGCTAAACAGATCCACAACAAAACAGACCCATTATTAAACATGGAAAGAAGATATGCCATTCCCCACCAGGACTGATGATACCGGCATGAAATTCATTCATTTCTACCATACATGCTATCAACGACAGCCATTCATACGAGCGCTTTTGCAACCTCCCATTTTCAACAAAATTCCAAGCACGGACAACCATAGCGATTCTCGTTGTGCGCTGGAGAAGCGCCGTGGGAGGATAAATCAAACGCGCTCGACGAGGCGATGGCGCCCTCTCTTGCCCGTCGAGGGTATCAGCGGGAAGCGTGATCTCGCGACAGCTCGAGGAGACGGTCGTCGACACGGCGAGCCGCTAAAGTGCAATACACACTTAAAAAGCAGTCACTTCCATTGTCCAGCACTAATCCCTCCTACAGTCGCAAAGCAACATCACTGGTATAATCGCAGGTGTATCAGCGGCGCCTCGCAAAAGGAGGAGTCGCTGCCTTTGTTTCTATTTAGCAGCGAAGCTGCTTAACCTGACCGCAAAAACTCTGTCGTGGCTGTTTTAACAGCGAAGCTGTTTCAGCTAGCCTTAATTTGTCAGGTATCATGCAATATGACGCGACACTGCGTTACGTGATTTCGGGTGATCGCGTGACGTGCTTCTGACAAAATCACTTGACTGAATGTCACGTGACATGTTCCCGCCAAAACACCACACCTCGTCACACCACACCGCATCAAGTGACCTGTTCCAGTAGACTATCGACCAGCTTCTCTGTGATCTGGCCTTGCGCGAGCTAGCGCAAGCTGCGTCCTTTTTTTCGAATGTTCTTTTTCCGATGAAGACCGCCGAAGCGGTTCGTAGCGCAGCCTTTCCTGCAATGCAAGACAGTTGAGAGGCAAAGTGCGCACGGGCGCCGAGGACGCTAAGTGCCGTCGCTACGAGAGTAGAGGGAAGAGAAATTTAGGGATAAGCGGGCGGAAAGGGAAACAGGGGTAACGGGGAATTCAGAGCGCGCTTTGCTCCCCAGGCGCGGTGGCGCGGCGCATGTTTTCGCCACACGACGTGCGGCGCCCGGAACGAGCGATTAAGAATAGAAACGAGTCGCCGTTGACACAAGAGAAACGGTAAAAGAAGGCGTCGCAAATATTGGGGAACGCGGAAGCGCAGGGAATTGGGCCTTAAATTTTGCAGGAAGCACGCTGCCCCCGGGGGCATGTTGTTGCTGAGCGCCGCAGTGCGGCGTTGTTGTGTGCCGCTAATGCCGGCTAAACAGCCACGCGGCTGGAGTTTAAAAAGGCGTTTACGAGGTGTAACTTGAGAGCAGAGCCAGCCAAACTTGCGTAAGAAAGCGCCGCGGAATGGGCCCTTTTTAATCGTCTATTGCTGGTCGCACCGGTACTGTACATGCAACAATGTCAGTTTCAACACGCAAGCAAGAAATATGGAAGGAAGAAAACATGCCATTACCCCATTAGGACTGATGATATTGGCCTAGACTTCGTTCATTTCTTCCAAAGATCCTGTCCTCCACTTTCTTTCTATATTGCCCTTCGCGTAATCACAATTACGCAGCAATGGACTGAGGGCAAGACGGGGGGGTAGTGGATGTCAAGGAAGAAACTCGGTCGGATTTTCCCTCTCGCGTCGCATTCAAGCAGCAGACACTACCTAGCCCCTAAACAGGTCCCCTGTGAAAAGCCAGAAATTTACTTTAAAAAATCGCGCTAGCTTCGCGACCTTCTCTCATGCACTTTCTAGCCGTCCGAGCACGGCATAAGCAATTGATTCCATTCAGCGTTAAGTCGATCATCTTCACGAACATTGCTGATTACAAGGGTACACAGGAACCAGAAGAACACGGCACAAGCGCTGAATTTTTTGTGCTTCCTGTGTCCGTGTGTCGCCGCTGCTTGCCGAGAGAAATCTCCACCAATTCGCCCAAGTTCGTCTCCTGGCACATTAAACGATGTAATGAAGGTTCTTTTCCCACTCTATCGCGGAATACGTGTAATCCCACGTAGGCCGAGCAAGAATTGCGTCCTTATTCTTATCTTGAAGGTCTCCCAGAGTTTTTTCCCTTCCTAATATTGCAGAATCGGTTTTTTTTCTGCTTATTTTTCCCCCCTTTTTTTTTTCCGCACCAAATACCTCTCATTTCTGCGACGAACTCAAAGTGGCGGCGAAATGATGTTTGCCCACACACGCCCTTTGTTCCATCACATCCCGACTCGACTTCCCGAAATTCCTTACTGGTTTTCTCATCGACGTCATATGCGTGACAGGCTATATTTGCTTTTACTTAGTTCTATCTATATATGAGACACAGGTTCACCGGAGAGAAAGCACCCTCCGGGATCTAAAGCAGCACTCGTGTTTACTATGGAAAAGGTTCGTCGCTTCCAGCTGGCGGCAATAAAATTCCCCCAAAAAGCAATGCATACAAAACAATCATTTCTGAGAGGTTCTTTTCCCCCACTAGCTGATTTTCCCTGTATTTTCTTCGTTTCACTTTCACCCCACATATATTGATTGCGCCGGGAAAGTAGTATGTTCAGTGAAATCAATGGGCGCGCCCGCACAGGTGCTTCTATGTCGCATGTGAATTTGATCGGATGATCTGGTTTCTATGTCAGCAAGCTATCTGCGTGCGCCCTGGCTATCCGACGGTCTCTGACAGCTCACTTCAGAACAAGCACATTCTGTTACGCTTTGAAGCGTGTGGGACATGCCCGACTCACGAAGAAACGGCGTCCGCAGAGTGTGCAACGACGCACCGTTGCCTTTGCAACAGGACAAACTCCCTGGTACTCACCTGCGAAGACAAGAAAAAAATAGCGAAAAGAAAATCAGCACTAATACACGAAAACGGCTAGTCACTAGCGTACGCGTTGCGTGCCAAGAGGCGCCCGTAAGAGGGCAGCTATTCAATACATCTATTCACAGCTAGTGAAATCGTCTGTCCCACGAGACGCGTCAGAAAATGATGTAATGCGGACAATCCACCTGCCAAAGCAGGTAGGGGACCAGAAGGGCTCAGACTACTTGCAAGGTGGTATTGCCGTATTTCATTGTATTTAGGCCAGACAATTACCGTTTAATCATTTCGATCGCCACATTTTGTGCGGCCTCCCACTATTTATTGCCCTCCTTGAGTACCTTTACAGTTATCGTGAATAGAGTAAATAAAAGTGGTACTAGCAAAACGCAGAGTAAATGAAGCATATGCCAAAATTCTCGACTCACTCACTCACTCACTCACTCACTCACTCACTCACTCACTCACTCACTCACTCACTCACTCACTCACTCACTCACTCACTCACTCACTCACTCACTCACTCACTCACTCACTCACTCACTCACTCACTCACTCACTCACTCACTCACTCACTCACTCACTCACTCACTCACTCACTCACTCACTCACTCACTCACTCACTCACTCACTCACTCACTCACTCACTCACTCACTCACTCACTCACTCACTCACTCACTCACTCACTCACTCACTCACTCACTCACTCACTCACTCACTCACTCACTCACTCACTCACTCACTCACTACCCGGAGCTAACAGTTGCGGCATTGGTCGTCGCTGAAAAGGAAGGAGACAAGAACATTGGCACTGCGATATCAACAGCTACGGCAGAACACGTATTCTGAACAAATGCATATACACAGCACACACTGTCGCTCAACATTTGCGTCTTTAGTACACAAACGCGAAACAAAAGTCTGAACGAAGAAAAAATAAACGCGTTTATTATTCTTTTTTTTTTGCAGGCAACGTACAGAAATAAGAAACGTGCATCAAATTTCCTCCCTTACGAGTTGCAACGTTCCAGCACTCTGTCTATCGTCGCTTTCTTTATTTTCTTTTTTTTTCCTTTAGAACGTTACTACATTCTTTTTTTTTTCGCTCCAAAGCCATGTCACTCTAGCGCCGGGAGCACCATTTTCGGAAGTCAAAAGTCGCAACGACGACAGAACGCGATTACGTTGTTCGAGAGAAACAATACAGAACCAAAATACGTAAGAGAAGAATAAAATGCAAGCAATGCATTTCGACGTCAGCACCGGTAGTACGAAAGTAATTCACTACAGGGAGGGGGATGGCTGCGCACATCACCTGGCGCAAAAGACAAACACTGCTAGAGAACTCCCTCTACCCTACTCATCACTCCATTTTCGAGGATATATATACAACGAGAAAAACTGCCTGATACCGGAAAGACAAAACTTTATACGGCGAGCGAAGCAACAAAGCGAACAATGGGCGCAGAACAGCGCCGGCGCCACTCCGCTCATGTATACGCATTTACGATATCCGTAAACAAAGAAAAACAAACAGAAACAATACAATAAAAGAAAATAAAGTATCCAAGATAAAGAGGAGGCGAGACAGGCGAACGAATGAGCGGACAGCCACGACGCAGTGACATCCATAAAACGCTCTTAAAAGCCGCCGCCCCCGCTAAAGCATCTCCGGATTGTTTTCATTACCTTTTTGCGTCTTTTCGCGATATACTGTGTGAGGGCGCGTGCGATGCACGAGGTTCGACAAGATCGGCGTTAAGAAGAGGGTGAGATGGGAGGATCTCCATTTTTCTTTTCAGAAATGCGTCGTAGATTATGGAAACGGGTGCCCCGCCACCACGCATCGTGGCGATGCTGCTGCAGAGCATTTATTGTACACACGGTGCAATCACGCGCATCTCGCAGCCTAAACGAGCGAGATTTGTAAACGGATCGCTTCACGGGGCCACGGCAAGCGCCGCGCTTGCGCAAGCACGCACACACTATACTAGGCATTTTTAGTTTAGCGCGTTCGCGTGATAGCGGGGCTAAGGGAATAGCGTTAACGTGCCGCAAACATTCGTTGGAGAAACGAGCTTTAGTTTAGCGGAATAGCGTTTAGCGCACGGTAGTTGTGATTGTGGCACCATCTAGCGAAGGATACATACGTTAAAAAAAGTGAGAAGAAATAAAACCTAAAATGTTCACTTACACACTCGCGTGCAGCGGCATTCTAACTTTTCGGCAATAAAGAGAAATAAATATATATGAACCAAGCGCCAAGAGCATAAATTGACTTGTTGCATAAATGTAAACAGATGTTCCCTCGCTAGGCCTAGCAACGTTCGAAATGGGAAGCGGTCTTTAAAATTCGGCTAAGTTATCCCTAATACTGCGTCGTCGAAGCTACCTGAAGGCCCCCCAAGCGAAGCCGTTTTACACAGTCATTTGCTGAGAAAGTGAATCCTGCCACAGTAACGCCAAATTCAATTCGAAGCGGGCGTCCGAAACGCCGCCATGTTTTACGTAAACTACGATAAACACTCAAACACGGTACCGTTAAATCTACGAAATACCGTCGGCACGCTAAACGGTATCGGCCGTTTACGGTACTGCGCATGCGCATTTCCATCCCGCTATTCCGGTAACTACGCTATTACGCTAAGCCCGATAAACTAAATAGGGACATTTAGCGTGTCCGGTAAACCGCTATACGCAAGCGCTTTGCGTAGAGCGGAATACCGGGCGTAAACAGCGCATTGGCAAACATGGCCGACTGACCGCCCTCCGCTTCGAATCTTTTAAGTGGTTGTCGCGCGCTCTGTAGCCCTTAAGTAACTAACTGACGGTTGTTTTTGCCTTAGCTTTGTAACATGCAGCTTCGACAGTAAAGTATCCGTGATGATTCAACGCCGTTTCTGAGAGCCAGACTGAAATTATCGAAGCTGTAGGCTTAGCGAGTGGCTTCCAGAATCTCGGAGGACATATAACGCGGGTTTGCTTGTTCTGTTTATCCCCCTTAGCTGGCGCCACTTCACTGCGAAAAACAACGCTACACGCTATCCGGTATCCGCTACACTTTTGCGTATACCGGTTTACCGGACACGCTAAATGTCCCTAATATGTATAATAGGGACAGCGCGTCCGGTAAATCGCTATACGCAAAACACTGCGTAGAGCGGAATACCGGGTGTAAACAGCGCATGCGCAAACATGGCCGACAACCCAAAGCGTTTGCATTCCGTTTCGAATCCTCCACGTGGCCGTCGCGCCCTTACTAACTTCTACTAACTGACAGTTGTATTTGCGTTAGTTCTTTTTTTTTCTTGAAGCTTCGACAGTAAAGTATCCGTTACATTTAACGCCGTTTCTGAGAGCTACACTCAAGTTATCGAAGCTGTAGGCTTAGTGAGTGGCTGCTGGAATATCGGAGTACATAGACTACGCGGGTTTGCTTGTTCTGTTTATCACCCATAGATTGCGCCACTAGACTGCGACAAACAACGCTACACGCTACACGCTAAGCGCTGTCGCCTAGCGTATACCGGTTTACCGGACACGCTAAATGTCCCTATTACACAGAGGCGAGCGTCACCGCGTAATCCGACAGAGCGGCGGTGGCGGCCAGTTATGAACTCCGCGGACTGTGTTCTTTTGTAAAACGACGAAGTAACACGGCAACGTAGCAGAGTGTGTCTTCACTATAGCATTTTACATTTCGCGAATTTTATTCCGGCATGCGAGTGACTTGTCGGTAATCTGAATATGGCAGCTAAAATACATTTATCTGCGCGGCAGTGTCGCAGCGTAATCTACCAGTTCAGTACGCCATCCTTATCTTGGTTGCTCAAGACGCAATAAGAGGACGAAGAATTTTCGCTAGATTTATGCCATAGCTTTACTGCCAATTTCTAGTTGATGCTCATTCCACTTCATCGAGGGCAAGCAGAACAGTACGTGAGTGCATCAACTGGAGTTATAAAAACTAAAGAAGACAAAAAAATTGCACTTTGCATGCTCGGGACAAAGCAAAAAAAAAAAAAATCGCTGTTGCAGCGGCCTCGGTCAGACGCAATCAAGACGACAACCGTAATACTTGGCTGGGTTCGAAGAACATTGATAAAAAAAAAAAAGAATTGCGCAGCTTGAACTTGTGCTGCAAGTCACGACTAACAGCGGACCTTGTTTTCGACCTACCTTCTTCAGGCTTCTACAAGCTCGTCTAAATCCCATGATTCGTGATTGGCCATGAGACTAGCTGTTACATCTTTTTCGGTGGAGCATGTCACGTGGTTACGTGTCATATGGTTTAGGCGGAAAGATGGCACGTCACTAGCTGTGACGTCATATTACATAATTTGGTTCACGTATCTAGGTTAAAAATGACTTAATGGAAAATGTTCTCTTATTCCGGTTGTGACGTCTTCTTAAATGCTTGTCGTAGGAACTTAACACGTGACCAGCTGTGACACGAATACACGCGACGTCACCTTACGTGTTCACGCTACCTGTAACTGAGCTAGGCTATGTTGGGTAGTTGATATAGGTGAGGCGTATATAGCTGTTACGCCAATTTACGTGGTCACACTATCTGTGACTAAGCGAGTTGTGGTTTCACTGTCGTCATCATTGTCGCTCTCTTTCCTCTTCTGCTTCTTTTTCATCCTCCTCATCTTCATCCCTTTTCCTCCTGCCATCGAAGTGCGTTCTTTCACATTCATTGTCTATCAAGCGCTAATCAAATTTATCAGTTCATCGATTCATTCGCGCTTCCTCCTGTGTGGTCACGTGCTTGTGCCCCGATTTTTCCAGCCTCGAAAAGAGTAGCTTTCGTTTGCTCTTCGCTCTCTCTTTACAGCGGCATATTCTAGCTTCGCTTCCGGAAATGCCTCTCCTTTAAAGCACGCCGAGGCATCCGGGCATTGGCGGGCGTTGTTTGCCTTTGGACCGAAACCAACCATCCACAACCAACAAACCGTGGCGCGCACCCCATTCGTCTTTCATTTCTTCCCTCAACTTCGCGCTGCGCTTGGAGGCGTCATACAGGGGCGGCCATACCCGAGCGTCAAAGAGCAACAATAAACGTGGATAAAAACAATCGAAAATGGTCGAGGTGAAGCAGGTCCGCGCGAGTGGAAGAGGGAGAGAGTACGGGACGAGCATCACGGAGATATACTGAGAAGAAGACAGTAAAAACAAAAGAGAAAGTACGGGTTCTCGTTCTTGCTGTTTCCTTCACGTGAAAAAGGAAGCACCCTAAGGTGGCGATTCCAGAGCAATATATATATATATATATATATATATATATATATATATATATATATATATATATATATATATATATATATATATATATATATATGCGTGTACAAACACAAGACCCCTCTCCATGATTCAATTTATGGCTCGGAATGATTTGTGGCTTGAAATCACGCTGCTGTCCAGGCGCGCTCTCAAAACACATCCCTTCTTTTCCCAATGAAAACAGTGGAGGTGAAAAAAGAAATGATAAAAAGGAGCAAGATATTGAAAAGGGCGAAGGACACAGAGATGGCACCACGAAGAAAAGAAACTTAAGACAGGCATGCACAAAAAACACTAAAGACTGTAAACGGGGCAAGAGAACGCGAAAAATGCTCGAATAAATAAAGCTAGACGCGCAAAACGCGGGATTCGGAGAAGAATTTCGAACGAACCAACGGAGACAAATAAACCAAGAAGCCGTTAAATCAAGCCAGGGAATAAAGAAAAAAAAAGGAAATAAATGGCGGCCCAAGATCAGAAGTGAAGGCGGCCTTGTTCCACTCTGGCCTCGGGAAGTCATCGATCCCTTCCACGCACCCTGCCCTTTCCTTCTCTGCCTCGAGACCACCCAAAACCAGGAAGGAACCCTCTCGCCGTTTGATGCCTGCCTGTCCCTGTCGTGCCCCCCTTTTTTCTTTCGGCTTGCCAGCTGGAGTGCCCAGTCACGAGACAAGGGTGCTTCGCTGCGAAGCTCCACTGCGATGCCGGAAACGGCGGCCATCTCCAAGTAAAAGTGCATATAAACGGTAAGAACGGCTGCGCGAGGCCGGCGCCTGGGGTCGGTGTTTATTCTAGGTATACTCGGGATTCGAGAGCTTTTTGAACGAATTTCGAGAAGCAAGGAAGGCCGGTACTTTGCCCGTGTAGTATAGTACGGGTTCCGTGCAAATATTATTGCGCCTGCTTTGCCATATACGCACTTTCCGCACCTGAGCACCCGTTATCGCAGGCCGGCAGTGTATCGAGCATGGAGAATATAAGCAAGCGCCGAAGGTAGAAGTATCTTTAGAGTAGTTATTTTTCTGCGTGCGCTGGATGAAAATACCCTTGCTCGCGGTACCGAAAACAATACGAAAAGGGATCAGCTAACAAATTCGCCTAAAACGTGTGGTGTACGACGTGAGGCTATGATATGCGTGATTTTTTTTTCTTTTTTTTTTCTGGCGGTATGTGTGTGCAGTAGGTATTTAAACAGACCCTGTGGCGTAGTCGAATTACTGGTTATTCTCTTGCCACAGAAAGCCCCGCCACAGTGGTCTAGTGGCTATGGTACTCGGCTGCAGATACGAGGATCGCGGGATCGAACCCCGGCCGCGGCGGCTGCCTTTCGATGGAGGCGAAATGTTCAGGCCCGTGTACTGTGCGATGTCAGTGAACGTTAAACAAGCCCAGGTGGTCGAAATTTCCGAAGCCCTCCACTACGGCGTCTCTCATAATCAGATCGTGGTATAGGGACGTTAAACGCCAGTAATTAATCAATCAATCTCACCACCGCATGCGCATTCCTGCATGCAAGGACTAAATGCAAGCATATTCGTGCACTCTAAATCTCCATACAAGGGCTAACAACACAAACAACATACAACGACAAAGACAGTTCTTAGAGAGGCCAATGTTAATCCAGAGTCACCCACTGTACACAATATAGGGTACCTCATAATAAGATTATATATTTGTACGTGGAGGTGAATAAATAGTAATTGCCAAAATCACGATATGTTTATGAGACTACGCCCCCGTAGTGGAGGGCTCCGGTGTAATTTCGACCACCGGTGCCTTCACGCGCAGCACGTACAAGCTCGATAATTTTATAGCTATCAATATTATTGTAGTGGAGCAGCTGATATCATTATTACTGTATAGTGGAGCAGCTGCTCAATACGGCAACGTTAATGTGGCTGTCTTTCATTTCCTTTCGACGAACGAAATAATCATTCGTCTTGATTTCTCTAGGCACACGTGGGGCAGACTGTGATTAATGGAACGCGAAAAATTAATGGAACGTGAAGCAATTAGAACGATAACCTACATTTCGAAAGCTCGGTCTCGTCGTTAATTTCGCCATTTTGTGTTCAATAGTAAAACGGGGAAATGAACGTCAAATACTGGTCGTGAAATTCGCGCCGGAACTTCGGCCTCACGACGTCGGAAGGCGAAATTTCTTTGTTCTTCGTATTACCGCAAAATTCGCTTCATCGAATATTCTAAAACTCCATGTTTTAAGTCTCTGTACTCCTTAGAACACGACGTACGCGTCTTTCTTAACAATACACGTTGACGTAGGCCTTCGCAGACGGCGTCAAAGACCTGTGACGTCACGCATGCTAGTGCTGGAACTTCACAGCGGCGTCGCCACCAGTGTTTTATATTTGCGCGTTCCCTAGCTATACCGACGGTCTCCTCACCGCAATACTGGTGTTTTGGTATTGTGGCAAGTTAACCCACTAATACGAGAAAAATTGCTTTTCACTGTAGTGTCCATTTAAGATAATGAAGGCCGCAAGAACACCCGCAGGCAAGCAAGCGGACCACAGCCCCATCCTATTACCCCCCCCCCCCCCCCTTATATATACTACCTGCGGCATCTCTCTATCAGTCTCAGTATTTATTTCGTGTCAAAAGGTTATACAATGCAGATTAGTATGCAGGAGTAGGTGCCAAGGTTACAAACCGCAGTCGTGACCTCCTATGTTAATACACTAGAAAAAAAAAAAGCGGGAACAAGAAATAGCAATAGCTTATAAAAACAGTTACTCGTAACAGTACACTAATAAATGAAGACGAATTGAAAACGAAGAGAATTTTCCGGAAGCCTCGGTGGATGACCGAGACGGACGTGGGCAACGGTAGTAAAAAAGGAAAAAGAGAGATCAGAAGCGGTATAATATCGCAATAAAAAAAAAGAAAGGTCAACACCCACGAAGGACTGACAAAAGAGAAAGGGGAAGGAGGAAAGAGCAGAGAGGACGAGTGCGCAGGAAAAAAATCAATCTGATCTCCAACAAGGTACCGGAACAAACAGTGGCAGGCAGGCTGCTGGAGCGGCGCTTTCCAGAAAAATTGCGGCCCCCAAGAAAGCGAGCACCGAGACGATAGACAAGCTGAGGCGGCGGTTCTAGGCTGCTGCTGCTGCTGCTGCTGCCTCTCGGATACCAGAGCTCGTAGGCACTAGCTCAGCTGGAGTGTAGCTGCTGCGCTCGTATAAGTGGAACAAAGACCGCATAGCAGATAGGTCGCTGACCGGGCGGGAAGTGCTCCGTAACTGTGATATGTGGTTAGGCCGATACATATCGGGCTAACCACAACCCCGTATAAGGAAAGGACGATGCCGGACACGCAGGAGAGAAAAAAGTAAACCTCTTTCTCTCCCTCTTCTTCCTTTATTTATATTTTTTTTTTATCGTAGGTCTCACGGTTTGTTCCGATACGCTTTTCTTATTCTGCCTTTAGCCTGCCTTCCCCTAGCATGTAATATGTCGAAACAATAATATGAAATGAAATGTTTCCACAAGAAAGGCGCAAATTTCGACACCACAAAAGCAAGGCAAAGGACAGGACGAGATCCTGTCCTTTGCCTTGCTTTTGTGGTGTCGAAATTCGCGCCTTTCTAGTAGAAATATTTCATCAACTAGCCCTTCAAGAAGAGGTACTTCGGAAATGTGAATTTCTGTGTGTGCGTGACAGTGGCCTGACGGGTACCAAAAGGTTGCGTCACAGCCACTAATATTAATGATAATATCTGGGATTTCATGTCCCAGAACCATGATCTGATTACGAGGCGCGCTGTAGTGGAGGGCTCCGGAAATTTTGACCACCACCCGGGATTCTTTATAACGTGCGGTAGGGAATAGACCGCCGCTTAGGGTACATAGAGCCGAGCCATGAACCGTGAATAATAAGGGGCAGCTTCACTCTGAAGTCCGAACTCTATATTCCAAACAGTGAAAGTCATGGTACCATCTAGCCTTATCTCAGCTGGGCGAAGTTTTCACGAGCTTGTGTGCAGCAAAACAAGCAACCGCAAAAAAAAATAATAATAAAAGAGCGCTCAGACTATAACGAATCTACAGTGTTTATTTGTAGCCCCGCCACGGTGGTCTAGTGGTTATGGCACCCGGCTGCTGATCCGAAGGTGGTGGGATCGAATCCCGGCCGCGGCGGCCACATTCGATGGAGGCGAAATGTTGAGGCCCGTGTGTTGTGCGGTGTCAGTGCGCGTTAAAGAATACCAGGTGGTCGAAATTTCCGGAGAGCTTGACTACGGCGTCCCTCATAATCAAAGCTGGTTTTGGGGCATTAAACCCCACAAAATCAATGTTTATTTGTTAATTGCCAGTCATCTCCTTCATAGTCGTCCCGTGGTGCGACTCGCAGGCCCGCATTTTATACAAAGCATTTTGCACGTTTTCACGACCTCATGACTCCTATCTGCGCATCGCCGACGTTTCACCGCCGCGATATTCAAGGTCCGTCTGAAGTAGTCTTAGTGCTCGTTCACACAGCCGTCAAACGGCCCGTCACGTCACCGTCACGGCGCCCGTTTTCGTCAAAGGAGAGGGTTTCCGAGACGTTTTCTCCTCAAAAACGCGTTGGCGGCGACGTAGAGCATTGCTCTACGTCGCCGTCAACACGTTACGTCTCGGAAACCCTCTCCCTTGACGAAAACGGGCGCCGTGACGGTGACGTGACGGGCCGTTTGACGGCTGTGTGAACGAGCACTTAGACGCTCTCGAGTAGCTGCACGACGGGCTTTGGCACCGCGCCTCTTCCCCTCCACGGTCGCATCGTCTTAGCGACGATGTGCTCGCGGCGATAAGTGGGGCATTCTGTCGTATGGCCGGCGACACGGAGCCTCTACTACGAGGAGAGGAGCGGTGACGTCGCGTCCGCAGCCGTGGGGAGACGTGACAGGCATCGGCGCCGAGGCAGGGTGAAGCTAGGCAGAGCTGTGGCGCTGGAGTTTTGCTGTAGCGTTTGATGAAACGCTTCCTTACATTTAAGCGGAAAACAAAAAGAAACCCTTCCTCTTCTGAATGCGCTGAAGGTACGAGAGCAAGAAAAGAAAGAAATGCGCGCGCAAATGCCGCACATTGCACACTTCAAACAAATGCGTGCGCATTTACTTCATAGTGATGATACTTGTAAACGATCCGGCGCCTTTCGCCGGCTTAAACAGCCTCGCTGTTAAAGGTCTCGATAAGGCAAGCTTAATTACTGATCCAGGCATAACAGAGAAAAAAGTGTTGGAGCTAAATAAAGGTTGTTTATACTACAGATGATGAAGCCGTTTTGCAGCTCCCACGACCGGCACTGTAGTTTATTTTATGTAGATTTGAATATTGCACTGCCATGCAAACGGTCCCCAAAACAGTGCCTGCGACTCGTAATGCCTAAGTAGGAAGCTTTCGCCACATTCAAACTCATTAGCAGTTAGTGTAAACAGCAAGTGCGGAACAGAACCGTTCGAAAATCATAAGCTTCAAGTCTCGTGGCCACATGGCTATCGCCGGATTGTGTTTACACTTGCGTCTGTTCGCGTTTATATGCACTACCGTATATACCTGTATATTATGCTGCGTGCACTGTACAATGCACGGTAAAAGAGGGGGTAGAAGAGGGGAGGGGCAGGGGGAAGGGGTAGCAATCTGCGAGTGCGGATATATACAGACATACAGTTGAGCAGAGACTGGCAGAAGCCCGTCGTCGGTGCCATTATCCAGAATGAGACGATCGAAGCAGGGCCGGCGAGCGAGCAGCGAACACAGAGCGCCTGCCGGCCTGAAAGATGCTCCCCGCGTAGGACATGTATTAAAGACGACAGTCTTTCGTGGGATACTTGAACGTAGAAATTTTGGTCTGTCTGTTTCTCTGTCTGTCATACGATTCAGCCACCCGGCCGAAGTTTGAGCACTTGCCTAACGCCCAGCCATCTTGAACTGGTAGCTGCGTTCATACTTGTGAACACTGTCAATCAAAAAGCAAGTATTACGCATATCTGAGGCGCAACATCAATACGTAGTTAAGTATTAGATTGTGTGTTCCTTTACTAGAAAATACATAGATACGTAATTCTAAAGACCCTAGTGTTTGTTAGGCTGCGCTGTGCAACGCTATGCACGAAAAAGGCATCTGTCGACGATTTGGTGCTGCCACCTGGCAGTTGCCCAGTGATTCTGCACAAGCTCACGTTTCCCGACGGCCTCCATATCTGCCAGACGGCCTCCATATCTCACGCAGCGTTGTACGGCCGGTAGAAGACCGTCGTCTTTCGACGACATTTGCAGCGAAGCACGCAGATACCCGGCCAATTTTTTAGAGTGTAAGTCGTCCTTATCGAGGAGTTTGGGGATACCCACGACGGCGATCAAAGCGACCGCATCTAAATGGGCACTTTCGACGACGGTACGGTGTTCGGGTCGATTTTAGCATCCACGAGGGATAGCGGTGCACGTCGCGAACGATTATCAGGATATACCGGCTAGCGTCGTCGTTTATTCAGTTTCGCGAGGTGCGTTTACGTGAATGCGATAGTATCGCGTGTCGCATCCCATGTTCCAGCACGCTCGCATCGACCTGCATGAAAGCATGTAAACGGTAAAGAGGCGAATCCCGTTAAACCTTCAGGAAGGAATGTGGATCGGGACTGGCTTAGTTGTTTGACGCGGTGGATGTTAACCATGGTATGTTACAAGAGGTTGAGAGGGCTAAACACAAGTCTTGTTGATGTGCGCACATCACCACACGCAGCTTCCAGCTTGCTTCGGACGAAACCAGATGCGACGCGGGGAAACACTGGCTCGTAAAGATCAGCGTGTTGCGATGACACATGCCAATGCTCAACACTTGGTCAAGTGAACGACGATATACCCTGTATTAGACCTCTCACATGTACGTCCTTATTCAAACGCTGAACCTTAACGATGATTGATTGATTTGTGGGGTTTCACGTCCCAAAACCAGCTCTGATTACTAGAGACGCCGTAGTGGAGGTCTCCGGAAATTTCGACCACCTGGAGGAGTTCTTTAACGTGCACTGACATCGCACAGCACACGGGCCTCCACATTTCGCCTCCATCGAAATGCAGCCGCCGCGGCCGGGATTCAATCCCGCGACCTTCGGATCAGCAGTCGAGTGCCATAACCACTAGACAACCGTGGCGGGGCGCTGAACGTTAACGAATCCATTCATTCATTCATCAGTACTAGGAACGACTGCCCAACCTGTACATCAGCATGATAAGGCGAATTCAAGACTATGCATCCAGCTTTACTTTCTCATTTTCCGGTTTTAAATCTTTAAAGATTGGGGAGCTATAAATCGGGCGCTAATTTCCAAGCTGATATTCGGAGAGAAATAAGGCTTTTTCAGCTGGTATTCGGAGAGAAATAAGCCGCATAGCGTCCACAGTGTTGCGCGCAGCCTATATAGAATGAACCATCTGTCACATGGAGCTAAACTTAGCCAACAGGGATATAACTTCGTTGTCGCGAGGTCCGGCAGCTAGAGCGCATGTGGCGCGCAGGCCAGCGGTATGGGGTGTTGAAATTCAGGGAGAAATCGGGTTCGACCAGGCTGTCCTGAAAGCGGCTCAGGATTCGGGTAATGTCGGGTTTTACCCTAATGTAAAAAACTGCCAGTGTACCCTTCATCTATTAGCGTGCAATGTCTAAATTCTGTAGTTAAGTTGTTGTGCCCAGGCTCAACTGCGCCCAGCTTTATCCCAACTCTTCGCACGACCGCTGCACAAGTTTCTATCCGCCGGCAATAGGCGAACAGCTGAGGGAGAAAGCTGAGCAAAAAAATTACATCTCCCGCTAAAGGGGACCATGAGGCAATGCAATGCAGCACGGGGGGTGCACACCGCGTTTGCATCGGTTTGACTATAGGTGTCGCGTTTGCATCAGTTGGACGCTAGGAGACGCTGCCTGCGTCAGCGTTGTCTCTCGCTGGCGAGGGTGCGTTCTCGCTCCTTGCGAGCTGGTAAAGCGTTCATCGAAGAAAGAGCGTTTCCATAGTCGAGGAGAGATTGTTTACTGTTGTAGAAAGGTGGAAAGGGGGAGGGGAGTGCACGATAACTGTCTCTCCGGAGAGGCAACGCGCGCCGTTCGGAGAGGAGGAATGCCGAGAGGAGAGGAGACAAGGAGAGGAGGATGCGCATGCGCAGTGCGAGTGTGGGCGCCAAACGGCGGAGGGTGGGATGGACAAAGCCCCCCAGGTAGCACAGAACATTAGAAAAACGTTACATCTTTGTTGTGAATGTTGCAGTAACGTTGTATGTTTTTCAACAACGTTGTTTTAACGTTTCACATTAAACATATAACGTTTCTTGTTGTACTTCAAACGTTACATTAATGTTCAAAGTGCAATGTAATATTAACGCTTGCTTTGGAATATTAATGTAACGTTCAATAAAAACATATAACGTTGAACGTTATGCATCAAATGTTTAGAAAACATTGAGGTCGCACGAAAAGTTAACGTTAAGTGGTTAACATAACTCCTATGTAATAGTGATTGACAAAGTTGTCATTTCTAGTTGAATAGAAAAAACTTCGTAAGCGTCAATTTGTTGCGCATTTGTATTTATTTTGTAGTACGTATAATGTATTTCAAGTGAAAAACGCGCATTATTCATTAGACTTGAGAAACAATTGTTCATAAAAACGCTCTGGGAAGTGTACGTCTGGTATTTAAATATTCTGTAATACTGAATATTTCGAATATTCAACAAAATTTTTAAAGGTTTCGCCTACGGTACTTCGCGCTTACCGCGTATGCGACCCGATTCAAAGCGAAACTGGCGAAACTCTATGCCAAACCAGATGGCCAAATCGCCATCGTCGCCATGGGCATTGTGTCCGTCGGAGCTCGGAGTTGGGTCGTTGTGCCTCGGCCAGAGAACACCTATATACCCGTTTTAGAGAACGGAAACTGTACCTTCCACTGTAGAACACAAATAAGAGTAGCGGCGGCGTAGTGAAGTGCATTAGGGCGAACGGAGATGGCGCTGCAAGTACTATCATCATCATCGGCGAAACCCCCTTTTTGCTGGTTCGCGTCCTGCTGTAGCCCCCCCTCCCTCCTATATTTAGCCCCGCTGTAGTATTTTGCTTATTCCTCTCGCTAAACGGCAGCTCGCGTGTGTACTTTTCGTACACAGGTACTGTAGCTTATCGCCAGGTGACCAAACAGGCCTCGACTGGCAAAAACAACGTCAATCAAGTAAGGTTTGCATCGTTTATTGCGGCACCACAGCTGGTACAAACAACGTACAGTACAGTGCACACATGGGCCAACACTTTGCAGTTGCGTCCAAACAAAACACATACATACTGAGTGCGCTCCAACTTGTGCATAAACACGCTAAACGCTGACAAAATATGCATGGATAAACGGGATACCAGAGTGATCGAACGAATGTTGCTCTCTCATTGCGTTGCGCCGTCCCATTCAGTTAGCGTTGATTTTCAGACAGCGAGCGCGGGTAAATCCACGATGCAGAATCAGAAACGTGCGCAACGTTGGCAGATGTCACAGTAACACCGATTTAGCTTCGCTTAGTTAACGTTACCGAAACGATCGCGGATGCACCGTCTCTGTATAAAGATAAATGAATGAGTTACAAACAAGAAGCGTCGCGCTGTGCCGAATAGGATAGGCACGAATTTCAACTATCAGCTGTGAACCCATACCGTAGGTGTGTAGGTAATGGGCGAAAAAAAAATATTTCACTTTTGTTTCAAGCGCTAACTGCGATACAGCGTCTATGAATCTACCAAATCTTCAAAAACAATTTTCGCAGCACTGCACATTCAATAGCAAGAAAGAAAACTTGGTTATGTGTTGAACTGTTTGTTACCCAGTAAATAAATGTAATTAGAGCATAATTCAATGTAAGTTTCTCCTAAGGCCAGTCAGCTTTTATCTTTGTCATAAAATTAATCAGAAGCAGACTTGAAATGCGAGTGCAGTTTGTTATTGGCTAAGTTCATTATGAGCCAACGAAAATCATATTTTTGATGTCGCTCCCTGAACATCCCACGTCAAACCACTCTTAAAATATGGTAATGCCTTCACGAAATCGTCTGCACGAGTACACAGCACACTGTGGCAAACTGATGACACACTGAACACATCAATTCATCCAAAGCTGTCTTTCTTGCACTTTCTTAGCCGCTTGTCGATTGAACTGCCAAAGAACAAGTTGCCGAAAACAAGTGCACAATTGTGTACGCTGTCGCTAAATGGGTTATTATGGTTCAGTTATGCAGTTCGTGTAGAGCAAGAATGCTATGGCACCAATAACTGCACCAATAAGCTGAAGTGTGCTGTGAAGGCGGTATAATTGACAGCAGATATTCTACAATGCATGAACAAAATATGAATACTATAGAAAGACAGAGATGCTAGGATAATGCAGGCTGATTATAGAGGCACAGTTATGGGCAGATTAGCTTTAGGAATACATTACACATCTAGGTTGGTGTACGCGGCAAAGAATCGCTCAGCCATGAGCATGTCGGCGTTGCATGGACATGCCAACAGAAATTATGCACTCTCGTACAAACACACACATGCACACAAATTGAACTGGAGGAACGTTATGTGAATGGTGACAGTGCCGGAAGAAATAAAGGTCATGCTTATTGTACATGTGCTTGTTGTTCTTGGATTATTCACTTTTTAAACTTGTGCTTCGAAATAAACCGTATTCTTGCTAATTGTAGAACCTCGACATCAAAGTATCGATAATGTTGCACTGTAGCTGCACATGTGTTGTATGTACACTCAACAGCAAAAGCTTGCGGGATAAAAACTTCGTAAACGCCTATATTACCGCTTAGCCTCTGATCATAGCCTCGAATTAAATGTTTCAATGGGTAGAGGTTGTTGCGATGTACAACAAATTAGAGGCTGTGTTATGAGGCTAAGCCATAATGCACTTTTGCGACTTTTGCATCCAGCAAAGTTTTGCTGGTGATTGTGGCCCTTTAATATCTTCGATTTCCTAGGGTTTGT
>CM023489.1:50386631-50450695 GCA_013339685.2 Hyalomma asiaticum | reverse complement strand
ATCGGGCGCTAATTTCCAAGCTGATATTCGGAGAGAAATAGGCTTTTTCAGCTGGTATTCGGACGAGAAATCAGCCGCATAGCGTCCACAGTGTTGCGCGCAGCCTATATAGAACGAACCATCTGTCACATGGAGCTCAACTTAGCCAACAGGGATATAACTTCGTTGTCGTGAGGTCAGGCAGCTAGAGCGCATGTGGCGCGCAGGCACTGAGCCAGCGGTATGGGGTGCTGAAATTCAGGGAGAAATCGGGTTCAACCAGGCTGTCCTGAAAGCGGCGCAGGATTCGGGTAATGTCGGGTTTTACCCTGTAAAAATGTAATGTAATGTAATGTCTAACTTCTGTAGTAAAGACGTTGTGCCCAGGCTCAACTGCGCCCAGCTTTATCCCAACTCTTCGCACGATCGCTGCACAAGTTTCTATCCGCCGGCAATAGTCGAACAGCTGAGGGAGAAAGCTGAGCAAAAAAATTACACCATCTCCCGCTAAAGGGGACCATGAGGCAATGCGATGCAGCACGGGGGGTGCACACCGCGTTTGCATCAGTTGGACGCTAGGAGACGCTGCCTGCGTCAGCGTTGCCTCTCGCGGGCGAGAGCACGTTCTCGTTCCTTGCGAGCTGGTAAAGCGTTCATCGAAGAAAGAGCGTTTCCATAGTCAATGAGAGATTCTTTGCTGTTGTAGAAAGGTGGAAAGGGGGAGGGGAGTGCACGATAACTGTCTCTCCGGAGAGGCAACGCGCGCCGTTCGGAGAGGAGGAATGCCGAGAGGAGGGGAGACAAGGAGAGGAGGATGCGCATGCGCAGTGCGAGTGTGGGCGCCAAACGGCGGAGGGTGGGATGGACAAAGCCCCCCGCCATAAGCTGCTTCGCATCTAAAAAAAAGTCACAAATGTCCCCAGACGAAAGCTACAAATAGGGACTATATAGCCCGAAAACTCCCATCTATACGCTCATCTTTTCAGGGGCCACCGATATGGAGCGTATCCTCTCGAAACGTCCGCTGCGAGCGGCCGGGAAAAGAGGCAAGAGTTGGCAGCATCCATAGGGACGCGCCCTGATATCCCTATTTCGTTCCCCTCACGCTACCGCCCTCCCGAACCAAGAATTGTAGAGACGTCTGGCTCCCGAACGGGGATCCGCTGAAGCCAATCGGTCGTTGGCAACACCTGACGCTCCCCAGTCATTTATACACTGCGCCTTATGCGAGCTTCCCTCTCTCATAGGGAAGCTTGGAGGCGTAAACCCGCATGGAAGAAAAGTTCCCGCGGGGTGGTAGTTTCCCCAACATCGATATGCCTCACTCACCCTTCAGCCCTCCTTGGCCGCTAACAGTCAAGAACCTTTCAGAGCACCGCGGTTCACTGTTTTATTTTTGTTTATTTTTTTTATCCGTAAACGGCGCGCTCTTCTTCCGTCGCTTCCCCAAGCCCTTACCGCTAGCATCCCTGCTGGCTTGCGCCCGTCTATACCCTTCCATTTCGCGTACGCTGTAAGTAATGCCGTTAAATACATGTCTTACAAATATTTTCCGTTTTAGCGACAAAATTTCTTGGATCCGGAGTGACGTACACCACGGTTCTTCAAGTGATGCAGTCCTGCCGTCTCACTCGGTGAACAAGGAATTTCTGCAAAAATCGTAGCCTTTTCGTAATAAGTTAAACAACGTTACACTGGCCAAGACCACCGGCTCTTGAACAGAAAAATGATTTTACGGCTTTCAAGACGCTCTACGACAAATCAGCTCTCATAAGAAAAAAAAAAAAAACGTGGCCACCATGCTTAACCAGCTAACCGAGCATACCTAAAATGGCTGAAAGACATCCTAAGCAGGGATCGCATGTTGTGTAAACGCTATAAGCATATCCTTAGGCACTCTCCAGACTAGGCCCCAGCAGAAGTTTTCTGTAAAATGGCAGGAATAATTCTGCATGCACCTATTCTGTGATCTTACAGACATCTTTACGTAAAGATAACAGGCGAAAACCGAAAAGGTATGTCAACAACGAAGAACGTATGTCGTTTGCATTTTCTGCTATTGCTACATGGCTCGCGATTGAAAGCATTTGTTTGCATTGTCTGGTACCGCGTTTCATGTGGGCCTGTGATTTCATTTGATGTCTTATAACAATGTGTAGCACTTTTGACAACTTCATGATGCGCCTGTATGTGTCTGAACTACTGAGGGGGGATAGGGCCTTCGTCAGGTGTAACAGAAACGGATTAGCCCAGTCTCCCTCGGCCTACAGTGTATACTGTGTGCCAGAATAAGGAGACCTACTCCATAGTAGCAAACAAAATGAATTTTTTTTTTGCCAGTCGAGCAAGTATTTTTCATGGTGTGGCACTGTGCGTCAGCTATACCAAACGAAGCCGAAAGCGTGCGCTGTCTTTACCCAAAGGAGAACTGAGGCTACGCTTCCTCAGCCCGTCACACTTTCTTGCGCAACTTGTGACGGTCAGAAGTCTCAAGATGTCCATTACCTCCCTCTTGCCGACTATGCGGAATATGTCCGTGGCATCAGCGCGCTTAAAACCACCAACGCGCTTCGAACTTCTTAACGCAGCGCCGATCCACTTACGGCGCCGATAGTCATCATATCTTACTGGCTTAAAGGGCAACTCCGTGCGATTTTAGGGGCGAAGCTCCTCTTAGTCTAAGCTTGTCACGCGTCAGGCGTAACCCGCGTGCCGGGAGGCACGCGCTCGCCCTCGGCGCGTGCCTCCCGGCGCGTGCCTCTCACTCTCTCTCTCCCGGCGCGTGCTTCTGCTGTCTAGTGAGAGAGAGAGACAGAGAGAGAGCGAAAGGCGCGCGTTGGCTATGGAAACGCTCTTTCTTAGAGGAACGCTACCAGCTCGCAAAGAAGGAGAACGCACCCTCACCCGCGAGAGTTTCTTGATTGAGAAATACCGACTGCTCGCGTTGGAGAACCGTTCACCGGCAACATATATATATATATATATATATATATATATATATATATATATATATATATATATATATATATATATATAGGCACTGGATCTTGACTTGCAATGAAGTGCCGGTGGGAGGTTTCACTTGTGCATAGTTGAACCATGAGGATTCGTAGCGTGCGCGTTAACTAAATTAATCCGGAACTTGGCAAGATCTACGATGGACCTCCCGAGCTTCGCCCACTCATCATCATTCACTCCGTGGATATGCTGTAATTTTTTTTTGAGTGTCCACTGATCTCAATAAAACTTGCAATATATATTCTCCTCGGTACCAAGTCAGGCGGGTGTAGGTCGTTTAGTTTTTCTGTAAATGAATTTTAAAGATTTTTAGCAGACTCTCACTCGGGTCACCCTGTGTTTTTGAAGCCATGACCTCCGCGCTGCCTACCCGAGCCAGCGGGCCTTCAAAAGCAAAACAGCTGTACTTCAGCGCTCAAATCGTCGCTGTCATGATCAGAAAAGCTGGCATAACTCAATACGTCGTTGGATGACCTCGCGACTGGCATTTCTTTGGTGCCAGTTTTATATTCATGGTGACGGGAACGTTGTGACGTCGCCGCACACGCTCCGCGAAGCATCTACCCGTTTCGGTTACGTCTTCAAGACGACTTTCAG
The DNA here is from genome assembly GCA_013339685.2 of Hyalomma asiaticum. NCBI lineage: Eukaryota > Metazoa > Arthropoda > Arachnida > Ixodida > Ixodidae > Hyalomma > Hyalomma asiaticum. The sequence continues at coordinate 50,447,101 of CM023489.1, read as the reverse complement.
TTGCTTATTTAAAATTATTGGTGCGTTTCTGAGCAAACTGAACCACCCTGGCGGTTACAGGACTATCATCAGTACCATTGGAAAACGTTGATATCGGAACATGGTGAAAAAACCGCCGGAGTTGCCCTTTAATACATGGGCAAGTGCCACGAATTATCGTTCCCAGCAGTGCTTACTAGAAAGGATACGGTGCCGCAATCGTTCATCTACTACCAGGTCCACTCGTTCTGAACGGATTCATCCAGCCTTAATGGCAATGGCTGTAGAGTTCAAACTTTGCAGCCACGTTATCTGCAGCGGTTCTACCTTTCGAAATTTGCACCTAATCATGCCATTATGTTGCTAAACGTGGTAACGTGATCATTAATCACTGCGCGTGCTCAGGCACATGTAGGACAATATTTTAGTGCGATGTGAATAAACACCTTCTTTGCAAAGGCTTGCCTCTGTCCCCATGGCCTGAACCCACCGTGGTTGCGATATAACTGCGAACCGCTGGATGAGGGCCACAGCTCTAATTGTTCGGGCTGCTGCGTTTGTGCTTGCGAGTGTCTGGCACTCCGCTAGCACCCAAGGCAACATGTATAAAGGATAAGAAGAACGCCTATAATATGTAAAACGCAACGTCACCAGCCCAAGATAGCGGTATATTTCAACGCACGCCTAAGGTGGCTGAAAGTATTTCACTCTTACAGTTCCGCTGTCCTACCCGCCGGAATACTCTTTCTCACGGCGTCAGAACACCAATGAAAATATACACACGTGTAAACCAAGCATGTACGCAAACACCACGAAGCCCCCCCCCCCCCCCCCCCCCAATTCCCAAATACAAAGAAAGGAAAGGCTTGTTCTGCATATTCAGGTCGGTAGAAAACAAACCCGCCACCCTCCCCCGCACCCCCCCCCCCCCCCCACACACACACACATACCATCAATCACGCATTTCTCAGTCGCGGTGGGAGTTTTGGTTCAGCAGCATACGGGCGCTGAGAAATTCCACGCGTCGGAGATCGAAAATCTGCAAATGGGCTCAGCCACTGTATTGGCGAGCGTTCACCGCGGAGCTTCTACCCTCTGGTTGGTTCCGATCTGGCGAGCGTCGTCTCGGTTCGGCAGAGAGCAGAGAAAGCAAACATGGCGCCCCACCACTGAAATCTGGGTTCCAATATATGCTTGGAGCACGACTTCGAGTTGGAGCGAAGTGCGTATATATACGAAGACCTTAGCCGCTGTGGAAAAAAAAGAAAGAAAAAAGAAGGAACGTCGCCTATTAGTTACCGCATCGAAGTTGACGCCGCCGAAATTGGAACGCATTTTACACCGGAGAAAACGGCGGAACGAGGAATAGCGTCCAGAGAATCAAAGAAAAGAAAAAACGTGGCTGATCCCTCAGTCAAAAGGACCGGTATATCACGAAAGTGAAATGTGTCTTCGCATAAGCAGGTGAATGTTACATCGAGGTGAACTTGCCCATTGCTATCGGTGTTTCGCTGGTACGGCGCAGCGTTTGTCGTGGATGAACCCACATCCACGCATCGCCTCCATAACATCAAGGACCAACACTTTGTGGTAACTGAAGTAGTTTGCGTAATAACTGGACACAGGTCCACAGTAAAGGCCGCGCGACAAAGGTATCAGTCATTTACTTTCGCCAGTCAACGTCGTTGCCGTATACTTGGGCGCTTAACGCAGCAGTGTTCTTGTTGACATCACGCTCGAACAGCGGTCGGCGGAAGAACGCTACCCACGACGAAAAGTGACCGGTGCTCCACCAGTGCGCTATTGGCGCACATAATCTGTACGAACCAACGCCGGTACGAACGCGGCTACGTTCTTTCTTACCACGCTTCTTTTATGATGCACTCGCGGCTCAGCACGCGCGCACCGAGGCAGTCTTTGGAACGAGCCGGTAATGGTGCCGCCATCCAGGAAAGGCGAAGTAAATCTGTCGTAATTCACTTCGCCTCTCCTGGCTGGCGGCACCATTCCAGGCAATGTGCGCCTGGATGCGTTCGAGCCTTGCCTCCTCTCGAGTATTGCCTCCTCTCGAGCCTCGAAAGGTGCATTTCCCGACATTATGCATGTGAGCGACGCACTGCACCTCACGATCTCCTTCCGTGCTTGCCATAAAGTTGTGCAAGCAACCGTTTATCCTTCGCACGTCGTTTCTTCCAATCCTCTTGGCGAGAAGATGCACGAGTTGCGAGAGTAAAGAACGTGGCCGGAAATTACGCTGCCTCACTAGTATTGTACGGCACTGTAACACGGATTTACATAACCATCCTGCCAGGATTAATATACCTAGGATTTCCTAGGTATTCTTCTTTATCTGAGCGTCAACTTGCCTTTGCATGCAGGTCCGATAAGTGTTTGTACATATAACACCAAATATACATGGCGACTTGATTTGTAGTAAATGTTCCTTCTATGTGATTGGCGGCAACAAATCACTACTTCTGGCAGTTCGATGTGACACAAAGAACGAAGGAAACGAATAAAAAAACGACGAATGAAAGAAGGAATCATCAAGTGATTGTGTAATGTATTCTCACATCTTAATTGTGTGTTCTGCGTCTTATTCAATTTGTCCTTGCTCCCTTGTTCTATACTCGCTTTTCATTGATTTTTCGTTTTTGTGTATTGTACACCGTGTATTGCAGGTCGCACACGGAAACAGTCGCCATTAGCACGACACATGGGCTTCAGCCATTGCTCCTCTTTCTGCAGCGGTGAAAGAAATGAGCCTCTAAACTTCGAACTAAACATAAAGACTGCACCAGAGGCATACAATTAAACGACACGTAGAATTAACAAACTAAAGAAATATTAGCGAGGCACAGAAAGGCGTTCCTGGAATAAAGGTGGACCAACGTACACAAGTAAAGAAGCATCGAGCTTAAGAAAGGCGGCGCGGGCCTAAGGAAACACGTCGCAATCCAAAGAGACGTCCAGAAGAAGGAACCACGATCTCCGCTGATTTTCGCGGTCCTTGACTGGCGAGCGGTCGGGTAGTACGCTTCCGTTCCGCACTGGGGCAACTCGAAAGAAATCAGAGATACAGAGAGGAAGGAGGCGGTGGAGTGCATTCTCGGCAAAGTCGAAACCCTACAAAGCGCTCGTGAAAACGGGTCCGCCGATACTCAAACAGCCAGGACACAAGAAAGAGTCTGTGTGGCCTCGGCTTCCGACGGAGTGGAGATCTTGCGTCCGGTGGTTTTACATGACGGGCGGGCAGAGAGAACAGCCCGATCTGGAAGGAGACGCTGGCACCGAAAATTTACTACAGGCAACACGACAAACCGCAGCACAGAGAGAAAAGTAAAATACGGTAAGCACAAAGGCTGATGCCCTTCTCGCGTAGGTCTGTTCCGATGAAGCGAAAAGCGAACGAAATTTCTTCGGCAGAGAAGGAATCGAAAAGTCAACGAAAGCGAGAAAGACCAAACCGGAAACCGGGAAAAGCAGGAGGTATAGTGGGGAAGCGGCGGGGAATACAGATTGCAGCCGACGCGCAAGGAATATTAAAGGCACGTCATCACGGAGCGAAAAAGCAAAAGAAAAAAAAAAAACACGCCCGCTTTAGTTTTCGGTCATTTCTTGCCGGAGCTTCACGTCATGCGAAAAAAAAAAAAAGAAATAAAATGGGCTTTTTGAGTGTCGCCATTTGTTGTAGACACACCACTACAACAACCAGGCGGCGAGCTTAAAGGCGTGTGTCCAGGATGAAGGCTGCTCCGCCACGGTGGTCTAGCGGCTACAGCACTCGGCTGCTGGTCCTAAGGTCGCGGGATCGAATCCCGACCTTTTCGCGAAATGTTGAGGCCCGCCGAAGATTACGACTGGGGCCCGCGCGCCCCAATAAAAATTTAGGAGCAGGGGGCTGGCGGGCCCCTATCGCCCCCCCGTCCCAAGCATGAAACTTTCGTTTTGCTCGAAAATATGTGCCGAAAAAAAAAAGGAATTTGATTCAAACAATCAAGGCCTTCGGCAAGTGCTTCTTCCTCCTCCACCCCTTAAGAAAATTCCTTGCTACGAGCCTACTGAACCCATACCAACTCGCTCAAGCCTCAATCCTAATACAGTGATGTTGTGCCCCCCTTTCTCGGTCTGATCTCGTATTCAGCTGGCGTGCGCGCTTCCGGTCCCGTCTAGCATTCTCGTCATCGTCGTCTTCTCCGGGTCGCGGTTCGGCAAGAACGGTCGTCCCATGTCGACGGAACTTTTTCTTCCACATCCTCTTCCGCGTGGAGGCAGTCGCAGCATCGTTCACCCAGTCCTCGTCTTCCTGGCGCGGAACAAGTCGGAAGGGAGACGGGAGGAAGCGGATCTGCAGATTCGATCGGCGAAAACAGCGCGCGGCTGCGCTGTGTTTTGCTTACGATGTTTGACTTTGCGGGTCACCACGCCGGCGGCTGGCTGGAAAAGCGTGGGCGGACAGGGCGATTTGGTTGTGCTTCGAACGTCCCCAACGGCATAGCAACGGGGCGAGTTCTGCGTGGACAGCATGGGATTCTGTCTCCCTGTAGCAGTGCCGCCACTCTTAAAATCGCAGGCGTCCGTACCACAAAATACCAAGGAGGCGCCTGTAACCCCCCCTCGTGCGATAGTGCAGGGAAAGTGGGGGGCGGGCTCTTGCTCAGAACTGCCCCAAAACTTGCCATCACAGCTATAACTTATCAGCTACACCCCCCTCCTGAAGACAAAAAAGAAAAGAAATGCAGCGAACTGCCACAAAAGGCATTATTAAAGGACATTCGTTCTGATCACTTTAGAAACCGCCATAACAGTGGAATTACAAAGCTCTTATAAGGCAGCTTGTATCCGCTGCTCCTCTGTCTACTTTTTTTGGACATAAATAGAGTTTATTGATTGATTGATTCATTCATTATTGAAGCGCATTTGTTCTAATATCTTTAGAAGCCGTCAGAAAAATGGAATTAAGAAAAGCTTTGTTAAAGCGCATTCGTTCTAATCGCCCTCGAATCCGCAAAACTGGAATCATCGCAAGGTCGCGATGTGATACTGGTGACCTCTTCCAGGACTGTCACTGTACGTTGTATCAGTAGACGAGAGCCCAACCATAACCGTTTCTGGCACGGTCTCGGCTACGGTATACCTTCGGGACGATTCGAAAGCGGCCGCTCTTCTTTCAACAAATGACGTTAATTGGCACTGGAGAGAATAGCCATTAACATCCACCAACAATGTCAGCTGGGCCATCGCATCAGTTACCGAATCAAGAAGGCGCCCTACAGCCAACGAAGGCTGCCATCATACGGGCGGTTCATCCATTCGAGACCAGGGTAGCCGCCGTTGCCCCCCCCGCCCCTTCCTCATCACTTTATACACGCTCGAGCGAAAAACCCACAAAAGACGCAAAAGTTCCATATGTCCTCACGTAAACAGGTCGAAGAGCGATGAACGACTCAAAAGATAAGGCAGAGGCAATGGAGCGTGCAAGCCATAGAAAGAAGGGAGAGAAAGGTCAAACGTGCCCTATACATCTCGCCATACTGCGCACGATCGGGTGCCCGGTGGCTCGAGGCGTTACAGTTACCATCCGTCAATGCCAAACACCGCGCGCCCTTTACCGCTCTCTCCTAAGCCCACAAGTGCTACATGATCTCTTGCTTCTCCTCCTTCCCACTACAGCGATCCAAGAGCAGCGGGAATCCGAAGTCGAGGATCGCGCACTTTCGCACGTGTAATAGAGGCGCAGTCGCTCGTGGCCTCGTCACCTTGATTGCAGAGGACGACATGCGACTGAGTGTAGAAACGAGTTGCCTACATGTTCTTCGGCGCTCGATATCTACAGGGTGTTTTTTTTTTAGTTGCAACACATTTTGAAAATTAGAAAAACATAAATCGCGGCAATGTCTTGTGTACCATTCGAGTATACGGATTGGCGGCCTCTAGATACAGAACAATTTCCGCACTTGTATGCATAATTAGCGAAATTAGGCTAATTAACCTTTTAATTATCAGTAATTGGTGGCTACAGCAAATGAGTACTTTGGAGCCCGTCCTCGACACTACCTATCCCAACGATCAACTTTTGAATAGCGGAGTGCATGTCGGAGCTACGCGAACAATTAGTTCCCCGTGGCAGGCTCCTTGAAAGCGAAACTGGACGGGAAAAAGAGCGTCTGTGACGTCGATGTCCCCGCCCCCACGGCTTTCCTATTTTCGATGGAGGCGAAGATGCCAGAGGACCGTGCACTGTGCGTTGTCAGCGCACGCTAAAGAACCCCGGGTTGTCAAAATTTCCGTAGGCCGGCACTGCGGCGTCTGTCATAATCACATCGCAGTTTTACCCCGGGGCCTACCGAAGGACACCGTGGTCGTCCTTTATTATAATAAATGTTTTATATGAATCTTTCTCTTGACACGTAGCTATCCAGCGATTAATCTTGTTTGCCCTTGACTCAGGAGGAGAAACTCGGGGGGTACAAGGCAAACTTGCAACCAAACCAATACGTAGATGATTGTGGTTTGGTTAAGGAAAGAACGCTGTCTTCTACAGCCCATGTCCGATAAGCGTCCGCGGGGTAGGGAAAAGGGACTGAAAGAGATAGAAAGAAGAGGAATGCCGTAGAGGAGGGCCTAGGAACTCATGACCACCTGGGGTTCTTTAACGTGCACTGACAACGCACAGTACACGGGCCTCTGGAATTTTCGCCTCCATCGAAAATGCAAGCGCCCTGACCGGGATCGAAAGGCAACTGCCCGCAAGGGAAGCTCTCCAAGGGTGTTATAATAAGGGTTAGCAAGACCAATCGGAGGCTCCGCACGAACCAATCGGTATCAGCGGCGATCTGAACGTCGAGGCGCGATGAAGAATGGAGAGGCCGCATTCCGAGCAGAGCCGCGCACAAAGCACGCCCGACCCAGCCATGGCGTTGCAGGCTTCTCCTTTGCTGCGCGAAAACCATTAGGGGTTATCTTTCACACCGACACAGCGCAGTCCTCTGCACACCAGGCGTCGTCTCGATTTTTCTTCGCGCTCGACTCCGTACATATATACACTGTGCCTCACCGCTTCCTCACAAATCCTTCTTTTTCTTCTTTTTTCGTCTTCCTTCATCATCTACTAGACCGTCGCTTCGTTTCTCACCTCAGCACATAACGTAGGTCACTGCAGCCGTCAGCATTTCCTTTGCTTCCTTTCTTTCCTTTCACTCACGCTTCTATAATATACCTTCTATATACACTACTCCTTTGAAGCTATGTAGCACTCCACCTGAGCAGTATACAGTGAAGTGCTATAGGTTGCGTAGGAGAGTCGTCATGTGAAACTCCCAAGATGGAATCTGTGCATTTCCCGCCACGAACCAGCACGTAAAGGGACATTTATGCGAGAAGATAAATTAACCTCGCCTAACAAACTATCGACCGAAACCCCACAACTTCTCTTTCGTGAGTGTTTGTCACTGGTTTGTCAGTGGGCGTTGGTAATTATATGTCCAGCATCAGAATCGGTTGAAATTGTGTCTTACGAACGTTTTCAGCGTAAGATGCGTCTGTGAATACGGCCGTACCTCTTTAGACCCATATACTGTCATTAATGCCGGGTTTGTGGCTCCATTGCATTAAATTAAAGAAAAAAAATGGGCTGAAGCTTTTGCCTTGCTGTTGCTTTTTATTTCGAAGAGAAACCCCAGCATCGCCAATTCAACGTCACGTCGTGGATGTTAATGTCGCTGCTGTCCACGGACACTGGACGCCACGGTAAGCAAACGTTAGCGAAACTTCCCACGTTACGCCTATGGACTACTCACATATCAGCGTAATGTATTTTACTCACAAACCAGGTGCAACCCAACTAACATCACAGCGAGCTTGAGTGGCTTTGAGGACTATGACGTCATGACGGGCTTCGTGAAACCCTGGAAATTTATGACGGCACGGTGGGGTTCTGCGATTTTTATGGTAAATTTACCCCACGTGAATTATGCTCTGGGTAGATGAGCGTGCTCCAAGCGGTGAAAATATTTTACCTTGCTCGTGTTTGTTTGTTTGTTTGTTATTTATTTATTTATTTATTTATTTATTTATTTATTTATTTATTTATTTATTTATTTATTTTGAGGCCTGAAGCGGCCCAGCGTACAGTGAAAGGCGTTTTCCCAGCGATTGCCCACTGGCAAACAGTACAATGGCAAAACGTACACCGCAAAGTAATAAAGTTTCTGAATGCGGCTCCCGCATTGCTGAAACAGCCGCAGGTACCCGTGAAAGGAAACGGTCCATAAATCAAGAGCGAAGTGATATGTGACCGCTGCAAGACATGCCACAACGTCACCGCCACCCGTGAATGAATGAATGAATGAATGAATGAATGAATGAATGAATGAATGAATGAATGAATGAATGAAGAACACGTCTCATCACTGACGCAGCCAAAATGAATGGCAACCACGGATAGCAGTGAGGTTTTCATTTATAGAAAGGAAGAAAAAAAAGCTAAATATATACGCGATAGAAAATCAGCACGGAAACCTCACTTTTTATATCTTACTCCTTCAGAATTGTGGAGGCCCTTAGAAACTGCAAGCCAAGGGTGTACCACTCGAGGCCAGCCACAGTGATTCGGACAGTGTACTCACCTGCGAAAACAAAAAGAGAGCACATGGTGAGCACTTGCACTCAGGACAAGATGCAAAACAAACACAGTCTCAAAAAAAAAAAGAAGAAAGGAAAATAGCATAGGTCGGCAGTATTTTGCAAACTTCTGTGCATGTGACCCCACTCCCGACTGCTCCAAACAACGAGTCCTTCTGAAATCGCAACGTTCGTTACGAATACCTCTCATAAGACGTCTTACAAAGACATATCAAGAGAATTTCAACATGTTCTTACGAAATGAAACACGATCACAACTATAGTCTGTAGAATCATGGAAAAGAAAAAAAAAACAAATCTGCCAATACGGAGGATCGTTCTTGTCGGCCAATTTCGCAGCTTTTCATCTATTTCGACGTTGCGCAATGTTGAGGCAAATAATTTCAGGGAAACATCTATGTGCAGTCACCGACGTTCTATGCTGCTTCAGCGGCGCACACCGCAGCAATCTGGTGTTGGCGGTTGAGACAACAGGACACAACGTATACAAGCAATAATACACTGACATAGATCTTTCGCCACAAAGGCGTTACCGATTTTCAGACGTTGTCCTCTCTCTCTCCTATATATATATACATACATACATGGCAGGTTTGGAGGCGTCGGCTATATAGCTATAACTTAAGTGGAGCGTTCGTTTCCTTCAATGCTTCTTTATTGCATTTGCACTGTTTATTTCGCAGAAAAAAATAAGAGAAAGAAAGTCACTGGGCGGATGTGTACACCGCAACCTGGAACTAAATTCTATGACAGGAAAGGACCAACAACGACCCCACAACAATACGCCGTGCGCTTGAGCGACAACGTAAACACGAAGTCTTCGACGAGCCCTCGAGATAGCTGACACAGAACGACACCTCCCGTCTCCGTATTTCTCAGCATCTCCCGAGTCCTGGAGCGCGTTATTGCCCTTTGCCGGCCGCATCGTTGTTCCAGCGCGCTGCGGTTCACGGCCCACAGGCAGCGCTGCGAAATAATCCCCATCGCTTCTAGGTCCTCGATCGTCGAATACGCAGAACACCGTTCGGCTCCCATGAAAGAAGGAGGAAGTGAGAGACAGTGAGTGAGTGTGAGTGAAAAAGAGTGAGAAGAGATAGTGAGTGAGTTAGAGAGAACGAGAGTCAGTGGGTGAGACTGAGTAAGAGAGGGAGAGAGAGAGAGAGACAGAATGAAACAACTTTATTCTCTCCACGATAGATGCAAGTAAAATGAACGTCACCCAGCTGTGTCCACACCAGCACCATCAGGTCAAACCTAACGGCCCGCGTTTGACAGACAGCCAGGATTTGAGAGGTCTGGTGCTTAATAAGCTTCATCATTTCATCTTGGATGAGAGGAGGTCCGGCAAAAGCGCAGCCCCGCGGAAGTGCTCGAAGTCCTCTTAACCACCGCACAGGGGACAGTCCGGGCTTGGGAACCGTTCTGGGTACTCTGGTTGCAGTACCACAGGGCTCGGTTAAATGCTTGGTTATTAAGGTCTGAGAGTGACATCCTGGCCCTTCCACAGGGAAGAGTGCCGCAGAGGCAGGAGTCTTCTTGAGAGATGCTTGCAGATCTCGCTGTAAAAGAAGGGACGCCCAGGATAGGGCACGTTACCAGGCGCACCATCATTCAAATCTCGCGCAGCCGAGTACGCCTCCTCGTTCTGGTTAAGCGAAATACGCTTAATGCTTGCAAGGTGCGCGCTAGGAACCAGGCCAGCGATTATCGTGTTTGAGGTCTTTAGCTTTTCTGGATGATCCGTAGGGGCTGGGAAGCCACCACGTCCATCTGATAGGTCTTGACAGCGGCCTTGTAATCTGAGTGAATCGAGTCATGTACAACGCCCGTCAGTGCAAGGGCAATGACAACATGGTCTTCCACGCTGGAACTAGAAGCGCGGATGGTAGCGCGGCTAATGACTTTGGAATCGCAGTCGACGCCCACTGAGGTGCAGGCTTCTTCTGGAGAGCATACGCTGCTGGAAAAGAAAAACACCTCCACGCTCTTCTGGTCAACGCTGAGGTCAGCGCATAGAGGAACTACCACACGTCCTGAAATTGCGAAGAACGAGAAGCAATCGAAGACAACGTATATAACCCACAGACGCGAGAACCCGAGCACGGTCTGGGAGGAATGGCCATCAGGATGCGATTTCTTAGACGATCGCTTCGCTGCGGTGCAAATATTTCCGTTAGTGCTGCCATTTCTTCTTGTTCCTCTTCAGCTTTCAATCGAGTTGTTGCTCTTTTACGCCGCTTCCGTGGGCCACCGTAATTCTCCCCGCCGGCGCATTGCTTTCCTTAATTTCTGTTCGCCATCCCAAGAATTTCTTTTCCGACCCCATTTCCAGCGCGAGCATGTTTCCAGAAGGCCCCGCCGCTTGAACGGCGAAACTTCTTCAGCGGATGCCGTTGCAAACCTAAATGGCACCAGCGTATTCTCTACGACCTGCACCAGGCAGCGGAAAAGATAAGGCAACATTAGCGCTATGGGGGTCGTGACATCCGAATGAAAGGAAAACGGAAAAAGCAAATGGTCCAGATGAGGTCGGGTGTAAAGGCCAAGAAAAAGCACCCGATTTACTCCCTCCGCTGCATCGCGGCTGGCACAAGACGTGCACTTCTCTCGCACCCTTTCACTCCTTCGCACGAACACGCACTCTCGCTCATTTCTCTGAAACGCAAAGTCTCTTTCTGTTGTACACACGCTAATCACACGCGTCCACATAAACTCTGCCCTTAATCTCCCTCTCAAACGTACCCTCCCTCAAACTAATTATTTTCTTTCTCGTATTCCGTTTATTTATCTTCCTTCCTCTCTTCTTCATGATCATTTTGCATAGACGCATTCTTGGAAGCCGGAAACGGTTCAAGAGTGAGAGAAAAAAAGGAAGGTCTTGAAGTGGCACGATAGCGGAAAAATCGAAACTGAGAGAATGAATGACCCGGCAGGAAAACTCGGAATGGCCGCGCACTTAAAGAATGTGGGCCCGAAGAAACTGAGGGGAAAAAAGGAGGAGGAGAATGAGAGGACGAGAAACATTCCTGGGCTATTAAGAAATCAGAGAAGGTGTGTAATGTGTGTTCTTGAGGTGAAGGCAGGGGAAGGCAGGGGAAGGGGTGCTGAGAGGAAAACCGGAATGAACCGCCCCGCTGCAACGCTACGAGCGCGACTATTTGAGCGTCCGTTAACGCAGAAAGAACGAAGACGATGGAGAGCGGTCGCTATCTCGACTGTCTCCATTTTTCGCCGCAGTTTCCCATTTCGCGCTAATTCGCGGCTGCCGTCGCCGCGTTCGTCCTTTTCTTGCTGCTAGAATTTTCGATCATGGTGTGTTTATTTTTTTCGCGCACGCTTTTCCTCAAAGCCATTTCGCTCGGTTATCAGTGGCACTCCGTCACCTGCTGCAATAATATCAGGCGCTGTTTCTTTTCTCTCTCTTTCTTTTTTTCGCTCCCCATCTTTCAGCTCGTCTAAAGAAATGCTTTAGAAACGCTAATAACGAACGTCAGCAACGTGTGTCGCTGGCCGAGGCATTTGAAATATCTTACGTCACCACTACCTTAATTGTTTTTCGTTGTTGTACTTACAATCTTTCGATTGCCCTGTGTATAAATTTCCCTGAAAGTTACGCGTCAAAAGCAACTGCAAAGAATAAAGAGAAGACGAGATGAAAACTAAAATAAGAGAAAACACCACGAAAGGAGGAGTACACGGCAATCCTTCAATGCCTTTAAGCACAGTAATTTCCGCGACAATAATAAGTGCTGACGGTTTACGTGCAGGCAAACTGCGACAAGCAGTGATGATCCCCCAATGACACACACGCTTGTATACCACCTCAGCCGGGAAACATGCAACACAAACATGCAACACAAACATGCAAAATATACAACACTGAACACAGTGTTCGTAAGCATCCGTTACCACCTTTGAGTGCGCCTCACGTGAGTTCTAATCTAGTCCCTTCATAATAATAACATGACATATAACGCCAACCGACGAAGTATTTTTCTTCAGCCCCAGTTTCACTGAACCTGCTCCTTTACAAACTTCAGTGTGCCTCATCTGCATGGGACCCCACCTTCGCAAAGGTAATTAATTCACCTGAACTATTTCAGAATAAGAGCACCCGCTTCATCCTCTACAACTACAAACGAGCCACCAGCACTTTCACTATGAAGCTAACCTTAAATCTGCCGTCACTTGCTTCTCGCCGTTACCTGTCTCACTTGTGCATTTTTCATAAAATCTCTTTCCCTAACAGCCATGCGCCCTATGACGTCGTTCCTAATCCAACCCATCGCTCAGCTCGCATTGATCACTCATAAAGTTCGTATCATTTCTTGCCGTTCCGATTATTGTGCGCACAACTGAGGGTACCAGTCAAATCAAACGAAATGAAATCCGTTATTTGTAAAGAATCGACAAGTCGCACCCATTGTGAGAACCAATCTCAGGCGGAGCAGTCGGCGATGGAATTGATTGTCACTCGGCCAAGTATTACGAGTAGCATCAATATCTTTGCGCAAACTGAGCTGGGTGCGTAACGTTGAACGAGGCACGTTGACAACACTGTGGTGACACACACACACACACACACACACACACACACACACACACACACACACACACACACACACACACAGATAGATAGATAGATAGATAGATAGATAGATAGATAGATAGATAGATAGATAGATAGATAGATAGATAGATAGATAGATAGATAGATAGATAGATAGATAGATAGATAGATAGATAGATAGATAGATAGATTCAATGTTGCTGAAGTCCCGCATGAAATTTTTCGCATATTAAAAAGCAAAAAGCACTCACAAGGTAAACAGACGACAAAGCACTGACCTCTAACACAGAACATTCCACGACGAAGTCGATTAACGTCAATACAACCCACTGTGTTTCAGCGTTTTATGCCGTCTGCTCTACTTTCCTCGCGTGAATTCGGTGATATTTCCTTTTTCCTTAAAGAAGCACTCGCCTATGAAAGCGACTACCTATCGTGCACTTCAGAAAGAACTATACACCCAGCTTTAAAAAAAAATAAGAGCCAAATAAAGTGGTACGACAAGAACGCCATCCCGTGTTACACTTTAGGCGATCTGTACCAGCCTTTTAATTTTACAGCCGGCTATACTTAGGTAACACCACCGGAAGCTAGCAACCCGTACAAAAATTCCCATGCATAAGGTGCTTTTACGAACGTGTCGGCTTGCAAGAACAGCCCATCACCATTAGGGCTTCGCATGTGGCCGTAAGGCTCGCCGGAAGACAAAAAATATTCGAAGACAAAAACGAACAACAAGCGTATACTGTTTAAAAGGCGAGGGCAGCGGGGGAGTTGGAGCCTGTTATAGCTTCCCTAACGACGTCCATGGTCTCCTATAGTTCCGTTTAATACCCGCACTCTTATAAAGTCTGATGCAGCCAGCGCTGGAAGGCTAAACAGAAGACGATAAGCGACGCCTCTGCTGCATGTTACGCTGCAGTGCGCATATGCAGCCCACAAATGCTTTTTATGCGGCTGTCAATGATTATGTTAAAAGAAAAAGAAATCATTCGAAAAAATTGGCCGCGTATCTGCGTGCTTCGCTGCAAATGTCGTCGAAAGACGATAGTCTTCTGCCGGCCGTACTACGCTGCGTGAGATATGGACGCCATCTGGCAGCGCCGTCGGGAAACGTGAGCTTGTGCAGAATCCCTGGGCAACTGCCAGGTGGCAGCACCAAATCGTCGACAGAGGCGTCTTTCGTCAATAGCGTCGCATTTTTAGCGCAGCCTAACAAACACCAGGGTTTTTAAAATTACGTATCTATGTATTTTCTAATAAAGGAACACACCACATACTTAACTACGTATTGATGTTGCGCCTCAGATATGCGTAATATATGCTTTCTGATCGACCATGTTCACAAGTACGAACGCAGCTACCAGTTCAAGATGGCTGAGCGTTAGGCAAGTGCTTGAACTTGGGCCGGGTGGCTGAATCGTGTGACAGCAGACAAACAGAAAGACCAAAATTTCCGCGTTCAAGTATCCTAAGAAAGACTATCGTATTTAACAGCTCCGACGCACATCGCGAAGCAATTTATTTTGAATGCATTATCCTGTATATGTCGATACCTTCCAGTGAACTTCGAACTTTCCCTTACCGACCGGTTTGTGAAACACAGCATCCTGAAAAGACGTATTTCACTTGATATCTTTATCGTCCGAAAACCAGATGTGATTATAAGAGACGCAGTAGTGGAGGACTCCGGAAAATTCCGACCACAGGGGGTCCTTTAATGTGCACTGACACCGCACAGTACACGGGCCTCCAAACTTCGCCTCCATAGAAATGCAGCCGCCATTCGATCCAGCGACGAACAGTACCCTAGGGTACTGTTCGTCACGGCCAAGGTAGTCGACAAATATTGCTAGGGTACTGTTCGTCACGGCCAAGATAGTCGACAAATATTGCTAGGGTACTGCTCGTCACGGCCAAGGTAGTCGACAAACATTGCTTAATTAATTTGATACGCATGAAATACTACTCATTGCCGTTCCTCTTGCCAGCGGAGCTCCGACGGCAAGGGGAACACTCCAGTGAGCACGTATCATATTGCTAGCGCCCCGAGCTGAAAGTTGTTGCAAAGCACATGTTCACTGACTACACATTTGTGTTGAAACGTGTCACATCTCACGACAGTCTATCGCAAGTAATCTCCTGCAAGTATGTATGCGAATGTGTTCTCGCAAAAAGGTAAAATGAGGACAATTAATGCGAGTATTCCCTTTAACAGTGGATCCCTCTGCGAATACACAGAGCGGCCACTATGTACCGGACCCATACTAGGGCGGACCGTGAAGTACCCGAGTTCACGTGAGATCAGTCGCGTCTCTCTATCAGGTTGCCATCATCTGCCAAAGGGGGAAAAACACAATGCGAGATACGTGTTGTACTTCTGATTGCGGGAAATTCCGCGGGAATGGTGGAGAACCACTGAAAATAAATTGGGACAGAAGTAAACCAAAGTCTCTAAAAAAAAAAAGAAGAAACTGGAAATAACTGAAAATATGCAGCACGAACACTGCGACATTTCGCGCAAATTCGTGATCCTGAATAAATCTGTGCTTTCCGGTCGAGCACGAAATGCCCAGTATATATAATAGAAAGAGGAGATGAACAAACCGCCATAACTACCTCCTGTACGTATCATTTTAAACTGTAGAGCAAACAGAAAAAAAAAAAGAGGACAATAAAGCAGACGACACCAACGGGAAACAGACGACAGGGAATCGCGGAAAGGAACGTGGCCGTTCTGCCGTGATTTCGCGACGATCGCAGTTGCAGAACCGACAAGAAAAACAATAAGAATAAAGAAGAAAAAGCGACGCAGTCGTTCACAGCATGGTCACCGTTCTTCTTCCAGCGATACCACAGGCGCATAAAACAAGAGGACGTACAAGAAAAAAAAGGGAGCATGAGAGAGCGGCGGTTTTCGGCGCCGATCGGCGAGGAGATGCCCTCACGCACGAGCGACGTGACTGGTCCTCACGTCCCGTATAATCTCGGGATGACCGAGAGAGAGCGAGGTGTGTGGGGGGGAAAAAAAAAAGGGGGGGGGGGCGATAGAGGCGGGAGCTCAAGCGCGAGGCATTGGCCGACTAAATAGCCGCCGTTCGTTCTTCCCTTCTGCGTTGAGACAGACTTAACCCCCTTCCCTGTCCTTATGCTCCCTGTTGCTCGCACACTACTGCACGCTCCTTCCGTCCCCTTTCGCTTCCCTATTATTTTTATCCCGTCACGGAGGCCCCGGTCATTTACTGCACGCACCTACGCGATGCTGCGAGAGAAGGTCCTTTGTCGTTACTTCTTTTCGTTTCATCGAAATCCCCTAAGAGCTGCGGCAGGTTTAAGGTGTTAGGGAGGCGTGCGTGACACGTTCCATGGCGGCGTGTTTTCGGGCTCCGGTTTTCTTGCTTTTGCGGGGACAGCATTATTCTCTCCACGCTGCACACTACCAGAGCCCAAGCCGAGGGCGCTTCAGGTGGCTCGTTCTGGACAAGTGTCGACCCGGGTCTCTTTCGAGGTACGACAAGCCTCCTCCCTAGCCGATGTACTCCATTTATAAGTTCTCAATTCATGCGAAGGGTAACCAGAGAGGGGATAAAAAGAAGCTTTAAAATACTTGTCCTTGGATCCCTGTTGTGGTGCTCACAACAACCCATCTCTTTACCTTACAGCGCAGTTATCCGTCAGAAGCAGAAGACATCAGTTACAGCTGTAACTGGAAGTTTTGTCCACAACCGCACCCCCTGAACACCTGATTATGTATGACAGGTGTGTCGAAAAGAAAGCGATCATACCTGGGCCGGGCCAGCACTTGTAGGCGCTTGATTCATTGTAACGCCCAGTGTCGGGCTTTATCGAGAGACTGGAATGAGTTGCCCCCAAGAGAATTGGACGTGCAAGACCACATTGTGCAGCTACGCTATACCACAGTTTCGCGTCTTCGTTGCATAGTTCTCTGTGAGATGACACAGAGACGCCCGCCACACCCCTTCCCGCACAAGATCCCATGATGTAAGGGCGTACGAGGTAGTAGAAATGACGCAACCAAAAAAAGTCGCCGGGGGAGTACTCGAAATGTGTGCTTCGGGTAACATACGGGAGAGGCACAAACGGGGAACGAGAGTGGGAGGTCCCCACGTGGGAGTAGCCAGGTGGCGCGAGGCAACCTCAGCGTCTGCATTGGACTCTAATAAAGTTGTTCTCTCTCTCTCTCTCTCTCTCTCTCTCATGTGCGCACGTGCCTGTAGGCGTGTGCGTGTGTCTGCGTGCGTGTGTTATCCAAACAGCATCACTTCAGATGTCTCAATTGAAAGCCAAGCAGATCCCATACACTTCGTCTGAGGGACTGTGAATGACATCGCTTTAAAGGGATGCCTGGCAAAGCACCACTCTTTCTCTCCCTCTTTCTCTCTCGCTTTCTGTTTCACGCACTGCATTTTATTTATTTGTTTGTCTGTAATATATATGATTGCGTTTTCAATTATAGCGTCTTCCACCGTTCAATAAAATCCGCATTTGATAGTTTGCGCAGTATTTCGCGTACTTCCTTGTGTTTGTGCTTGCTTCGCGCATCATCCCATTGATACGAATTACCAACTCGCCCAACAGTCAGTCCTCTAATAGGAGCCTTTACGTCAAGCGAAAAGAAAGAGTCGCAGCAATGCAACAGTGTCCGTGGAAGTAAGACTGTCCCGCCGCTTTGCAGCCAAACATTCTCTTCGTACGTCCAATCCGGAGCTCTCGTACAAAGCCATGGATCCTCTGTAGTTCACCTTCTCTTCCGGGCTCCTCCAAGGTTAGTTTACGTTGGAATCAATCAATTTTCTTCATCACTAACGGAACGTTGATATTCCGGATATTACTTTGGTCGATCGCCGAAGTCACGCATCACGGTCATAATTGAACTGATGTGCGTATCGCACGTTTGGCATGGCATCTCTGTTTCGAAAGCGCACATCTACTCCCTCGCCATTACCTCCATTTCTTTGATTTTTTGCAAAAAGAAAGAAAGAAAGAAAGAAAGAAAGAAAGAAAGAAAGAAAGAAAGAAAGAAAGAAAGAAAGAAAGAAAGAAAGAAAGAAAACAGAAATAAAGATCGCTTCTTCATCCGCCCGAGTACAAATGTATCCATCTGCCAGGAGACCCGTAGTCGCGGTTCGTTTAAAGAGGAACAGCGACCTTGATTTCCCCAGGGAAGAGGAATGGAAAACGGAGGACTAAACAATCGTGCTTTAAAATCGCGAGATTCTGAAAACATTCACGTCTCCACCTGCTTCGTACATACTGGCATTTCTGTACAGAAAAGAGAAGCTAAAAAAAAAAAACGCATTCCTCTTGCTGGCGAGAGGAACTGCGGCTCTATAGCGATCGTGACAGCGATAGTGCAACGGCAATTTTCTTAACTATTCCCAGTGAAATGAATGACCGGGAAAAAAAATCTATGCCTCCTTCACATAATTTCACAACTAGGTATTATGAAATCTCTCAAATGCTCGGGAAAATAGCTATCATATTACTACATCGGGATGACAGAATGCAAATGCTCGCACATTTAACCATATGTGCAGCTTATTGGTTACTTTTATGTGTCAACTCCTCTGAAGTTGAGGAAACGACTTTATAAAAATTATGCGATAATCAGAACTGTTTTATATAAAGTGTTTGTTTCCTACCAGGCCGGCGGCTTGGATTTAATAAAGAAAAACAAGTTTTAAACTCACATGCAGCAAACGAAAAAAAATTCCATATGGATCCTTTCGATACCCTAGAAAATAAAGACTCGGTCTCCTTCCGTCTGCACTAAGATGGGAATATTTGAGAGCTGATCTCGGATATGCAATCAGCCTCCGAGGTAGGCTCACACACAAGATAGGTGTCCCTGAGCGCCCAACGAGGTGAAAAGGATTGCAGGCGTACCTGCCTTTTCCCTAACTGAACTTAAAATTTAATCTTCATTTTAATGAGTTGCACGTGAGGAATGTACGGTGTAAAAGCTGTAGTGAAGCAGCTTGACCAGCTGGAGATATGCCTACAGAAGGTTGCAACATGGTAACGGCATTAAAAAGACACGCAGAGAGAAAAGAAAGAAAGAAAGAAAGAAAGAAAGAAAGAAAGAAAGAAAGAAAGAAAGAAAGAAAGAAAGAAAGAAAGAAAGAAAGAAAGAAAGAAAGAGAATAGTAGTACGCCAGGCATTCATAAGCCAAGCTTTGCTTTAGCCCATTTTCTCGAAGAGAAAAGGGCTGCCGATTTTATTATCGCTGAACACTGCAGCTGAACAGCGCTATAGGCTGCACGCACCGTCTCGTTAGCGTTTCATTAACCAACGCACACTCAAGATGGACGTGACCCTCGACACCGTCTTTTCGATTAACTCGGCCTAATGCAGGCTGACGCTGTCCTTCTCCATGGCTAATACTTATCGTTACGCAATCCTATTACTGTCCTCGCCGAGATGGCCCCAGGGACGCCTCCACGCACATCACACCATCAAGCGGTAGCCTGCGGGCCAACGGGCGTACACACGGACAGGATGGACGGGAAAACATCGTGGGCACCGCCGCTAATGAGGCGTCGCGCAAAACAACGACCACACGGCCGTGGTGTAGAGGATCGGGCGGTCCATTTCCCCCGTCCCGTCCAGCTCCATTCATCGAAAGAGTACAGAGGAAGAGAGGAAGCCATTTTGTTGTTCCAAGGAACCTGCGCACGAAGAAGGCGTCCCGTGCGTGCAGAAAGTGCGCCCTTTGCGAGCTTTTGCTACCCCGGCGGTTTTTCCGCCATATTCTAGTATCGCTGTTCTCCAATAGTACTGATAGCCCTGAAGCAGCCAGGGTCAGTCAATTTGCTCAGAAACTCACCAATAATTTGAAATAACTGATTGAACGGTGTGTTCAAACCGAAACGGGCGGACGCTTAGAGCAGCGATTGGGATGACGTCACAGCCTCCCCGCGATCAGAAATATGAAACTGGCGAGGCTGGTGCCACAAAAATGGAAGTGAGGACGTCATTCAACGACGTAACGAGCTCTTCTGAACTTGACAGCGACGATCTTAGCACTGAAGTATCACCGTTCTGCTTTAGAAGGCCCGCCTGCTAATGACGTCAAAAACACAGGGTTGGCTCGCGTGGAAATCCGCTAAATTTTTTAAAATTCATTTTCAGCAAAACTAAATGACTTCCAACCACCTAGCTTGGCATAATTATATTGCAATACCAAGGAGAGCAAATATTTAAAATTTCGTTGAGATGAGTGGATAACGAAAGACCAGCAGAGTTGCCCTTTCACGACTGCGTGAACGAAGTTCGTTGGCTCCATCGCCGAATTTCGCGAAACTATCTCGATCGAATTTAAAATCAAAACTGAGTTTTATTGATACGTAACTTCCGAAAGGTGCATACAAAATGCTTGGACCAATAGGTTAAACGCGACGAGAAGACTGAACAACAGCAATAAAATGGTAACTCGGGCGAGTTGGTCTGTGTCGTTTCTTCGCCTTTCAATCCGGTTGTCTGTAGTCGTGGTGTGCTGTTACACTTTAGTGTGGACTGAAGAACAGTTCAGTTTCCCGCCATTTCTTCCTTGCCAAAACGTCCACCACAATGCCAGCTTTAGCGACTATAGGGTACTGCCTTCGAAGCTCGAGGTCGCGAGATAGAATCCCGGCCATGCTGATCGCATTTATATAAGGGCGAAATGCAAAAACATTCATGTACTTGATTTAAATGCATTAAAGAAGCCCCAGGTGGCCAAAATTACTCCGGACCCCTTCATCGCGGGACGTGTCTCATAATCACTGCTGGTTCTGGCACGTTACCTTCCTTCAATTATTAATATTTTGATGTTGTCTATGGTAGATCTACGTGTGTTCCCAGAACTGCCCTGTCAACGACAGGGACCGCTACCTGTTGGAGACGGCGAAGTAACGGCATCACGAACAACGGCCGAGTAGACTACGACGATACTCAGGAATACATGAATCACTCCAGCTCAGGAACAGATATCCCTCACGAGACATCGTCAGCAGGTATAGGTGAGAGAAAGATGGCGGTATTATGCGACGAGCTTACGAAGCAGCCGAAGGGGACGTTAAATAGAACAATAATTTCACATGTGTTAGAATAAATTTAAAAAAAAACATTTTTTGCTTAAGGTTAGAAGACGTTTTGTAAGCGAGAGAACATTAGACAGTACGGTGCACCGTCGCAGTTCCTGCGGAAACTCGCTCTTCACTTTACGTAATCGATTCCGATGTCATCGAGTTTAAAGCCTGCTTCCACCCACTAACGCTTTTAAGTTGGTATTTCGATAGAACTATGCTCTATATAGACGGTATTTGCGGCCAGCAGGACGCCACAGCATCGCAAGTTCCAGAAGGTTTCCGCCGAACTGTCCGTGTCTGCTTGAGCTGTGATACCCTTTGTTGGATCGAACCAACTAGCCCAGAAAGCTACACTATCAACGATCATACCGCCACTCATCCTTATGCGACAGCCGACAGGTCTATCACAGCTAAATTGATGTGATACTTAACAAGCGCAATATCCCGACGCTCTACCAGCATTGGAGCACCGGACAGAATCACAACGGTTCCACTAACTCGACAAAGGCGTCACTGACGTCACAATCCCGTCTCCTGCCCGGTAAAAAGCAAACGTCGACGGCAGCAAAAGCAGATGACAAGGCGACAAACAACGAGGCATGTGTCCGCGCACGTGTATGGAAAGAGAGAACCGCACACCTGGGGACAAAGCAAGGTGGCCGCAAGGTGCTCATGGCGTGGAAGGGTAGGGTGGGGAACCAGGGAACCGAGCGAAAGTATGTAGGCGGGGGGGATTCCACGAATGCCGGCCGCGCAACATCCCTGTCCCTATTTCCCTCCGCCTTCTTTCCCCATCAGGATTCTCGGTTGTGGGGAAAGAGCAAGAAGCGGCCAGAGCAGCGACGTCCTTCTATCCCTAATGGGAAATCGATGCACGATTGGTCGCTCGGTTCACGCCGCCGAGCGTTGCGGTCTGATTCAGCGACGAAAGCAGATGGGGAGGGAGAAAGGGGCTGGCTCTTTCCTTTTTCCCTAGGACTCCCATGGTTGCACGATGCCAGTTCTGTATTTTTTTTTTCTTAGCGCCCACGGGAACACTTTCCTCGAAACAGTTTGTCGAGACAGACGGGCAAAAAGGTGATGCGATCCGACAAAGATACGGACCAGCATAGGCAAGAAATAAAAAGAGAGGAACAGACTGACGGGAAGAGTGGTGAAAAGGAAAGTAGAACGACTGCTCCAGATGGTTGTGCTGCTAACCTATACATTCCTTTTCGTCTTCTTCTTTTCGCTTGTTGTACAGCAGCAGGCGTTCTCTTCAATCTTTTTCCTCTTTATTCCGGTGCACGATTAGGGTAAAGGGGCACCGACAACATTAGCAATTCTTTTAAACGGCGGGAGGCAATACATAATTTAAACTAAAGGATAAAAAAAGAACGCCAGAAGAACGTGACAGCCGCCTGCTGGATTAGACGACGACAAATACACAAGAAAGAGGTGTGTCTTTGGCGTTGCGAAAGTGGCAAATGCATATTCAGCAAAATCGCAAGCTGGGCCAGGTAAACCCTAATTAGAAGCGGGATAACAAACTGGCGCAGGACCGAAGCGAGAAAGGCCGCAACACGCAGTGATGAAAACAAGGAGGCGTCCCTACTGCTCGGACTCATTTCTTCATGCCACTTTGCAGCACTATGGCGAATAATTAACAAGAGAAAAATGACGCTCGAGTAAATGCTTCTGTTGTCAATAGCTGCGAGGCAGCATTGGCACCTGGCGGCACTCTCGAATACGGTACTACAGCGGACGATTGTTTGTAAGGAGCTATGGCAAACTGTGCCGTCGTTGACCAATTCGAATTGGTTCAGCGTCCGCATGCGAATGATAAAAAAGTTTATTCGCGCACAAAATTAAAGTCACGCCATAGTCATTGCATCTTTTTGCTCTCTTCGTAGCAAATGCCCATCTTTCAAATCCTAGAATTACTAGTTGAAACCACATTCGCAGTCCCTGTCACCAGCACAGGGCAGACGCCTGACCGGACACCAGCACTGGTTATTTATTTATTTATTTATTTATTTATTTATTTATTTATTTATTTATTTATTTATTTATTTATTTATTTATTTATTTATTTATTTATATGCGTAACTTTGAGGGTTCCCAGGCCGGACACTACATGAGCAGTGGGTCACGTTTTGTCCTTCTCATTTTTCTTTCCAGGTATGTCTCCAGAGAAGAGCTTCAGCAGGTTGGGTCAGGCATCAACAAAAGATTCCAGCGGCTGGAATCAGCTCTATTGAACCGTTTTCTTTAGATAGCACAACATAAAAGAAAATAAAATGAACTGTTGCACCACCACACACGGCATATCATAGTCCATCGTCATCATCACCATAATCCCCACCACCACAAGCATCATCATCAACAACACCACTGTCGTCACCAATACCAGCCCTGCTCAGTATCCCCTGCAGGCCTCTCCCAAGTATCTGCAATTGACTGTCCCGCGGTATAGTTGGCTCCTCATAGTCCACGCACAGTCCTCCCCGTCCGAAATCATCAAGCGCATTGTTGCGGCTTTCTCTCTCTCTCTCTCTATACATACATATATATATACATATATATATATATATATATATATATATATATATATATATATATATATATATATATATATATATATATATATATATATATATATATTATAATCGTATGAATGTCGCAAGTGGATAGTTGAGCCCGTCAAACGTTCTAAAAATATTTCTAGTGTTCGTTGGCTGGCGTGTCGTTTGTGAAAACAGTTCGCGAACACAGCCCAGGGCTGCGGCACTCGCCCACCCTGCGGCAACGAACAGTCCACTCCGACGTCCAGGCAAACCGGGGGGCGCCCTTTCGAAAAGCGGCGCGGCGAGCATCCACCGGCAAGCACACTTCGCCACAAGGACAGTGTGCATGCAGCGAAGCGCAACTCGGACGCTGGGACGATACGCGGTCCGGGTATTTATACAAGACCCCCAGCTGGCTGAGGACGGGACGCCGCTGCCTTTCACGCGTCCCAGTGTTGGCGATGCGGGCATAACGGCCGCGCTCATTAACCCACTCGGGCGCGGCTCGGAACGTTGTCGCGTCGCTGTGCAAACAAAAGAAAAAGAAAACACTGCGAGCTCACGCTCGTTCGCGCCTGTTTACGTATGCACACGTGACCGAGGATGAGTGGAGGAGGTAGACCGGCGGTGCGAAAATTTGAATTCGCAAATCCAATTACGCGCTCCGTGAACACGACTACCGCTGAGTGCACTGTACAACGGGGATCCCTTTAATAGACAGTGACATACAAGCTGAGCCCGTCGCTTCCGGTGCTTTCAGCACGCACGATTAACCACGGCCACATGCTGAGCTGGGTACTTCGCTGCAAGAATAGAGGTTTTTAGTCTGCTTTGTAGACTTGCTTACGTTTACGGATACCGGTCTACGAAAAGTAAAAATTAGCATCCACCCGTTTTGTATCACAAGGCTACAAAGAAATCCATGCGGATTTCTCAGAAATTAAAGCTTCCTAGTTGCCTAAAAATTCGTCCTGGTCAGGGTTCGAACCCGGGACCAAAGCCTGTCCGGGCCGCCTTGCCATACCGGTCTACGGGAGGCGTTTACGGCGGTATTTACAAAAAAATAAGTATTTACAAAAAAAAAAACGAACATCCCTGTCCTCGAGAAGCTCCAGTTTTCTCCTGGGATGTGGCCAGCACCACACACGTTTCCTAGGTTACGCCACGTGGGCACTTTTCAACTGGAAACTGTCCCAGTTCATACGCGTACTGATCAAGCACGTACACGCTAACATTCCCCTGACGCCATAATGTAACACAGTGTAGAAGTAACACGCTGTAGAAGTGGTACTGTAAGACAATCAGCACTGATTGGCTGGCAGCAGAAAAAGACGCGAATGCGCTGATTGGTTGCGATGTATTCCGCATGAAGCGAACAGCCTGATCCCGTGCTGTGTGAGAAAAATCGCCTCGAGAGCTGCGACCACAGACTGCGCCCACAGACTGCTCTGTAAGAGCAGTCTGTGGGCGCAGCTCTCGACTCGACCCGATTAGCTGAACATGGCATATATATATATATATATATATATATATATATATATATATATATATATATATATATATATATATATATATATATATATATATTAATCCTATATTAACCCCAATTATAAAACCTAATTACCAACTTTCACTTAATTAACAAAGGCAATTAGGCGTTTATGTCTGTTTGTTGCGGCCGTTGGTGGAGGTCTGGCGTAAGTATAACGCTGCGGACAAATGCGCCACCAGAGAAGTGACGAGCCTGGTTCTTTTCTTTATTTCTATGTGGCTGCTTCTATATAGAGAGTGTGCCGAAGTGCCAGAATTTTGAGTAACTGGAAGGCATTCTGATGGCTCCTGGGTTGTGGCAGCGGAGGCTACTTTCCTATTTACTTTTCCATCCAACTGGAAAATTTTTCAATGCTAATTAACTGTTTTCAGTCGGTCAGTCAACAGTCAATGCAGATGCAGTTCCTACGCACGCTACGCTCGGCCGCGTCGACAAGCCTATAATATCTCAAAAATACGTATTAAGGCAGGCCTTCTATGGATCCTGCTATCGTAAACACGTGAGTCTTCGTGGGAGAGTGGAGAGATATAGCAGAGGACTTCAGTTTGTCAGTGGACTCCTCGACGTTTACGGATGCCGATTTGTACCGGAGTTATTTACGGCAGAAGCGGAACCGTAAGCGAGCTCTAGCGGCGGTTTGCTTAACTACAACGCATTCGATGTCCTTTCTAGTCGCGCCAATGCTGTCGTCGAAAGAAAATAACGAAAGAACTGTCAGATGATTATTATCTCACGGCCAATGCTTTACGCCAGCAGTCGAGCAAAACGTGCGAGTCGCAGTAAGAGTAGCTTTGTGCGAGTCTGTTAGGCTCTGCATCATGACGTGTCGCTTCGATCTCTGCCGATCACGTGCACTTCTGCAGTAAACCGGTAGCCGTAAACGGACAAATGAAAATCCTTTACTGTACCACGTTGCTCGACGTGAAGGAACACCCCGGATGAGAAGGCGAGGAACAGCCGTCTTCATTGACATCATCCGTTTCCGTGAACAGCCATGCATCCACGCCAAATGCTATCTATCTATCTATCTATCTATCTATCTATCTATCTATCTATCTATCTATCTATCTATCTATCTATCTATCTATCTATCTATCTATCTATCTATCTATCACATACACACCACACACACATAGGAGCGCGAATGCGGACGTGGGATACCACAGTCCCTGCCAAATTGGATTAGCTGAGCGACGAAAGGGGCACGCTCTCTCTTTCGCCGAATCGGTGGCGCGCGATCGTTAATTAATCGGCCCTCGCTCGAACGGGCATCCGGGCCGTCGGAACCAAGAGCAAGATGATCACTCCGCGGCGGCCTGTAGCGGACAGAAGCGTCGACGAGGTGGCAGCACCCTACCGCACCAACGCACCCTTCTACTTTGCGTGCGCGAGGTCGCCCTCTCGAGGCAGTTCTTTCGCACTCGAACACCTCCCTGAGTGACATGCAGTGTTTTTGTGGAGTGGACGCGCGGTCTGCTCCGGGACTGGCAGGTCCTTGTACACACGGAGCTGCCGTCTGGCTATTTCCACATCGGTATCGTATACATTCCAACAGAATAACTGTCAATTCAGGCCTGTTAAGATAAGCTTCCCGTGCGCAACCCGCGAACCGCAATCGTAAGAAAAGAAAATTAGAAGTAGTTTCGGTAAAGTCAGCGCGTTGAAGTCTATGACACTGAAAACACCACTGGCGAATGTGGAACCACGCCCCCTCTATCAATAAAAAATCGACAGCTCCACTGACGTGAAACCTGGGAAGAGGCGAAGCGTGCGGCGATGCGCGGATATTTCTTGCAGGAACAGGTCAACCGCTGTTAATGAGCTTGCTTTACAGTGGCCACGACCGCGACGAGGTTAGACGCGGGAAGCCCTCGTTCATTAACAGAAAGTCGTTAAAATCGCTTCAGACACCTGAACCTACACGTAACTGTCTGAATGCGCTGCCTGCAGGATCGGTCCACACATGCACACACACTGTCTTACCGCACGGCAGCCAGGATCGGCCCACCGTGAAGCGCGCATTAGCACGGCGATCTGCTTCGCTCCATCGCTCCTAAATGGCGGTATCACCACTGCGAACCAAGAGTTCAGTAGAAGGGAGACGATGTTAATTTACGAGTAATTTTGCTTCCTAAACACCTTTGCTTCAAATGGACATTGTTAGACGCAAATTGCAAATTGGTGCAGCTGAAGATATAAGGCCTATTTGTTCCGCATGTATTCGTAGCGGCGGTGGTGTGATCGGTAAAAACCTTAGCTCCTATCATCGTATTCTGGGTAGCTGTGGGTTCGAATCGTAGCAGTTGGTACTTCTCCTTAACCATATTTTGCTTACCGTGACGAGGACGACAGGGGACAGACAGCCGGAGCACATACGGGCCCCGCGGTTTTCAAAGGAAACCAAGAAATATGGCCCGGTTGGAGCATTCACGGCCGGTTGAGTGGACACTGGCTGCTATCACAGTGGTATAGCTTATGAAACTACGCGGTGACACGCTGGTATAGTCCTTGTAGTACTCGGGCCACGGCCTGACGGTCACCTAGCTCGACATTCGGATGACTGGTACATTACCTCGTCCTCGTACTAATTATACATAAAGAAGGTTATGCGGTTATGGGTAAGTGCGTCATAAGCGCACTAGCACAAAGCTTCACGATAATGCCAGTTCATCTAGCCAAGCGTAGGGCGTGTCTTTCACCTTCACGCTCCATGCTGCTAAGAAATCGTTTGGTTCTCTCCTTTTAATTTACGCCCAATCAGAAACAAATCCCTATTCCTGCTTTTTCAAGCTGGCTCCCTTGCCATCCTGTCGTGAAACGTCTGCTCTCTCCTCTCTCTCTCTCCAAATTCCCCCGAAAAGTTCAACGGCGATAAAGAAATCTTCGAACCAGTTGATACCGCGCAATCCGTAAATACTTCCTTCCCACCAATCGAAATAAAAGAGATCGGGAAGAGGAAACAAAAAAAAAAAGAGCGCCGTCAGAGGAATAATTAGCGCCGCGACCAGACCCCGTGTCGTCGTCCGTTTTAATTAAGAGCGCGCCAGGACCGCGGTCTGGGGACGACTGCGGTATGCCGGCCACCAAAATGGCTCCCATCTCCAAGAAAAGGTCGACCGTGCTCTCCGAACGGGAGAAAGAATCCAGAAACCGCTAAAGCGGAGGCTTGAACCAAAGTGAGGGGACGCGCCTGCTTCGCCCGCTGCAACGAGCTAGAAATGCGGCAGGGATGAGGGAAAGACGCTACGCCTGCATCCCTAAAAGAGAGCAAGCTTCAGCGCCGGTGGAGAAAGGAGGAGAGGTAGGGAAAATATGGGAAGGGGGAGAAAAGGATAAGGAAGGGAGAGGGGCTTCCCGCTCCGGGATGCGTGACACAATCCCGAGCCCGACAAGGACCGAGAATCCCTGTCCTTCTTTTCCTATCCATCCCGGAGTAAAACTTAAAAGAAAGGAGAGGACCGAGAGAGCTCCAGAATCAAGTGCTCAAGAACCCGCCAAGGCAGAGAAATTGATCTGCACGGCTTCCTCAGTCTTCTCAGTCCACAGCGAACGCACATGCTCGAGAGGACGTTTCCGAGGGATTAGCAGAAATCGGGAATACGGGAGCCGGTCGTCAGAGTGGCACGCGCCTGAAGGAGACGGCTTGGGAGGGCTCATCTTGGGCGCGTTTTAATTAAGGGTCTTTTACGGTCACGCACGTGCGACTGCCCGCCACACTCTCCCTACGTTTTGCTCTTTCTTTATTTCATTCTCCATGCGTGCATGCGTGCGTGTGTGTGTGTGTGTGTGTGTGTGTGTGTGTGTGTGTGTGTGTGTGTGTGTGTGTGTGTGTGCGCCCCTTTCCAGTCCCCCCTTTTTTTATACACCGTCCACTTCACCACCGCAAGCTAACTCGCTAGGGCTCCCGCGCAGAATTTGAGCCGTTAACCGCAACGAAATGGACTACATATGTCCTAAACGTCCTACGCAATACACGTATTGAGTCGGCCCAAATGGAATGCAATACATTTGGGCCGACTCATAAGTTTATGAATATGTGAAGAGATGCATAAGAAACTTCCCTCTCTTCTATATATTTTCTTTAATTACATGCCCCTAGAGGCCCATGTGTTGTCCGTTATAAGGGTATGTTAGAGAAAATAGAACGTAACAACGCGGTACCTAATAAGTGACATCTACATAACGAGGAACCACTATGCAGATGGTGTTTATGCTCTTAAAGCCCGATAATTATAAGGGGCGTTCTCAAACCGCTGTAACCGTATCAAAGGGGTGCAAAAGGAGCGAAGGCATATCAGCTCCCCACACAACTCGTCACACCAGTGAGCGTACTCTGTCTCTAACCTCACACCCATTTCCCTTCGCCACCGCGCGCCGACCTTCTTCCATCCTTCTCTACTCGCCGGTGCAAGTGAACCAATCACCAGTTCCCCCTGATGAAAGAGCCGAGAACGGGCTCCGAAACGTTGGCTTTTAACTTTAAAAGTCGGTTGAATATATCATCCACTTCTCTGTAGCATGAAGAGTAAAGTCTACGATTGATTGATTGATTGATTGATTGATTGATTGATTGATTGATTGATTGATTGAGTGATTGAGTGATTAGTGAATGAATGAATGAATGAATGAATGAATGAATGAATGAATGAATGCTCGATCGCAACAGCCACTCGTCACAAACGCGGAAGCAGAGAAGACAGGCGCTGCTTCATTTAACCAAAAAGAACTGAGCCAAAACAACAAATAAAGATTTCTTTATCGCCGCGCTCGTGTGTCCTTGTCTCTCCTTCTGTGTCGTGTGGTTGCGCCGGTGCCTTTAGGTTTCAACAAATAAAGGTGCACATAAAGAGCTCGCTATAAAGAGCACCCGATGACACACACAAAAAGGAAAGAGAAAAGAAAGCGCGAAGCGGTACTTGTGACGTAGCAGCAACAGCGAGGGAAAGGGGGGCACAGCGGTGGTGAACCGCAAGACGACGTCGTGAACGACCGCAGCCGCTAGTCTGACGTCAACGGCGTTGCCCGAGCACCGACATCTCATTTCGAAAAAGAAACAAAAAATGGCAATTATCACTGTGCCGAGCTCCCAGTCTCAGGGTACGACGGCGCGTATTAGCGACCGACGTGAGAATAGCGGTTGTAAAATATACATAATGATAACAATAAAAGATCACAGGATAAAGCGACTGGGAGATAATGCTTATAGAAAAATGAAATGGCCCCCGAGATTACAAAAAATGAAAATTTTCATTCGTAGAGAAAAGGCGGACCAATAAAAAAATAAACAGAAGGCGAGTCAAAATGAGGTTACGATCTTTCTTTCTTTTTCTTTT
Source organism: Hyalomma asiaticum (assembly GCA_013339685.2). Lineage (NCBI taxonomy): Eukaryota > Metazoa > Arthropoda > Arachnida > Ixodida > Ixodidae > Hyalomma > Hyalomma asiaticum. Next base: position 50,416,387 of record CM023489.1, on the reverse strand, counting down.
TTTTTCGTTCGAGTCGCGCGAGCAGGGTCAATAAACCAAACGAAGGACAACAAAAAATCTTAAAACATCGAATACGGCTAAAGAGAAATCCACATTGTCATTTCTAACGAGCACCGTTCTCCCGCTTGCCAACCTCTCTTGCCCATTAGAGTTCACCGCTGCTGCGACTTCAAAAAGCTTCAGCTGTGGAGAAAGAAAAAAGAAAAGAAGGAAGAAGGAAGAGAGAGAGAGAGAAGGGGGAGACGAAATAAGAGAGGAGAAAAGATCTCTCGCGACCACTGAGAAGAAGACACACAATAGCGATGCTCAACGGTGATGGCCGAAGTCAGCGGGGCGGCAAACATGAAGCGCCCAAACGCGCGCTGGCAAAAAAAAAAAAGAAAAAAAAGTCCTTCTATAACGCCGCTGTGTTTCTGCTCACATGCCACCATTCGGGAAGCTTGCTTTATTCATTATCCTCTCCGGCATACCCTTTCGCATTTCTCGTTCGTTTTTTATCTCACATTAACACACGAGGCATCGGCTCGCTGGGCGCGTCAGAGAAGAACCCTCGAGGGTGCGATGGTCTAGGCGGACTCGCATACGCCGCGCGGACGCTTTGATGCACGCGCGTTTCGAGGACGAGAGAGAGAACGAGAACAAGACAGCGCTGTGCGTGCGCACTGTTCCCGTGGTTGGGCATGCACGGCCTGTCTTTGTGTGTGTGTGTGTGTGTGTGTGTGTGTGTGTGTGTGTGTGTGTGTGTGTGTGTGTGTGTGTGTGTGTGTGTGTGTGTGTGTGTGTGTGTGTGTGTGTGTGCGTGCGTGCGTGTGTGTGTGTGGGGGGGGGGCGCATGTGCGGTGTCTATAATTGTCCCGGGCGTGCTTTATTGTGACGGGCAGATCTAATTAACGCCCTAGCGAAAGTGGTGTTTTGAGGGGTGTGAGTTCCCTTTACAAAAATTCTATATATGGCGATATCAGGAATCGGGAATATGTGGCTATATATGGCACGCTCCCGCATGCGGCCGCATTTGCCTAAAGCCTGATAGAAGCATATATGACTTTGAAAGACCAACGCCAGGAATGTCATGTAAGACCCTGATATGTACTGTGCAAATACGGCAACATACTAGCACGTGCCATATATAGCCACCTGTGCCCAAATCCCGATATCCCCATATATGGCATTTTTGTATGATATCAACGTAGTACATGCAATGGTTTTTTTTTTTAACTGTGGGGATTCAGCGTGATTTCGGTACGGCCGTACACGGCGTCGTTGAGGTCAGCACGTTGCTATTTCAGTCGAAGACAAGTGCGCATAATAACTCTGTGGCTACGTTAACGCGGTCTAATACAGGTCTTTATATGAAACTTTAGAGCGCGATCGAACGAGACACAAGGAAGAAGAAAACAACGCAGGCGCTGTGTTCCGACAGCACTTGCGTTGTTTTCTTCTTCTGTGTTCTGACAACGCAAGCGCTGTCAGCGCTTGCGTTGTCAGAACAACGCAAGCGCTGACACACAACCAACGACACAGAACGACACACAAGAACGACACACACGACAGCACTTGCGTTGTTTTCTTCTTCTGTGTTCTGACAACGCAAGCGCTGTCAGCGCTTGCGTTGTCAGAACAACGCAAGCGCTGACACACAACCAACGACACAGAACGACACACAAGAACGACACACAACCCAAGCGCAAGCGCTTGGGTTGTGTGTCGTTCGCTTACGCGTTGGAAATTTTTCGCGTAATGTTCTGTCAACTCGACCATCTTTGAGTCTTGCTTTAATACGGGTGTTTCAGACTGAAACAAACGTGTTGCTATGTTATGTGGGCTTTAACGTCCCAGAACCAGCTCTGATTATGAGAGACGCCGTAGTGGAGGGCTCCGGAAATTTCGACCACCTGGGGTTCTTTAACGTGCACTGACATCGCACAGCACACGGGCCTCAACATTTCGCCTCCATCGAAATGCAGCCGCCGCAGCCAGGATTAGATCCCGCGAGGCTCGTATCAGCAGCCGAGTACCATATCTACTAGACCACCATGGCGGGGCTAAAACAAACATGTGCCGACAACGGGGGAACAGCCTTCGCGTTCCTATACCGTACGTATAGTACTACACTGCTAAAGCGCACTACTGCGCTGTTGGGTGGCCGTCCGGCACTTCGTACTCCTAACGTTACTATTCCATCAGCCTTTCAGACAGCGCGCTCTATCCGCAAACAGGTGACAGCGGTGTAACAGCAATCGTCTTTTATAGTGTTGAGTCATGCTGCGCCAAAATACGAGAGCGTGCGAGAGGCTGCGGGTATTTGGAGCAAATAACTATAGAAAAATGTACAAACCAGGATAATCTTCAAGTAAGCCAAATTACGATATGAGCATGATTAATACTATCGGAATCAAACGTAAAATAGAAAGAAGAAATGGCCGCGTGCGGGAAAGCTGAAGCACGGGCGCGTCTACACGACGGGTAGTGGCACATCCTTATAGAGAACAGCGAGGTCGTGGCGAAACACACACTGAAATACGAACGTCGAGCGAGCACGTTTCTGAAACATATAACGCCTACATAAACATATCCTCGTCCACTGCCTTTCCGGAGCCGCCTACCGCGCCGTGATCGCGGTCATGCTGCAAGGGCCGTGATTCTGGCAAAAGCAATGCACACACACCCAGCTCAATCCATTCGCTCTATACACCGTCTTGTGTACGTTACCATAGCATTAAGAAATGTTAGGCTGCATTGCACTTTATGGCGGGATGCATTCGACACCGCTTTGAGGGGACATCTTCAACAGCATCAGACATGCGTAATCACCCCAAAACACTCAGAATGAGAAGAAAGGGGAGTAATGCGGTGCGTTGCTGCTCTTTCAAGCACGGTAATAAGAAAGGAACAGCTAGCACCCTCACGCACGCTGGCCAGCCGTAAGGGGGCGGTAATGCGGAGCAAGACAAAGGACCCGGATGTCGGAGCACCGCCGCCGAGACGGCGTAAGGACCAAAAGGGAAAAGATCGTGCCCGAAGAGAAGGAATAGGGCAAGAGGAGCGTCTCTTCCCTAGAGGAACGCCGGGCATTCGGGAAACGAGTGCGCGCGAACCCACGCTGGTCTCGAATACAGCGCCTCATAGTCTCGAAGAGTGAGTTATGGCTGCTGCGTTGTCCGTTCTGCGATGCGATTTCTTTCAGTTAGTTCTTTGTTTTCTTTATGCATTCGACAATATCTCCATTCATCTTCCTCTTTTTTATTTCTTTTCTGGGGAGGAAAAGGTAAGTGAAGGACGGGAAACAAAGGGGAAAATTAGGGAAAAGAAAGCAGCGCAGAGATAAGGAAGCACCGACTTGTCTCAAACACGAGCAAGAAAAAAAAAAGAAAGAGAAAGAAAGGCAGCAAATCGCTGACTGGCGGAAGGAGCGTCGCGCGCCGCGCCTGCTCTTCGAAGGAATCTGTTGTCTCTGGCAGTCGGATAAATTATGGCGCACACTGCCTTCCACTATCTCATTCTTCCTCACCTTCTTTCTGATGGCTGGAAGAAAAAAAAGAAAAGAGAACGGAGTAGCGAGAAATGGAAGCGCGCGAGACAAATTCGAAGGGCAGCGCCCAAAGATGTCTACGCGCTGTCGACTTGGTGGAACTTGGAGCCCCAGCGCCACCACATTAGCGGCAACAAAAGATGAGAGAACTATCCGGCGTGTTTCCCTGACAGTAAAAAAAAAAAACAGGACACCTGATGTCGGCAGGATTCACATCACACTTTGCCGCTGGGTGATAAAAGGCGGTGGCTGCCGCTGCATGCCACTAGTGCGAAAGTAACCAAGACCCATAACATCCGCGGACAGCGTGGTGGCAATCAATGTCGCAAGTCGTTCAGGAAGGACTTGAAAATAGATGGGGCGACAGACGTTGGGAGATTACGCGTGTTCTCTCCTAAGCACCGTGAATTATGCAATGTCGTTCAAATAACGAAAACAGAAGAACTCTCCTTTCGCTCATCTGTAATTATAATGTCCATGTGGGCGACGCGAGGTTCAAGAATGAATGAATAAAAGAAGGAACTCTGATTTCGTCTGGAAGGCTAATTGAATGAACTAATAATTATTCCCGTCGTTTTAGGTGTCAAAAGTACGTCACTGTGAGGCGCGCCGTAGTGGGTGACGGGATGGAAATACGACGGGAAGGGAATATCGAATGCCGCAGGCAGTGCAACTGCCACCATGAAGTACGCGTACTACACTGAAGTAGTACGCCGTCCGGCTACTTTCTGATTATAGGTAAAGTACCCTCACGTTCTGTGGCGTTCACACCAAGATCGCCTAAAATGCAACAATGCAACGTCGAAGAACTATACCCATGAACTTCTCAGGCCTGCAGGCGAGCCCCGCATTGAATGACCTCACGTTCGCAGTCATTTTCCCCGGAAATATATCACCGAGTCCGCAGAATCAGGGCGGCATTCCCACTTTTCGCTTAATTCGCGAATTCCACCATATAGCGGACCGGAAGGGGGATTAATGGGCGGATGCGTGGCCCTACGGTAGTCAATGTGTGGGCAGCCGTCTCTATAAATGGCCACATGGTCCAACGGGTGAACGGAATGTAAGAGCCTCTCTTCTGAGAGGAAGTGATTATTCTGCGAAGAGGTTCAGCATTTACTTTCCTTTATACTGTTTCACTAAAACGCAAGGCCACACGATTCTCGCAAAAGATCCGTCCGTCCGTCCGTCCGTCCGTCCGTGCTTTTTATGCAGTGGACGTTCTACTTCCTTAATCACCAACTCCTCTAATCGAGTCAGATTACTTCTCTCCACAGCATGTAGATTCGTTTTACGCTTTCCCCCGCATACTTATCGCTTGTATATTGCCACTACCACGGGTAAAGACGTTTCCATTTGCGCCTTCCTATGCGCCGTCCCGTGATCACAAAATACGGCCCAGGCTTTCTCGTCCCGTGCCCACGCGGCGTACAAACAGTCGCCATCGGCGACCAGGTGCATTACAACCCTGCTTTCTCATAAAACTTGAGTCTTCGAACAAGTGCACTACGCGTCGAAGGTGCCCTCACGGGAAACTTTAACAAAAGTTGTGACAGATCCAATCCGCACTTTTGAAATCTGCACATAGGAATGTTGCTTCGCCGAAGCGCTCTGATGCGCATGATGCCGCGTAATTGTCATAAACCTGCCGCCGCCGTGGTGCAGAGGTTAAGGTTAAGCACCATGATGTTTTACGGGTCGGCAGCCTGTGGGCTGCTTGCTGACCCGTACAAGACACTGGCTGGATCCCCGCCGCAGGAGGTCGCATTACGATGGAGGCTATAAATGGTATAGAGGACAGTGTCCAGAGCGATGTCAGTGTGCATTAATGAACCCCAGGATCGAAGTCAATATTTACGGAGCCCGCCACTACAATGTGCGTTAGTACCACATCGTTCTTTTGGCACGCAAGACCCCAGCAATTATTGAACATATGTTGCCCGCTTTGTTTAATGGTGTACCGTGTGTACTCTGTCGGCGATCCTTTCTGATCGAACTTGTGAAAGAAGGCTTCCTGGAATGGGCAATAACCGGAATTGAATTTGAAACAGGAACTGCAGTTAAAGGTGGAGTACCGGAAAGTTAATACAGCAGCAGCTACGCTTCGCGAAAACTGGACGGCTTCACAAAGATAGTTTAAGGTGGGCGAACGAAAAAGAAAAGAAAAATCCAAACTTACTGCCGATGGAAAGCAAACACACGATCCTGGCTCGGCAAAGGCAATGAGGCGAAAGGCTTATGGCGCAGTACGGCTGCCGAGCTATTTGTGAGATGAGCTGACGGAGCGCATTTGCATGCGCCAGGACATCAGGGCGGGAATTCTCCGGCTGTAAAATGCGGCGGTAGTAAACCGGGAAAAACGCGATGGAAGCGTTCGCTGCCGCACTCAAAGGGACAGCGCCTGTGACAGGAGCCCGTGCCGTGAATTCTCAAGGAACGGGAAAACTAAAAAAGGAAAACGAAGAAGAGGAAGAAACCACTATGTATTTCTCGGAGAAACCGACGCCTGCACTCGGCTTACAGAGGGCGTTAAGAAACAAGACGCCACGGCTGTACGCTTTCCCTTTTAGGGATAGCGTATGTATTACGATCTGGCGAAGAAAGGGACAAAGTTTCCCTGTGTTTACGTCACTCACATGCACTTCCTACTTGCTATGTTTACTGTCGCTGGCTGTCGTAAGTAACGCCGTGATTCAACAAAAGCATATTCTGGGAAAAGTGAGGGCGGGAGGAGTGACGATCCCGCTTTCAAGTGTTTCTGCTTGTGCGCAGTATAACCTGCCGTAAGGCGCTAAAAGGAAACGGTAGCGGGAGCCAGAAATTCAAGCCCAGTTTACATTGCGAGCGAGCCTTAGTATGGCTACAGTCATGCGCAAACACGGTATATATATATATATATATATATATATATATATATATATATATATATATATATATATATATATATATATATATAGTTCAGAAAGAAGGTATCCCTGAGCCCGAATAAATATATTCAAAAGAAGAGATTCACACGATTAACAAAAAGAATATAAATTTACTGACGTTGCGGCCGGTGGACCGGCCTTCATCAGAGTCTGATGAAGGCCGGTCCACCGGCCGCAACGTCAGTAAATTTATATTCTTTTTGTTAATCGTGTGAATCTCTTCTTTGAATATATATATATATATATATATATATATATATATATATATATATATATATATATATATATATATATATATATATATATATATATATATATATATAAGAGATGAGTAGTAGACCCTCGGAATTGGCAGCAAAAATGCGGAAAGCGTTTATTCAACGTTTCAGCCGGAGACCGGCCTTCATCAGGAATATATATATATATATATATTCCCCATGCCACCTGCTGAGTGTTGCTCTTCGTAGCACAACCGTGCCTAAACGTGCTGTATCAATAGGTGGAGGCGCGGCAGGTGACTGCCGCGCCTCTCCACCTACACGCTCCCTTGGCACACCCGATGGCACCGTCAAGAGGGCGGTCTCTCATCTTCAAAGCGGTGCACTTACGAGCGGTGCGAAATCGCTGGCGCGTGGAACATTAGCGGAGCCATCGCCTCTGGCTCGATGACATAATGCGCGTCACAAGGCGACGATCTACGCAAACACGAGGGCTCGGTGACGGCCGCGAGACAGTTTTCGTCCATGGGTGTCCTTTCTGTCCCCACCCTTCGCAATATTTCCAGACGTGCCGTCAATTCTGAGTGATACAATAAGCGACGCGTGAGAGCACTTCCGTGTCGTTAGAAATACTAGGTTGTCAAAACTTGACAAAAAGATGTAAGGTCATCGACACCGAAGCATACATTTTTCTCATGGAACTGCCGCACAAACAGCTCAGTCTTGAGGTTCAAGAATTTTGGGTAATCTTTCTCTTTCAATCTCTCGATATGATTTATTGAAGGACCTGACGGAGAAAAGTAAACTGTTTATGTTCCGAAAGTCTCAACCACTGGAAAGCAACTCACTCGCGCTAACATTCAAACGTGAAAAGCTAGAGCTTGGTCCTAGACACGTCGACTGGTTCACGAAAATTAAAAGAAAAAAAAAGAATAGAAGTTCCGTAGCGGCAAGCGTATTTTACCCTTGCCTCTCCTGGTTGTCGCACAAATCCGTGATGACATCAATGGCGGCACTCACTATGTCAAGACAGAATGGCGTCCACTTACACTTGAGATGAATTCATGTTAGAAAAAGAGTTGGGCGTGCTATACGGGCCGAACTGAAAATAGGGAATTTTAGTTTGGCCGTAGACATCTTCACGTTTACGGATACCGGTTTACCGTAAATGCGCACGTGACCAGCAACGCTGGTGGCGACACCTGATGATGCGAAGCCTAACTAGAGACACAGAAAACTGTTATTACCCTGGCTGGCGCGTTTTTCTGGCCAGCTAGTCTAAAGCATTGGCCGTGACACAGTAATAATTAGCTCATATGCTACTCTCCGTGTTTTTTTTTTAAATGAGAATGCTCACGCGACTGAAAAGATAATGGAATGCATTGTAGTTAAACAAACCGCCGCTAGATGTCGCTAGCAGTTCTCTTTCTGTCGCAAACTCCTCCGATAGACCGGTATCCGTTGACGTAAAGAAGTCTACGGGCGAACGAAAATTCTATAATAAGCGGATATGAGAAATTTCTCGTTTCTTTGGTTTGTTTATCTATACAATACATGTCTGTGTCTGCTCGTTGCACGTGTTTTTCCAAGAACACACTATACTTCCACCTCCAATGGCGAAAGGTGAGTGCAATGAGGGGTGCATGCAGAAACAAGGGTCCAGACGTTGCTGCCTTCCATATCCAGACTATCTTTCAAAAGAATCGCCGTCAGCACGCACAGACAACATACGCTTAACGTAAGAGTTCCCTGCAGTATGTTTCCTCGATGCTATATAGTACTCCTTTCTCAGCAAAACGTACTCCTCCCTAAGTACCACTGCCAAAATACGCGCACTCTTGCTCCCATATTTAGAGCGAGCGCAATTTAGGGACGTGACAAAGTGCGCGGCAGCTCTCGTGCTCTCTTTGGAAACATGCACGTTCCCTTTCCAGTCGCGTGTTCCTCGCAAACGGGTGACGCAACGGCGGCGACAGAACAAACCCTTGCGTAAGGAGATGCCCTATCCACCTCTCTCTCTCTCTCTCACTCACTCTCTCTGTGTCATGACAAGCATCCGCCCGTTACACTACGCCGAGGATGAATGGTTAAGCGCCTAAACGTGCCGGCGCATTAGCGAATCTCTCCATTTCTGGGCATTCACAAAAAGAAGCGAGACGCTAGAGAATCGGCGTCTAGCGTCCGCTAGGGCGGTAGCGGAGGAGCCTGTTTCGGCCGAGGGTGGCCGTTGCGGATAAACTCTTAGCACGGTAACTTTTATTTTATAGGTACGCAAAAATGTGAAAAAATGCTCCTCTAGTAAAGGTTAAAGCACACAAAAATGTGAAAATATGCTCCTTCAGTAATGGTTAAAATGCTTTAACCTTTAGTAAAGGAGCATATTTTCACATTTTTGTGTACCCATAAAATAAGCACGCACACGGCGCGCGCGCGCACACACACACACATATGCACGCACATACACACACTGCAGTAATTGGGCCACATTTACGCGATGAATTATAGCAGCTGCTTCACGTCACCGTTCTCCTAAGACATACTGCAATGCACAGCGGACGTAACACGAGATTTAAGTACTGCTGTGGTACATGACCTGAAACGCAACGTGCGCTGCCGTGCAAATGCCCAAGGCTGTTAGTCATGCCGACGACATTTCAGTGACGCGAAAACTTATGGCGCGACCATATCTTGGTAGCGAAGTTCCAACTTATCAAATACGAGAAAGGCGCCAACGAGCTTGTAGACATGCAATGTTTAAGAGCGATTTGCATTCTCCCAGTTGCGGGTGCCGTTTACTGCCCTCACCTCCGTGACTAATGTAGTTGCGTGTTTGCATCTTTGTTGAGAATTGCATCCCCTTGTTTCCCTTTTCATCTTGTGCGTATACGCGCCATGTGGTTATACATGTGCGCCATGTAGTTATTCAAATTATGTAGTTATACGTGCCAACCCGCAATATCATTTAGATGCATGTCCTCTCACTGTCATCTTTCTAGCAGCCCTCCCCCTTCTTCCCAGTGCAGGGTAGCAAACCGGAGACTAATATCTAGTTAACCTCCCTGCCTTTTCTCTTCATCTCTCTCTCTCTATCTCTCTAGATGCATGTCCTAGTTCGGAGCTCAGATCAATCTCCAGCGCCTGTATTTCTTTAATGGACGGCTGGCTCAATATATGTTCGAATGAGCTTTCCTTTTTTTTCATTACGCCATCATCGAATCAATATTGTTATCCATACAGTATTTGTAGACGCTGACACACAAATAAGACACCGGCTGCTCCTTGGGCCCTGACTGTGGTGGTCGTTCAACATCCATGGATCAGTATGCGAAGCAGTCAGGCACAATAGCAAAAGGAGCAGTTCCACTAGAACAGCAACAATAACAACAACAAAAAAAAAGCTTTAAAGCGTGATTGTTCCAAACATACACAGGCGCGCCACGAACCAACACCGTGCCCCGCCACGGTGGTCTGGTGGTTATGGCACTCGGCTGCAGATCCGAAGGTCGCGAGATCGAATCCCGGGCACGGCGGCTGCATTTAGATGGAGGCGAAATGTTGAGGCCCGTGTGCTGTGCGATGTCAGTGCACGTTAAAGAACCCCAGGAGGTCGAAATTTCCGGAGACCTCCAATACGGCCTCTCTCATAATCACAGCTGGTTTTGGGACGTTAAACCCCACAGATCAATCAACGAACTAACACCGACCTAACCTAAACGTAGACAGAAGTACAAGTATCGCTGACAAGTGCGCGGTATGCTTCGTACAGAGTCAGCTTTGCACGAAGCATACCGCCCACTAAGCGCACAACCAGTCGAACGCCACCAACGAAGCACCCATACTTGGCATTTATTCGGACAGTGTGGCTCCGGACACGCCATTTTATGTACCCTCAGTAGATGCGCACACGCCCCTTGCCGAGCACTGGCTCTGAGCGCGCCAAGAACACCACCGAAACCTCGCGCAACTCGGGACTAAATATGCACAGTGGGAATCTGGGTCCGCAGTCTCTCATTTCCAGAAGCGAGCACATTTTCTTGGTGACAACGCCGCAAAAGGATGTCCATACCAGTCGTGGTCCCCCTTGGGTAATGACTCGGAGAAAAGAAGCGGCCGGAGAGAAGGAAACAAAGAAATGAGGAGGTAGATGCGCTGCTCTCTAGCGGTGCATGGCTTCTGCACGCTGCCCAATGTGTCGTCGCTGTCGCAACACCACCGAGAAGTGGGAAAGGAGAGGGGGGGGGGGGGGGGGGGCAATTTGCGTGAGGTAGTGAGACTGTCGCGACGTTGTGCGGGATGTCGTTAGAGGATAAACAGTGGACTCGACTCGAGTATGGCGGCGCAAGTTGCGATAACACTGCACAGCCGAGGCCCCTAGCTGGCGCCGTTGTTTTGCTGCAACTGTTTTCGGAGGAACAAGAAACGAACTTACTCCCGAAAACCGGTTGGACCTCGATGGAGTATTTCAACTCCACGAATGCACTTACTACAAAAACGCGACGTCTTTGCTTGTCATAAAGAAATCGTGTTCTTTTTGTTTTGTTTCTTTATGGGTGAGGTGTCGGAAAGGACTGGTGGTACGGTTTTAAGCTTCTCTACGGGGTTGAGGTTAAGTCTGGCAATATGGGACTGCAACTTAACGACCTTTTAGTTCGTGTCTTGCGCTCTTAATGAACCTCCTAACTAACGTCCATAAATTTTGTTACCGCGCTGAATACTTAGAAGGAGGCGTTAAGTCGACCTGCGACCTCTAATCTCTTCCTTGTCGCCTATTGTTGCCTTCGGTATTGTGCGTGGGTGGCGATGACGTGAACCTAAAAACGCTAGCTACACTTTAACGTAGAATGATCCTTTATTGGTTCCACTACATTCCAGTGCATTTACGTATCACGGTGACGTCAATACTCGTTTTCGTGATAATATGCACTTGTACTGGCGGCGAGCCTGCCGAGTCCCCGAACTCATTTGGCCAACGAGATGTTCAGCAAGCTGTCTTTCCCACAGAGAGCATGTCCACGTGGGGAAGCCTGCTTTCGTGGCTGTATTAAATGCCAATGTGGTAGCATATTCGTGTGTGAATAGGTTGAAATATAAAACGTTACCGCAATTTGAACAACCTCTTTCTAAGTGTAATAAAAGCGGCTAAACGCTCCCCAAAAAGAAAAGTTCCGAAAGTAAGCAAACAGCGGCGCAACTGGTCTCTGCATGCCTTCTTTTAAACGGCTTCCGAAAGACATCGTGGATACGACTGTGAAAGCGTCTACTTCCCAAACCTCTGTTGTGACTTCTGGAGCCCAAAAAAGGCTAGCTCGTGTTAGGCACTAGAGTTTTGTACTTAGCCGGAACTGTATTACAATGTTTCTATTTTTTAATCCCTAACTTAATATGTTAAACGCAGGCTGACCGCCACGATTACAAGAAAGCGGTGTTAGACGCTCCGAATAAGGGCGCAGCGCAAATAGTTCTACTGTTGTCAATGGGCAACTCCGGCGATTTTTCAATGTCCACTGATCTCAATGAAATTTTCACTGTATATTCTCTTCGGTAGTGTAATAAGATATGCCTAGTTAGGCGCTTGTAAGTCGTTTAGTCTCCCTGTAAAGAAACAATAAAAAGAAAAAAATGATACAAATCCGGTAAATCTAATCTATGCTTTCTAATACAGAACACGTACAGCGAGGTTTCAATGCAACAGAGAGGCGTTAGTTATCTTCGAAACCGTCTCCATTCCGCCACTGCATTGCTATACTCAGCATCTCCAACTATTTTTCGTTCATCCACGGCGTCTTTTCTTCCACTATACGGAACTCGCACGCTTTACGTACACGTTCTGTGCAGCCACGTACGCAATTTTCAAACTGGACACCGTAAATTCTCACTATTTCAACGACGTTATCTCTTGAATTCACGATCCGCCCGCAATGCAGGCAATAAGTACTCGGGGAACGGTATCGCACGGTGACGTAGTGTTCGACAACCTTTTCCTTGACTGCCGGAGTGCTGGTCCTCGATGCCATGAGCAAACGTGAGCTGCGTATTCATTTTCATTTCTTTTCATCGCAGAAACGGGGCACGTCAGGGCCAGCTACAAGCAGCATCACAGGACATTCGCGTATCTCCATGAACGCTGCCGTCGAAGAAGAAGCGACGACCTCTCTCTATACACATATGTGTAAAAAGATACCGGCGGCAGAATACTTCAACGCGCAGGTACATTCTGTGGGCGCATCCGAGGACGACTTCGGTAGAATGACCTGGACCTGACGTGGACACCGATGAATGCGGGAAATGTTGCGGCTATAACAGCCATGAGCCCGCATTAGACATTGATATTATAGTGTGCGGGTAATTAGCACTTATTGAATGATAATAGTTGATAGTTTTAACACGTCAAAACTGCGATATGTTTGCGAGGCAGTTAGTGGAGGTTTCCGGAAAATTTGACCTACTGGAGTTCTCTTAAGTGAACTGATAACGCACAGAACACGCGCCTCTAGCATTTCGTTTTTTATCGAAAATTCAACCGCCACGCCATGGGATCGAACCCGGGTCTTTCGTATCAGCAGTGAAACGCCGTATCGACTAGTTCACCGCGAAGGACCACGCACATGGCCGAATTCGGTCAGAAATGATTACCAGACGTTTGCGTACCACGTTGAAAAATGTATGTGGAAGAGGACAATGAAAGCAGCGTCTTCAATGCACACAAACCATCAAAATCTAGCACGTCAATCATCGAGAAGGCTTCTCGTGAAGCTCCAAGCCACGCAGCTCACGTGAATGCGCTTCCTCCATCGGAAGTCCATTTGTCAACCGGGGGCTGACCCTACGACAAAGAAAAAGAAAGTCGTCATCAAGCGTCGTTTGTCACCTCGGTTTCCTTCGGATTCGCTTCACGAGTCCCTTCCTCTCGGGGGTCGCCTATATACCACTACTTTTCACCCGTTGTCTTGGTTCGAAAACCCGTTTGGACACCCTTGGGGAGAGACAAATAACACCCAGACAACCACAAATGACAGTCGCGACGCCGCAGGGACTCTTGCCACGCAGGAGCGAACCGTCGGTACACAGGGCATTGCGTTTTCTTCACAGTTTCTTCTACGCTCCCGTAGCGTAGTTCTTGCACGCTGTTTCTCAGTTCCGCTCCCAGCGAAGAGATGCCGCAGTTTGTTACGCCCAATTGCTCGGCTCATATCCTTTATCTTCTTTCTTTCTTTCTTTCTTTCTTTCTTTCTTTCTTTCTTTCTTTCTTTCTTTCTTTCTTTCTTTCTTTCTTTCTTCTTTCTTTCTTTCTTTCTTTCATCGGTGCCACAATCGCGAAAAAGCAACGGCGCCTCGAGCTCCTTGTCACCGTTTCGTTGTCCTTCGAGACGAACCCGGGGCAACACTCCGCGGGACACGGGTTCAGCGTCCAGAGGCCACAAGAGGGGGCAAACGTTTCTTCAATGCGACCCTAATGACGTATGGGGCACAACAAAAGCAGTCCCCGTACACGTCTGCCGTTTTCTGTCTCTCTTGTGTACACAGGCACCCTGCCTAGACGCCCTCGCTTCGCATCCGATCCATCCTTCTCGGTCTCCAACGACACCGCATTGTAGTTTCGAAGCACGCGCCCTCCTTGGCCGCAATTCCGGGCCCTGCCGGAAAAGGCGACACGTTCTCCTGCAGTTTCCAATCAGGCCTAGCGCAATAGCATTCTCCGCGTGTATATATATATATATATATATATATATATATATATATATATATATATATATATATATATATATATATATATAGCAGTCATGGTGGTGAATAGGCCGGAGGCGTGAAGACAGAGATGAGTAGTAGACCCTCGGAATTGGCAACAAAAATGCGGAAAGCGTTTATTCAACGTTTCAGCCGGAGACCGGCCTTCATCAGGATGAAGGCCGGTCTCTGCCATCACGCCTCCGGCCTATTCACCACCATGACTGCTATATATATATATATATATATATATATATATATATATATATATATATATATATATATATATATATATATATATAGAGAGAGAGAGAGAGAGAGAGAGAGAGAGATGAGTAGTAGACCCTCGGAATTGGCAACAAAGATGCGGAAAGCGTTTATTCAACGTTTCAGCCGGAGACCGGCCTTCATTATGATGAAGGCCGGTCTCCGGCTGAAACTTGAATAAACGCTTTCCGCATTTTTGTTGCCAATTCCGAGGGTCTACTACTCATCTATATATATATATATATATATATATATATATATATATATATATATATATATATATATATATATATATATATATATGAGTGAAGGGCTGATTTGCGTTCCTGTCGTCGCCTGGCGCCTGGTGTCACGGACAGAAAGGGTGATGCAGCGGGGATCCACCGGCTGCTCTCCGCCTACGCTACTAAGTACACGCAGTTGAAGCGACGTTATTGAGAAACTTCAAAGCCGGTTGGTGGATGGAAGACTATCCTCTACGATTCATTCATTCATTCAACACAAATGAGAGAGCGACCACTAAGAGCTAAGGAGGATTTGTACATGATGCCCTAAAAAACTCGAATCACAATTTATTTTTTTTATATTCGTTTTTTGCAGCCTTCCCTCATACCCGAACAAGTAATCCACAGTAAAAACAAAAATTACGAGGGAGGCTTTGTTTCCCGAGTCGGTGCTTACATTAGAATGAAATCTGCAGTTTCTCACGGGTATTATTAATTTCTTTCAACGGCATATCATTAACAAGGGATACGGTCAGTCCCCACTGAAGCTTAGTTTGGCCTTGTCCTCGTCTTTTATTTATTTATTTATTTATTTATTTATTTATTTATTTATTTATTTATTTATTATCTTGACTCGCAGAGCCGTCTCTAAGGGTTAAACTGATCGTTTTGATGTTATACGTGCACAGCAGACTACTACCGAATAATCAAGTAGTTTTGTTTAGTGTCTCATCAATCATCCCTGTTATCCCACCCAATCGATTCACTGTGTTCACAATGACGACAAACGGGACACGACCTCTCTCGCAACTTGGCAAATATTTAATACTTTCGAGGTGGAAGTTCGAGCCTTAATGCAATAATCGCGTTTCTGCAAGTACTCGCACAACGCGGCGAGCACGTTTAATGTTTGCACAAGCGCGCAGCCTGGAAATTTCTCGTAATTAGAATTTATAGCGACGCTCCTGCACCCAATTACGCAAACGCTCGTTTTAACCGTCAACGAGTAAACAAATTTATTTTTTTATTGAATCACAGGGCGCAAGGATTCTACGCGATCGGGTGACGCAAGGGTTCGCGAAACGTGGCCGACATGAGCAGCTTCAAAAAAAGTCGAGCGGCAGAATCTGCCTATCAATATTTATTGCCTCGTTACCGCGCGAACTACCGGATAATTTTTTTCTCCAAATTTTTCGCAAACTCCAGCTGCCACTGTGCACAGTTTCAAACTCGAAGAAACAAAACTGCGCCTATAGCCTGTTTCAGGAGTTCCGTGCAGCACTGTGGAAACTACAGGCCCCCTGCTGCCAATCAGGAGGGCAAACACGTGTTAAACGTGTCCCTCCGCACCATGGCATCTGCCAGTCGAGAACTCTGCAGTGGCAGGAGAAGCCTTGAAAAGGGGAGGAGGAGGACGGAGTGCGGCCCCCTATTGGCAGGAGTGGCTCGCAGGTGCGTGTTCGAACAATGACATTTCGTCTCGCCTCAGAAGAATTCGGCGCTCGATGGCCTCGTGGCCTTGGCTCTACTGCACGGAACTACTGAAACACACTATAAGCTGTAATAAGCGCAGGGCGGTTTCCTTACCTGGTTTTTTAGGGGCGAAGCTCTAAGGTTTGGGTCTGTCCGTCCGTTGTAGTAGCGCGTTACCTACTAGGAACGCGCTACTAGAAGGGCGCGTGTGGGAGGCGCGCGAGCTCTCTCACTTTTCCATCTGCTGTCTTGTGTGTGTGTGAGAGAGAGAGAGAGACAGGGAGAGCGAAAGGCGCGCGTTGACTATGGAAACGCTCTTTCTTCGATGAACGCGCTACAAGCTCGCAAAGAAGGAGAACGCGCCCTCACCCGCGAGAGACAACGTTGGCGCAGGCAGCGTCTTCTAGCGAGTTTCTTGATTGAAAATTACCGACTGCTCGCGCTGGAGAACCGTTCACCGGCAACCCATATATATATATATATATATATATATATATATATATATATATATATATATATATATATATATATATATATATATATATAGGCACTGGATCTTGACTTGCAGTGAAGTGCCGGTGGGAGATTTCACTTGTGCGTAGTTGAACCATAAGGATTCGTAGCGTGCGCGTTAACTAATTTAATCCGGAACTCGGCACGATCTACGGTGCTCCGGAGCTTCGCCCACTCATCATCATTCACTCCGTGGATATGCTGTGACTTTTTTTTTCTTTTTTCCTTTAATCGTGGCATCACGGCAGCCAGTTGGAAGCGGTTATGTAATAAACTTGTGTTTTTTTTTTTAAGTGTGCGTTTAAGGATTATCAATAACGGTATATGGAAGTGCCTATCTCTTGGATAGAACTTAGGACTGCTGTCGCGTTGTGTACGCCAACGCCCCCCCCCCCCCCCCTGGTTGCGTGCATCTTTTCAGAATATGAAGTAATGCCACGTATTAAGCCTCAGTACCTTAAATACTTAAAAAAAAGGATAAGCTAACAACAAGAGTAGTTTTTATCATTTAATAGAGCGCTAAGCTGCCACACAATTCAAGCAAAATGGTGTTGTGGGATTGCCGTTTATACAGAACTTTAGAAGAAAAAGAAGTTACGGCGCCATGTATACAAGACTGTTCCCGCGCGTTATCCGGAAATCACTGTTCCTTAAGGTCTATAAGCTAGAACACCGCAAGCGCAAGGTCCGGAAGCGTCTGTGGATTTCTAGATGTGCGCCTCGGAAGGTTCAGCCGCTCAGGTTATTGCTATAATTTAGGGATCAGTGTAAAATACATATTAATTTAAGGGGCATTAAGCGCGGAAATCACGATTATGAGGCACGTCATTGTGAACGGTTCCGGAAATTTCGACCACTTAGAGTGTACATTACCCCAAAGGCTGTGCGCTCTAAGATGTAAAAATGTAAGGCTTTAAAATATAATGCATAAGCTTTTCGTTGCTGGGTTGCAGAACTGCAAACATGACGCTGGAGTATTTTTTTTCTTTTATGCATTGACCATAACGTAGCCCATGATGGATCCTTCCTAAAACTATAGTCCCCGCAATCCATTCTATCGTATCTTATTGACGTCACTTGAAACAGCGCAAGCAACTACCAGTACAGCAAGCTACGGCACATTAAAGAATGACTACCAGTACAGTACCAGTACGTGTGCCGAGTCATATGATTCCATCATCGCATACCTATTGATTTAAAAAAAAAGAGCAAATCAACCCGTACCATAGGTCCACGACATTCCCAGCCGACATTTCCGCATACACAACACTGCAAGCATTGGGATTCGATCCGGAGGGCCGGCTCTCGGCGAGCCGCACTCAATTGCAGAAAAAAGCCAACTCGCTACACTATCGGTTTCACTCCGCGGCTGACACGTATCACAGGGACATAGTCCTACAGCTTAAGAGGGACTCCGCAAACCGACAGGCGTGGAAGCTTAACTTGTCACAATGCGTTGTTGGGTCTTTCATCGACCGCGCCATAAACGGATTCTCCCTCGGAATTACACGCACAGAGTCAGGCCCTTGAAAGTGTTTGTAGGTTGCCGGCAGTGATGTACACAGAAAACTGACGACGAAGGAATCCAAACAGCCACACGGTTGGCACACAATTCTCGGAATCATAACGAAAGCTCCTACGGTGCAACGTGGAAACACCGGATGCCCACTGGCTTACTTCCGTCGTCCAATTACGAGCCCGACGAGCAACATTTTCTCGGCAGTGCGATCCAGTCCGGTCACGTTCATCCGTTTGTGTCAGGGATGGGGATTGTGTGGATACTGCGCAAACAGAGCGGCTCGCATTTTGTCGGATTACTCGCAGAACCTATAGACGCCCACTCTCGCTGAAGGGAGACTCTGACGAATCTTATTTTTCAATATTATCTTTCGTTCTGTCCTTTACTACTCTGCTTTTGTAACGCCAACTGAAGCAGCATCATCAGCGAACAAATGCAATCACCACACTTCCGCGACTCTTCGAGGACTCATTGTTACGTACGTCGCACGGAACTGTGTATATAGGAGGGACAATGTGGCAGAAAAAAATGCGAGACGAAGTGTTGCTATAGTCGCGGACAACTTAGGACTGCTGTCGCGTTGTGTACGCCAACGCCCCCCCCCCCCCCCCTGGTTGCGTGCATCTTTTCAGAATATGAAGTAATGCCACGTATTAAGCCTCAGTACCTTAAATACTTAAAAAAAAGGATAAGCTAACAACAAGAGTAGTTTTTATCATTTAATAGAGCGCTAAGCTGCCACACAATTCAAGCAAAATGGTGTTGTGGGATTGCCGTTTATACAGAACTTTAGAAGAAAAAGAAGTTACGGCGCCATGTATACAAGACTGTTCCCGCGCGTTATCCGGAAATCACTGTTCCTTAAGGTCTATAAGCTAGAACACCGCAAGCGCAAGGTCCGGAAGCGTCTGTGGATTTCTAGATGTGCGCCTCGGAAGGTTCAGCCGCTCAGGTTATTGCTATAATTTAGGGATCAGTGTAAAATACATATTAATTTAAGGGGCATTAAGCGCGGAAATCACGATTATGAGGCACGTCATTGTGAACGGTTCCGGAAATTTCGACCACTTAGAGTGTACATTACCCCAAAGGCTGTGCGCTCTAAGATGTAAAAATGTAAGGCTTTAAAATATAATGCATAAGCTTTTCGTTGCTGGGTTGCAGAACTGCAAACATGACGCTGGAGTATTTTTTTTCTTTTATGCATTGACCATAACGTAGCCCATGATGGATCCTTCCTAAAACTATAGTCCCCGCAATCCATTCTATCGTATCTTATTGACGTCACTTGAAACAGCGCAAGCAACTACCAGTACAGCAAGCTACGGCACATTAAAGAATGACTACCAGTACAGTACCAGTACGTGTGCCGAGTCATATGATTCCATCATCGCATACCTATTGATTTAAAAAAAAGAGCAAATCAACCCGTACCATAGGTCCACGACATTCCCAGCGGACATTTCCGCATACACAACACTGCAAACATTGGGATTCGATCCGGAGG
Organism: Hyalomma asiaticum; assembly: GCA_013339685.2. NCBI lineage: Eukaryota > Metazoa > Arthropoda > Arachnida > Ixodida > Ixodidae > Hyalomma > Hyalomma asiaticum. The sequence goes on along the minus strand of CM023489.1, from coordinate 50,396,485 downwards.
GCCGGCTCTCGGCGATCCGCACTCAATTGCAGAAAACAGCCAACTCGCTACACTATCGGTTTCACTCCGCGGCTGACACGTATCACAGGGACATAGTCCTACAGCTTAAGAGGGACTCCGCAAACAGACAGGCGTGGAAGCTTAACTTGTCACAATGCGTTGTTGGGTCTTTCATCGAACGCGCCATAAACGGATTCTCCCTCGGAATTACACGCACAGAGTCAGGCCCTTGAAAGTGTTTGTAGCTCCCCTGCAGTGATGTACACAGAAAACTGACGATGAAGGAATCCAAACAGAAACACGGTTGGCACACAATTCTCGGAATCATCACGAAAGCTCCTACGGTGCAACATGGAAACACCGGATGTCCACTGGCTTACTTCCGTCGTCCAATTACGAGCCCGACGAGCAACACTTTCTCGGCAGTGCGATCCAGTCCGGTCACGTTCATCCGTTTGTGTCAGGGATGGGGATTGTGTGGATACTGCGCAAACAGAGCGGCTCGCATTTTGTCGGATTACTCGTAGAACCTCTAGACGCCCACTCTCGCTGAAGGGAGGCTCTGACGAATCTTATTTTTCAATATTATCTTTCGTTCTGTGCTTTGCTACTCTGCTTTTGTAACGCCAACTGAAGCAGCATCATCAGCGAACAAATGCAATCACCACACTTCCGCGACTCTTCGAGGACTCATTGTTACGTACGTCGCACGGAACTATGTATATAGGAGGGACAATGTGGCAGAAAAAAATGTGAGACGAAATGTTGCTAGAATCCGCTGTTCGTTAAGGTTTCGTACGTTAAAAAAAACAAGGTCCCGTATTCACAAAAACAACTTACGACAGATAAGTTCTTACGAGAAAATATCAGCCAATAGCCATGCTGGATATACGATTGCGGAAGCTGACCGACCAATGGCAAAAAGCACTTACGAAAGAGAGGTTTTGTGAATTCGACCCACGATGGTGCAATCAGCGGCCACAATGACGTTATCAACGGAGCGGTATACGAAGAATTCTAAAGTACGTACCATCCGAGATTTCACACTGCCTTACGCAGACAGAAATACTGTTTACAAAAAGGGGTGGTTGGTGCAGATTAGAAGCTATTGTGTTCAGAGAAACACGAAACTCACGCATGCGACATCGTCCCTAGAGTGTGCGACCATCTCCACCTTGTTGCTCAAAGGTAATAATAGTAATTGATGAAGCTTTACGATCCAAGATCAGCTATGCTTATGGGGCCCGCCCCGTAGCGGAAGGCTCCGGGGTAATTTTCACCACATGGAATTACACCTACACCTAAGTAAACGGTTTTTTTTTTTTTTTTACATATCGCCCCCATCGATATGCCGTTCCCGTGGCCAGGATTCAATGCCACGACCTCGGTGACTCGCAAGCCAACGTTAAAACGTAAGCGCGACGGGCGTTTTCGTTCAAAACATCTTGCTGCGTATAATTGTTACAATGCGCAACTTATACACCGTTGGCCCACACGGTCCATGGAGTCCATGGAGAACGCTTCCATAGGCTCGATTCTGGCTGCAGAAACACATCAAGCGCATGTACATTCAACAGCAAAAGGCTTGCGGGATCTGAAACTTCGTAAAAACCTATACTGCTGCTTAGTCTCACAACCGCAAATGTTACAGCATGTACATCGCAAAATCACCTACTCACTGACACTTTTAATTCGAGGCTATGTTGCGAGGCTAAGCAGTAGTATAGGTTTTTACGAAGTATCGGATTCCGCAAACTTTTGCTGTTGACTGCACAACCTGTATGGACCTGTTTCTCTTGCACAAGAGCAACCAATGAGGCAACACTTATTCGGAGAAGGGTACTGAAATGGGCGAGCTGGCAGCGTTCCTAAAGATGTGAACATCTCGCGCACGAGGAGGACCACAAAATGAGAGGGCAGAGCAATGCAGGCGCTTGTATGCGACGGCTATCCAGCATAAGTTCACAGGTACCATTAGATGTTTGCCTTAGGAGCTATTCTTACGCCAGTGTTTTCATCCACATCATATTTCCCTATAACTATTAGATTTTTGTTTGATTTTTTATATACTTTTAACATTGATGATTGATTTGTGGGGTTTAACGTCCCAAAACCAGTTCTGATTATGAGAGACGCCGTAGTGGAGGGCTCCGGAAATTTCGCCCACCTGGGGTTCTTTAACGTGCACTGACATCGCACAGCACACGGGCCTCAACATTTCGCGTCCATCGAAATGCAGCCGCCGCGGCAGGGATTCGATCCCGCGACCCTCGGATCAGCATCCGAGTACCATAGCCACTAGACCACCGTGGCGGGGCTATATATACTTTTAACAGTGTTGTATTGTCTTTCAGTAATAATTCTGTTTATGTAGAAGTAGAAACGGACCCCTGGGACTGTTGAAATGGGCTGCTGTATGGAAAAATAAATAAATAAATAAATAAATAAATAAATAAATAAATAAATAAATAAATAAATAAATAAATAAATAAATAAATAACGCGTCCCGCTTGTAAGCAGCGAATCTAAAGCTACGTAACCTATACTTGAAAGCAAACGCCCACTCGTTTGCAACCGTAAATGTGGCACGTACATACTATAGCACACGACGGCGTGCCCGTAGACTAATTCGACCACCACCGGCGCCATATTAAACGCGGCGCTTCCGGCACAGCACCTATTTAGCAGTTCTGGTCACACTGCTCTGGCTCGGAAAGTGCCGACTAATGAACGCGCCCGCCATAACAGTGGAGAGATCGAGTGTTCTGTGCCGACGCCGAGCATCCGCGCAGACCGCGTTAACTTGGCGACGCAACGCGTGTGGAACAGCGTCGCAACCATCAGATAAACAACTTCCGCCGGAAATTAACCGACTGGAAACATTCGGCAGAGATAGCGGGCGAGCTCTTTAGGCCTGGCCTTTTCTATGGGGGGAAGACCTAGCGGCGAATCACACGGAGGCGTGATATAAGGGAAGACACACGAACACATCACTGGAGCTACGTCCTTTCATGGAGAACAAAGCGTACGAATCAAACGTGCTAGACTTGAGGTGACTGAGTACGGGCAGCGTTCAGCGACGGCCTTGGAAAGAAGGAGATGCAGTACATTTTAAAGGCGCGGCTAATGCCGCCGGCTCATTTTAGGCATGAGCTTGAGAGCGAGGCAAAAGTACCAGAGGTCGCAATGTTTCTAAAGGAAAACATATGGCACGGCCGACAAGTGTTCTTTATACTTCCTCGCAGCACCACAGCAACTTTCTTTGTAGGATTTGGCGACATTATGATGACTATCTTAATACTTCTTGAATACACTATATCAACTTCTTTTATGCATTCTACGAACATCTCATTTGTCATGTTCAAAGCATGTTCGTTCATCCTGTACAGAAAGTTTGTAAAAGATATTTCAAGTCAATATCGGTACCCAATAGTCGACGAAATGTTGGTACGGAACACATGGGAAGTTTAGAAACCGTGCAAAAACATTCAATAGACCGTTGGTAGGTTCTATCGACATTTGTTTAAAAATAGTCTATTGAAAGTTCGTACAAATTTTTGTAAGGGCGCATACACGAAGCTGTGCCAACTCCACTAAGATGCACGCGATACACGGCAGCCAACACTTCGCCACTGAGTTACCACGGCGGGTCTACGATCGCGTTATCTTAAGTCGGGCGAAATACCACAACCTGCTCCGCTATCATAGGTTATGTTCCGCTATCTTAGTTTATGTCTCCCAAAAGACTTGCACCGTTGACACGGCGTCTGAGATTGGTAGCCGTCAAAAAAATAATAACGTAGAGAACCGGCGGAAGCCTCTTTATTTGGAAATTAACCCCACAGAATATTCCTAGAAGAAATTTCTAATAAAACAATGCGCACCCTGTAAGTGTCACGGTGGAAATTTGTATGGCTCCAGTTCAATAACCAATCAGCTGCAGCGTCGTAGCTATGGTCGACGCTTAAACGCTGCATTTTAGAGACAGTACAACAACACATGACCAATGACTGAAGGAACAAAGTTCCTTCACAAGACATCGCTGACAATGTTCGTACTGTCAGGACGACAACTGCATTGCCCCAGCATATTTCCATATCGGCCGGCCTGGTAGATGAGGTTTCGTATGGGCACATGATGCCATAGACATTACAATGATGTCTGAAGCATTATTGCTATCTCAATCATCCTAATGCCTATAGTATCAAAACAATGCACAGTTCGTGCCACACAAACAGACGTGACAATCCCGCATACACTATCGTGCCAGAGAGCCGACCTAAATAATTAACCGGAAACGCCCAGCAACACAAATGGCTCGTGAAACAGCACCAGATCCTATCTCGCAGACAGATCGCCGGAAATGAGCAGACGATAAATCCAGCCAGGGCTCGTGACACGGACCGCATCGTCTGCTTCCGTGTTGTTCTCCCTGGACGAGCGATAAAAGAGGACGTGACGTCAAGAAAACGTCACGGAGAGACAAACTACGCCCAAAAATGGTCGGGAGCATTGATGCAGAGGCGATATTTCCTTTTTCTTATTTTCTGTATACACCTTCAACGCGGCAGTCTATGGTCGACGAAGAGCAATGCGGGGGCAGGGACTCAAGGACCGTGGCTTTGGGCAGCATCAGCAGCACAAGCAGAAGACGACGACAACGAGAGAAGGAATAAAAAATGGCGGCAATGACCGACGCTGCGCCAGTACCGTCCGTCAGCGTTCAAATAACGTCTTCGGACGACGGTCCAGCCGAAGGACGTTGGGCAGATATATCGTGTCAGCGGCCGGGCACCACGTAATCGACCCGACGGCAAAACAAAAACGTTGGCGAGACCAGAAAATCAGCCAGTATGCAGACGAAACAAGAAAAAGCAGAGGGGAGAAGAGCACACGCAAAAGTTAAGACTATAAAAGAAAGAAAATAATCGCCGGTCTCTATCTGTAGCGGTTCCGCGGATCTTAGAGGCTAGTAGGAGGGTATCATTCACTAATGGACGATGGACATCGCCGAGCGCGCTTCCGAAAGCCTCCCTTCTGTTTCGCCCTCGCCGAACTCGGCCAAAGTCATTTCTCGTCCCTCTCTGTCTTCCCGGTTGGATGGTCTGGCGTGCTGTTATTGGGAAAGCCAAGACGAAGCAGCGGGGACGATAAAAATCGGGGACTCCGTTCCTTCTATAACGGAATGTCGAGTGTACTAAGACGATGGCTGTATCAGATTGCAGCTTATCGGTGTGACTGTACGTCACACGTTGTCTGTCCTTCCGTTGTTCCCTTTCCCTCTTTCATATTGCTCGCGTTAAAAAGGGCTCGAAATAAACCGCCAGACCTCTTTTGGTTGGCGCAGCTCTAGCCACCATGACTGCCTGCTTCTTTTAGGGACTTAATACATGGTGTCAGAAGTGCCAAAGCCTCGCCAAAATGGATACCGTCAAGCCTCCAGAACAGCTGCAGTTCGCAGGCAACATACGAAGAAATTGGCAGGTGTTCAAGCAAAAACTGGAACTTTTCTTCGCAGCGACGCCCACCAAACCACCCAGGACGGAAGCCACCAAGACAGCAATCCTGCTCAGCCTCGCCGGTGAAGAAGCCCTCGACATCTACAACAACTTCTCGTTCGCAGAAGGTGAGAGCAATGAAGACTACCAGATAGTTCTGCGGAAGTTCGAGGAGTACTGTGTCGACGAAGGAAACGAGGTTTACGAGAGGCACGTTTTTCGTCTTCGCATGCAGAACGAAGGAGAGCCGTTTGAGCATTATTTGCGAGAGCTGAAAAAACAGGCGAAGATATGCAATTTCGGCACGCTAGAAGAGTCCATGATAAGAGATCAGGTTGTTTTTGGCACAAACAATCCGAAGATCAGGGAGAAGATGCTGCGAGACAAGGGCTTAACCTTGCAGAAGGCGGAGCAGATGTGTAAAGCAGCCGAGGTTTCAGCACGACAGAATGCTGCTTGGTCCAGTCAAACGCTACAAATAGACTACGCCCACCGGGCAGAGCGGAACCAAAAAAGATTTCGGTGCCGACAGTGCAACAAGGAGCATGCGCAAAGGCAGTGCCCAGCATATGGCAAGACATGCTTTGCTTGCAATAAGTCGAACCATTTTGCTATATGCTGCAAGTGTCGCCCGAGCCGACACATAGACCAAGTACAAGAAGCTGAGCCAGATGATGGATTTGACATTTTGGACATCGGTGTCTACGGTGTAAGCGACGGGGAAAGCGCAGACTGGACGGTGAGCGGAAAGATAGGCGGCCGGGAAATCAGATTCAAAGTGGACACAGGTTCACAAGCCAACATAATTCCTTGGTCTCTTTTCCGCCGTTTCAAGACTGCAGGGGACCTGCAGAAAAGCAGTGCAGTTTTGAAGGCTTACAACGGCAGTGCCATCAAGCATGTCGGATGTGGCAGGGAATTGCTGCTCTTGAACGACGTGACGCAGGCTGTGACCTTCTTCGTAGTCAAAAGGGGTCGCCAGGCCATATTAGGGCTGCACGCATGTCAGCAATTTGGACTTGTCCCGAAAGCTGTGGATTCGGTAAGGTGGGGCGAGCCGGCAGCAGAAAAGGCCTTTCCAGACTTATTTCAGGGTACGGGCTGTGTCGGAAGGCGATACCGGATGGTACTGCGGGAGGATGCTGTTCCAGTCGTGCACCCAGCCCGACGTGTACCGTTGGCCCTCAGGGAGCCTCTTCGACGAGAACTGGAACGCATGGAAACGGCCTCCATTATCAAGAAGGTCGACGAACCGACAGAATGGGTGAGCCCTCTTGTCATTACGCGTAAGAAAGATGGCGCCCTTCGTGTTTGCATGAATCCGAGGGAAATAAACAAGAACATAAAGCGTGAGCACTACCCTATGCCAACAAGGGAAGAGATTGAGGCAGAGCTATCAAGTGCAAAATTTTTTTCGCGCCTAGATGCCAAGGCTGGTTTTCATCAAATTCCATTGGACGAAGCTACATCACGAGTGTGCACTTTTGCGACGCCGTTTGGGCGGTACCGTTTCTTGCGCCTTCCGTTCGGAATTTCTTCAGCAAGCGAAGTGTTCCAGAAAACGCTAACAGAAATATTTGAGGGATTGGCAGGTGTCCGCATATACGTAGACGACATTTTAGTGTGGGGTGACAGCGAGGATCAGCACAACGAACGCCTACAGGCCGTGTTGAAGCGGGCACAAAATGCGGGTCTGACTTTTAACCTGCGGAAATGCGTTTTTGGCTCGAAAGAAATTGAGTTCCTGGGTGACGTGATAGATGAGCAGGGAATACGTCCGAGTCGCAACCTGGTTGAAAGCGTCCGTTCACTGCCGAGACCCACAGACAGGCACACCGTGCGCAGAATGATGGGCGTTGTCAACTATTTTCGCAAATATGTGCCGTCGCTGAGTGATAAGACAATCTTGCTGCGGAGCCTTGTGAAAGAAAACGTCACGTTTGAATGGACCACAGCGCATCAGCGTGAATGGGAAGCAGTGTGCGACGCGTTGACAAACCCACCGTTACTCGCACTTTTTGACGAGAAGAAGGATACAAAGATCACTGCGGACGCTTCGGGGACCGGTGTAGGCGCGGCGCTGCTGCAGAAACATGGCAATGACTGGCGCCCAGTGACATATGCATCAAGAACATTAACCGATTGCGAGAGCCGTTACTCGCAAATCGAAAAGGAAACGCTCGGTATAGTGTTTGCCTGCGAGAAGTTTCATCATTTTGTTTATGGTCGAAAGGTATGGATCGAAACTGACCATAGGCCCCTGCTGGCCATTTCTCAAAAAGGCATTGGAGACATGCCACCACGATTGCAGCGTTTTTTCATCAGGCTTTTACAATATGATTACACTTTGCAGTTCGTGCCTGGCAAGGACCTGGTTCTGGCGGACATGTTGTCGCGTGCACCTGTGCCATCGCAGTCATCGAGTGCCCTGACAGACGTCGACATCCATGCGACAGAGGTAATCTCCGGCATCGTAAGCACGCCCATGAAAGAGCGTCTCGAAAAGGAAACCAGGAACGACCCGTATTTGAGCGAGGTAAGAGAACGAATCTCACGGGGTGACGCCGTCGAAGGTGAACTCAAGCCCTTTGCCGGAGAACTGTCGGTGGTAGAAGGAGCACTACTCAAGGGCTGCAAAGTGGTCATACCAAAAGCAATGCGAGGAGAAATTCTTCGACGAATTCATGAGGGACACCTCGGACTAAATAAAAGCAAGGCGAGAGCACGCAGATTGGTATTCTGGCCTGGACTCAGCAGTGCGATTGACTCCTTCATTCGGGGGTGCAGTACTTGCCAGAGGTATGCATACAAGCAGCCGAGTGAGCCCCTTCTCATGCAGCCAACCCCGGACAGGCCATGGCACCGAGTGGGAATAGACCTTTTTCAGTTCGGGGGAGCCTCCTATGTCATTGTATACGATGCCCACTCCAATTTCCCTGACGTAGAGAAGCTAAAAAGCACAACGGCCAAAGAAGTTATAGATAAAATATCTGCCATTTTCTCACGGTACGGAATTCCGGTTCAAGTATGTACTGACAATGGGCCCCAGTTTGGATCTCAAGAGTTCCGAGACTTCGCGCGAAAATATGACTTTCAGCACATTACATCGAGTCCAGAATTTCCGCGGTCAAATGGACTAGCAGAAAAGGGGGTCCAGATTGTTAAGCGCATCCTAAAGAAGACTAGTGACTCCCATGGTGACTTTTGGTTGGGTCTTTTAGCCTATCGGTCATCCCCACTAGAAGACGGTCGCTCCCCGGGCGAACTACTGCAAGGCCGGCACCTTCGCACGAACCTTCCCAAGTACCAAGATGATCCCGGGACTACAGTGGAAAAGCATCGTCAGACTTCGAAAGGAAAGACACTACCACCGCTCGAAAGTGGAACTTCAGTGCGCATTCATAATGGAGACTGGTCACGCACAGCGACAGTAAGAGAGCAAGCAGCACCCAGATCTTACATGGTGAATACGGAGGACCAGCGGGTGCTGAGGCGAAACAGGCAACACCTGCTGCGCATACCCGGAAACGGTACAAGCGAGGATCAAGACCATGACGCCGAAAGCCCCGAAGACATGTTCGATCGGGAGCAAAGCCAGGGCTCCAATACACCGGGAGAGCAAGCGCACGGAGAACAAGGCATGGTGGATCCCAGAACTATAACGCAAGGTGCCGACCATGAAGGTGACAACTTATCACATGCACGAAGGTCGACCAGGAAACGTAGGGAACCTCGACGATTGCATTACGACACAAGCTTTCACCAAGTTTCCTAAACATGTTTTTTTTTATTGAATAAGCAAGAGAAGATGTATCAGATTGCAGCTTATCGGTGTGACTGTACGTCACACGTTGTCTGTCCTTCCGTTGTTCCCTTTCCCTCTTTCATATTGCTCGCGTTAAAAAGGGCTCGAAATAAACCGCCAGACCTCTTTTGGTTGGCGCAGCTCTAGCCACCATGACTGCCTGCTTCTTTTAGGGACTTAATACAATGGCGACGTCGGCTGGCAACGGCTGCCATAACGGCCCACTTCGGTAAAGTCACGAGACCCACAGTGCGGAATAAGGACGGCGTCGTCTGCTTCTCTCCACAGAAGAGGACGCCCTATCAAGAGCAGACGACGATATTTGAGACAGAAGGGAGGCTGTGCCGACGCAAGCGACACATACCACAGTGATCTAACCAGTCCGGAGAATATGGCGACGGCATTAAGAAAAAAAGGAAACATTATATATACTAGCAAAAAACATTACGTTCACCCGGATGCTGCAAACCCCCCAGGCATCCTAGCAGGCGCCCCCGTCTGAGCGCCAGCATCGTTGCTAAAGCGGCAGCTCTTCACGTCCCCCATTCCCT
>CM023489.1:50296631-50381631 GCA_013339685.2 Hyalomma asiaticum | reverse complement strand
AAAAGAACGCTTCAAGGCACCCGTCGTGTCGTGCACATGTGTGTGGCTTTCATTAGCTTTGGTATCGCAATAGCCGTATGTCACTCAATTTACGCACGTTTCTACAAATACCACCGAACGCCCCAGTATACGGACGACCGAGTAGAGACCTGTACATACTCCTTCAATAGACGCGTCATTAAAGTCGTAGCGATGCGTGGCTAAATGTGTGCGAACGGTCGACGTGGTCGACTGGACAGTCCAGACGGGGAGCACCGTCAGTAGTAATGACCGACGCGTCTGCGTCACGGAGGCGTACGCAGTTTGCGCCATACGCACTGTTGCGCGTACACTGTTAATGTGCAGCACGAAGAGGCATTGCGCAATACACAGCAGCGACAAGGGAACGGCGTTGTGAAAGACGCCTACACCTGTCTCAATCGACAAGTATGGTTCTGGGTCAGCAGGCCATGGCCAATGTCAGTGCCTTCAGTTTGTATAGAAATGGTTCAAAGCTAGCTTTGCGAGAATGTCGCTTAGGTGCTTCGTTTTGTTTTGTTTTTACCTGGAAGTTTGCCGCAAACCACTACGGGGGGGGGGGGGGGGGGGGGGGGGGGGGGTGTAGACCATGAATCGCGCGGCAGGAGAAGGATAAGAGGAAATCGAAAGCAAAAAACAGGAAAGAAAAAGAGAAAAAGACCCGAGGAAAAAGGAGAAAGCTAGCCTGATATTTTGTGGAGAAATGAGGAGAGAGTGGTTATTTTTATTTCTCTGTGAGGTAGTAACCACGAAAGAGTCACGTTGTGTTTCTATTGTCAGTTGTGAATTACAAGAAGGAACATTCTGTGAAAAGAAAATGAAATCCTAATAGAATCAGCAGGGAAGTCTCTTAGTTCCGGATAAAAAAAAATAAATACTACATCAGACACAGCTCATTACAGTCATGCAGGGCCGACATCGCCAGGCATAGTAATGTGGTTACGGCAAACTCCAACCCGAGGTTCTGAATGGGTTTTTCTAAAAATCTTTTTATTTGGTGCTTGTATCTACGACAATCCGGTTGATTACAATACGAGCATTGGGGGGATGAAGCAAAACCAGAACTGCGCGCATAGAAATTGAGTTGCTTCGTGTTTATCTTTTACCTATCTTTTTTTCCTTCTCTTAAGACTTCATTCTTTAGAGTACAGAAGGGATCTGGGTATTGTGCAATCCTGGCACCTTCTATTATACCTACTCATTACAGTCCTCGACTGTTTCCAGTTGCGGTGCCTTACCTCAAAGCCGCTGAATCGCGAGATCCGAGGCTGTCCGGTTGAAGATATTATGCGTAAAGGCAGTCTAACACCGGTACAATCAGTACGATTTCGTAAAATAAGTACAACTCATTAAAATTAATCTAACTTCGTAAAATAAGTATAACTTCGTAAAAGGGGTACAAATCAATGTGTAAAAGGCGCGTAATGGGGCTTCAAGCAATTCGGTAAGCACAACGTACCGCACTTGTAGCGGCCAGCGCTGTCATCCCGCAGGAACTCAGAGGGGGCGGCGTTTCTGTCATTGCAACCGTTCGACTACGAGAAATAATACAATCACATTAATGGAAGCCGGCTTCCAGGCATTGGCACGGGATCCCGTACGTTGGCATTTCGGCTGTAGCAGTGGCACAACACGTCGCACACACTATTAATTACAGCTCGCTGGGCACAACAAAATTCACGCTTTAATACTGCAGTGCGCCTCTTCACTTGGTCTAGCTTTCTTTCCTTTTTTTTAACCGCTGTCGCCCACTGCAACTAATGATTAATTGCGCAACCAAGCCTCAGTCACAGCATTATGTGCCACAAATGACCCCAGTTAAAGTCGTACTCTGCATGATCGTCACTCAGGCATGCAAAAGGAAGAGGTCGTGTTATTGTCAATCTACCTTTCTTTACTTCCTGTAGCCGTGCCGTTCCGAAGAGTAAACGTATAAGCCGACAGCCGTAGATTTAAAAAAAGAAAAAAGAAACAAGAAAAAACGCACATATAAATAGGGAGGCAAGGTCCAACAACGATGCTCACAACTCGTGCCTCGTTGAAGAGTGCGGTTATAGCTGCTGCCGAGACAGAACGTAACAGAGCAGTGGAGCAGTAGTAGTAGTCGCGCGGATTCCTGAACACATTGCGCGCACGCAGACCCGTTACACGTTTTGCTGGGAGTGAGAAAACGACGCCATAGAGACCGCACGCGCGATTCGCGCGTCAGCAAAGAGGGCTCGAACAAAAAAGCCTCTCTTTCTCCCTTTAATTTGCGTGTCGCGAGACATTTGGGCTGCTTGCTCGGCAACGGGCCTCATTCTGCCTTGTTGCACACAAACAGCGCTCGCACAGATTGCCTGTATCAAAACCATTCATGTACCTGGGTTGTATGCTGGCTACTTTTTCGCCTAACCATTTACGCGCACGTCAAACCATAAAGCACCTCACAATTAGGCTTCATACTGTGTAATGCTCGCCTGTGCCGCATAGCTTCTAACTGGTAGCCGTATGAAAGCAGCTTAAAATATGTAAGTACATTATGAGACTGAACATCACGACGGGAACACGAAGGAACTAATGAGCAACCTGTTTAGTACCGTATTACAGCACGTATAATAGCGCCTCGTTTCTGAGCACGCGTACCTAATGTCCTTGATGACATGGCTGTGGCTTTTTATATTCCAAGGGCCACTTGTGGCCAAAGTCTATTGTGTCCTTTACGGGTTATACGATTATACAACCTCCCGATGCGACGAAAAAACTACACCAACGCGCAGCCAATTATTATTATTATTATTATTATTATTATTATTATTATTATTATTATTGCGCGAAAATGATAATGTCACTGTGACGTCAGAAGAGCTCGTAATACCTTTCCTGTACCTCGAAGCCCAAGCACAACAACTGATTACACTTATCTCGAGTGCCGTCGTTACACAAGTGAATACATTCTGCAGAGCATAGGTAGCAAGCTCAATGAGGGTTTGCAAACAAGATTTAATTGTGAAGATCACTATATGAGAATTTCGCGGTGGAGTTATCAAATACATAGCGAGCAGATCGAAACTTGCCGATTATTTTTACCTGCTACTAAAAAAATGTACGCATTATAGGGGAGTACAGCTGGAATACAAAGAGGGTTAGCAATTTTAATTAGAGGGTATCGAAAGACAACACTAATCCCGATCACTGAGACACAACTTTCTTAGAAATTAGTAAGCTCTTTCGCAGCGAAGTAAGAAATATGCTGCGAGCCTCGTTCACATACATAACCATTCTCACTTTGCACTCAGTGGCCTCGAACGGCTCGTCACGTCGTCTTTCACGAGAAGTAGCCACATACAAAAAGAGAACAGACAGGACAAAACGCATACAGGGCGGCTGTATGCATTGAACTCTGCCCTTAAAGCTATTCCTTACACTTCATCAATCATGCTTACACATAGGAAATTTTTAAATTCTTTTTATTATGCTTTCACTCTTTCTTGTAGTTCCGTTTTCAGCATGCGTGTTCACTGTTTTCAGTATCAATAGTCATGAGGATGGGATAGCCGGCCCTAAAGCAGCCTACCTTCCTATGTTTGCACGTTTAAACAAAAAAAGCGAGGTCTACATTACAATACGCAAGAGGCCTATTCCACATGCCAGATAGAAAAGATAAATGACATGGACACAAAGAGAAAACAGAAAGTACCATAAGCACAGACGTGGTAATGGGATGCTACATGGGACGCAGGCAGAGCGCACGAGGGCAACCGGCCTCTACGTAGCTCGCCATGACACCGTGCCACCGCGTATACATATGTGTATGAGATATATATAGTAAGCAAAGAATGGGAACGTATCGCATAACGCTGAAACAGTGAAAAAAAGAACAACTGCCGCACCATGGTGTGTTACAGCACATTCCGCGTATAAGCATACGGCTGACCGCGTAGAGGGGAGGAGGGCGCCTGCGAACAACGCCTCGAGTGTTTTATTATGGAGAGGCCACGGCAGCTGTGTCGACGGGCCATCATCGAGAGCGCGTTCAATCTTCGGGTAAGCGGGCGGAAGAAGAGCGCCCCTATATACACACACACCATCAAAAAACGATGGCTTTCCTCCTTTACACTTATTTTTCTTTTCGTTCAGGTTCTTCGCGTATTGTCGTTCGGCTACGCCGAGAGAAGCGAGTTGTGACACCTTTGCAGTGATGCACTGATTTCAGAGCCGCGGTGTGAAATGTTCGATGCATGATATACGAGCAGCCGGATGCAAACGAATTGTGCGCCTGAAAAATTGCGCTGGCGCGACCATGTCCGTTTCTACATCCGTTGTGTGTAATTGTTGTTATTATGTGGGGTTTAACGTCCCAAAACCAGCTCTGATTATGAGAGACGCCGTAGTGGAGGTCTCCGGAAATTTCGACCACCTGGGATTCTTTAACGTGCGCTGACATCGCACAGCACACGGGCCTCAACATTTCGCCTCCATCGAAATGCAGCCGCCGCGGCCGGGATTCAATCCCGCGACCTTCGGATCTGCAGCCGAGTGCCATAACCACTACACCACCGTGGCGGGGCGAGTTGTGTATAATGTACAGGTCCATTATATATATATATATATATATATATATATATATTATATATATATATATATATATATATGGACCTGACAGGGTCCATATATATATATATATATATATATATATATATATATAATATATATATATATATATCTATATATATAGGAAGAGGGCAGGGCAAACGTTCGAAACACAGCTTTTTGGTAACGTCCAGGCCAGGTGGCGCTGGACTCCGCTCCGCTGACTCCGCTTCTTCCTATATATATATATATTATATATATATATATATATATATATATATATATATATATATATAGGAAGAGGGCAGGGCAAACGTTCGAAACACAGCTTTTTGGTAACGTCCAGGCCAGGTGGCGCTGACTCCGCTTCAAAGTTCTTTCGTCCTCTTCCTCGAACGTGTGTATTAGACAGACAGACAGACAGACAGACAGACAGACAGACAGACAGATTCCACTCCCCGCAGTATTCGATTCGAAGGATGCGTCATAACTAAATAATTTAGTGTTTCCACGAGGATGGCATCGCTCGCGAGCGCATTAAAATTTTAACGCGGCATACGTCGCCAGCGCATGGAGTATAGAAACATCCCGAGAAGGACTCGCCCGGAGCCACTCGATCACGGCAATATTTAATCGCGTGCGCCAAGGCTCCTCTGAAATGAAAAGTACGCTGCTTTATAAAGCGCACTCTTCGAGCGATAAACAAGAACAATGCGACACGTGCAATTCTATCCGCTGTCGAGGCACTTTCAACGGGAACACCGTCTTTTATAATATTTACACGCAGCCGCACCATGCATTTCCTTCCGGGCTACGCCAAGCATGAATTATCCAACGACTATGAAAGACAGTGTGCCGAGGAATTGTGATTCCTTCCGTGACTTTTACGCCAGAGTCGAACGACGCGTGAAATACAAGACTGAGAAGACATGACCATGTAGCTTATCGATATTCCCTTAAAAAGAAAATAGCGGAATTATTTCACATCACATATGCAATAACCTACGGAGCTGATGCATAGGAGCTAGCAAAGAAACGTTCGATGTTAAGAACCAATGTATGAACTGACGATGTTACAGGAGCAACGTGGGAACGGATGAGAGTGGAGTGGATTAAACGGACTGAATTGGGAAAGAGGCCGAAGGCCTCGTTGAAGTAAAAGGATGAAAAAAAAAGGTTTTGGAAGGCAAGTTCCAAGCAAGTCAGACAATTCGAAGGTAAGTCAGGTTTACGGATAGCGAATGAGTTCAAGAGGAAGGCAAGCCCATCCAACTACAGTGTA
Source organism: Hyalomma asiaticum (assembly GCA_013339685.2). NCBI lineage: Eukaryota > Metazoa > Arthropoda > Arachnida > Ixodida > Ixodidae > Hyalomma > Hyalomma asiaticum. Next base: position 50,375,759 of record CM023489.1, on the reverse strand, counting down.
ATGAAATGAGCACAGGTATCACCGTCACACGTAAATTGAGGACCACCTCAGACCAACTAAGGTACATTCGGAGCTCACTCCGAGAACCACGTGGTCCTACGACGGATTGTAAAACAAGTGGGCGGTGACGACAATCACGTGCGAATTGTAACTCGAACGCAAACGTGCGGTCCGCAAGATATAGCACTCCAAAAAGACCTGCGAACAAGAGAAGCGCAACCGCGCGATGAACACGTCAATTGTCTCAGAACCCCCCAACAGATTCATGAACTGCGCACGCGCTTCCGCGAGGAAATCAAGAGAGCACGCGGGGGAAGCGTTCCGGAAGGGGGCCACCGTATCATTGCATTACGGGATTCGCACGCACGTGCAGTTGAACACGCGAGATATAAGCAGCACGCAGGCAAACCAACGGGAGCGGGCGGCGTCTAGCGTGACAGCGTCGGCCAAACTGACGCTACGAAACGTAAGCGCGTATCACCGAATCCTCGGGCCTGAGAGGCTTCTATGTGAACGAGCTGCATGGATACATTCAGTTGGCATGCGCGTGCGCCGGGAAGCCGCTTCGAAAGACAAGATCGACGCAATGATTCGAGGCTGTTTGTAAAATAGGCAGGCTTAATACAGGCGGCAATAGCGAAACTGACGCGCATTTGCTTCCGCAAACGACTCGAGCACAGGTTCATGTGCTAGTAACTTGTGCAGTACGGATATCCTCCATGTTCGGCCGGCTAACGTCGTCTAGCCAAATGACAACACGCGACATCTGCGAAGGCAGTGCTCGAAGGCGATAGAGAACGCTGCACAAGTGCGGGAGAATTATTCAGTTACGTCGCTTTGCTTTAATTTTATCCTGTTTTAATACCTATATGCGTTTAATCAGATTAGACTTCACTGCGTAGTCTAGATGGGAAAGTAGATTACCTTCCCATGTTATCACATTTAAATAAAACTAAATGTGTACTAGACAACATCCGCAGTTATGTGCGCGTTTTATTGGTTTGAAGACCTGCCGCAGCGGTATATAGTTCGGCAGGTAAAGTGCCGCGCTGGTACGCTTGAGGTCGTGGATTCGACTTCTGGCCACGACAGCCATCTCATGTTCGAGGGAAATTCAAGTACATAGTGTATTTGGCTTTACCACAATCATATTGTGTTTTTGCATGTGAAACACTGGAGTCTACCTTAATATAGAGGCGTTTAATGTAAAGCAATCGAATTGTATCGGTCATTTACCCTGACACTTTAAGCTTTTTCCTTCTCGCGACTGCAAGTGTTCTTTAGTGGATTTGTGAATTAGACAAGCGACCGTTTAGACTACTTTTTCTTTATACCATCAAGACCTGTTCGAAGCGGTACTGAATTGAAATAAGTCTCCGTCGATCGGTGTTCAGGCAAAGAGGCCTGTAGAACTAGGGATAACTTATTGATTACAGAATATTCCACCGCTGCAAATCAAGTTACTATAATCCAGTACGTCGGCTGATTTCCGAACGGCTAGCAACCAACGACATACCACTGACACGCAGCCACACCTAGCATCTACAGTTACATGTCTACATGTTCGTCAGTGAGGGCATTGAACTGACTCGCCGGGCTTGTAGATATGGAAGCAGTGGGGTAGAAACTTATTTTAGTAAGCTTGACAACTCACGGTCATCATCACCACCGTCACGATGACCACCGCCCCCACAATCATAATCATCATCAGCATGACTGCACAACAAAGGACTACACTTAATTTGCTAGCTCTGTGTGGCATGGCTAAGAGCAGGGGGCAAGTGAAGTGGATTCCAGAAGCTGTCTTCCCTGCACACAGCCTCTTATGAAGGAGAAGCCAATCACAAGTGAAGCTTCTGCTCTTCATGTGCAAGAAGTAGGAGTGTGAGAAGTGGATAAAGCTACATGTGAGCAAGTGCAGCGAACCTTGTCCTACGTGGTCCACAGACAGATAGCTAAATGGGTAGTGATGGTTCCTTAAGCAAAGGTACATGCGTTTACTCGGAACTCCCCCACAAAAGAACGACCAACCCCTCCCCCCCCCCCCTATACACATCGCCACAGCTTCAACTATAATCCTAAAAATAACTGTAACGCTTAAAAAAAAAAGAGAGACCTAAAATGTAAGTCTGAGTCGGAAGTGAAATGGCCGTCATCGAGTACACGGAAGTTACGCGTGGACCGGATGTGTTGTCCCAGACGCAAGGTACTGTCAAGAAGTCACCTGGGAGGAGTGACTTCCCAAGTGACTTCTTGATAGTACCACTTGACGTGCCGTAAGTTAAAGAGGCGTATACGCAATCCTAACGTGTTGCTCTGGCATGTACCGCTAAATCCTTCACTGAATACAGTCAACCTATTTTCGTTAGGAAAGCTTCATGTAGGTACCTCCGACGCACTGCCGTGAACGGGGGGCATGCTGGTTAACTGGCGCGAAAGGGTTGCTCGCAATCGAGAAAAGCACTACCGCCTCCACTTGGCGTACCACGCCTCTATGCGCAACAGATCTAGAAGGCGCCACAAAGGTGCGAGCAGGCAAATCAAGGGCAGCAATACAGTTAGCAAATACTTTCAGCATATCTACAACGTGCTCAAGAAAGCACGTGGTCCATCCTGTTTCTCCAGCTGCTGCCTCTTATAGCCTTTTTTTTTTTTTAACACGGCTGTATATCCATCGAGCACTCAAGTTACGGGCTGTTATGGTAGCCGAGGTTTGCCGTCTCGAGTTTCTCTCTTTTTCGGCCTATCGCAAAACATCGCGCACGGCCTCTAATTAAGCGCAAAGCTACTCACTACAGGTCAGTTTCTCCCTCTCTTTTCGTTTTTTTTTGTATACGAGCAGGATATCATAGATTCCTGTTTCAACGGCGAAACACCTGTCCTCTGCTCACTTTATGTTCTCGCTATTTCCGTCCTTGAAGGCAGCAAATCCATTCATTCGAATGAGCAAACATACTATCATTATTATATTTAAACTCACCACACTCCGTTCGCCCTTTCAATACACAGCACTTCTCCCTGGAGGAACTTGCCCTCACATTTCAGTGCACCGCTCCATCGCACACCACCGCCACGTACTTTACTGCTCAAGGAGACGCCGTGCCACTACTGTATCCGCAAACCTTAGCAGGCATATATCAATGCCGGCCGGCATATCTTTGCATATCCCCTTTTTCTCAGGGCCTCCGTTTCAGGTCCAAGCCACTCGCAATGTGTACGCGTTCTCATTGTATACTCCTTTCGGGCATGTACTTGCGCATAATCTAGTAATGACAACCACACTTTTCTGCCCATCCTCAGCTTCTCTATTCATTGGCACATTTTCTTCTTGTGCTACGGACAAAAGCCGTCGAACCTTGCACAGCGCACGGAAGCGGAACACGGGAAGAGGGAGCTGTCGACCGGAAAGAAAAGGTGGGAGAACACGGAACGACAGGAAGGAAGGCGCGCGCACTTCCTCTTGCGTGAGACCGAAGAAAATATTAGCACTTTTCCTTTTTCTTTTCACGCATTTGGAAAGACAGTAGCGGCGCAAGAACGACCGAGAAGGCCGAAAAAAATAAAAATGGAGGCAGCGAGATTACGACGCGCGCGAAATCTCGAGAATGCGAGCGCGCGCGAAACGAGAGAGCGCGAGAACGTGGCGGGCGGGCGCATTACCTTAATAAGACGCACCAGCCAGACCTGTACACAAACACAGCGCACAGCAACACGCAGACACCCGCCGACGGTAGGGTATGTAGACGGTGTGGAGCGAAAACGCGGCCAGCGACGCTAAAGAAGAAGGCGGCGCGAGTCGGTTTCTCTTTCCGGCGAAATGCTGTTCTCCTACCGCCGCGCAAAAGAGAGGCCTCCAGCAGAGAATTAAGTGAACGCGATGACGACGGGAGAGCCTGGCATATAGCAGCCTTGCAGCGCCGCTGGCTGTAATGTTGTGCGCTGTACGATGGCCCTTCCGTTTCTTAGGCGGTGTGTTTGTGGGTGCCTGAGCGCCTTTACGTGGATGATCTTTGTCACTTGGTGTCCTTGTGTGTGCACTCAAACATATATTTCTTTTATTTACGTGCGTTTCATGCGCGAGACCGTTATACGTACGAGCAATTAGATAGATAGATAGATAGATAGATAGATAGATAGATAGATAGATAGATAGATAGATAGATAGATAGATAGATAGATAGATAGATAGATAGATAGATAGATAGATAGATAGATAGATAGATAGATAGTGAGCAGCTATCCAAAGAAAAAGAAATAAAGAAAGAAGGAAAGCAGACAAGGGGGAACGATTCCAGAATCTTTAAGTCGAAAGCGAAAGTAAAATAAATGAGGTATACGGTGATCGGCCGAGGAAGCTATACCGAACAGCGCAGCGTGCGTGTCGGTGTCTGGCCTTGTTTAGGGCGCCAGAGAGAACCGTTCCTCGACATTTGCCGGCCGTTTTTACGAGAACGACGCGAATGAAGAAGGAAGGTGGGATAGCTTGCCGGAGAGGGCTAAAGGGAGACGGAACAAACTTTACGGGGGCCCTGCGATAAATGTCGACAAACCGAAACCGAAACGGGAGGCGACTGTGCAAGGAAACAGCAGGAAAGATGGGCGAGAAACGGTGCGGGCCTATGGTTTATATATCGGGCCGTGGGCGGATTACATGCGCTCCAGCGCTCCGCCAGGGAACACGCCTTCGGCATAACCCGAAGGAAAAGGAGAAAATAAGAAAGAAAAACGAACGAAGGAGCTCCGTAAAGAGGGATGAAGAAACGCGCAGCAAATGTGCAAAAATAAGGCAGATAGACTAAAGTACTCAAGTTGAGACGTGCATCCTTGAAATTTTTTTTAGATGCGAAACAGCTTATGGCGGAGTTCAATCAGGTGGTGGAGGTGGTGGTGGTGTGCGGCGTGACCACCCTTACTGCGCATGCGCAAACCTTCTCCACACGCGTAAAGATATACTGAGGCAAACAAAAGTGAACAAGGTATGAAACGGCGCTTGCAGCTGAGTGTGCCTTGCGCGCTTTCGCATTGTACGTCAAGTCTCGTTACTTTCCAGGAATGTTAGACGCCGCCATGTCCTGCACTCACAAGTCGCGTAGTGTTATTAAAGAATTTAGAAGGACGCACACTCACCCACTAATGCAGCCGAAAAATGGGTTTATTTTTCGCGAATCACAGGAACAGAAGGCGGGATGTATTCACGCCAGCACAGCCAGTACAGAAGGTCAAGCTGATGATGACAAACGTTATATTAAATAAACAGTTGAAAACTGCCAGAAACGTTGCCTAAATCATTCATTCTCCACCGCGAAAAATTACTGGGCACTCTCTTAAATAGGCCATCTCTAGTGAGCTACGATCAACGCAACATCCTGTACATTTACCTTTGTGCAGAAACTTCGCTACACCACTGCAACACTGGACAAGGAGTGAATAAACTGCTAGTGTCATACCAGCACAGAGCACACTACTGATACACTGAAAACTTCTTTTGGTATCATTTGGCCAACATTATCCAAAATACTGAAGATTAATTAGTGATTTTCGTGAGGTGTCAGAAATATTGATCGCGCCACATTACAGAATTATATCGGGCTGGAAAACCGACGAGGAAGGGACTACAGTCTACGCTCGCTACAACTGATCCGCATACAGGGTTTCGCATATAACGGAAATATTACAATCTAAGCTTCGTCCATGTGTTTTATCAATGTAACGATGTTCGCTTTTAAAGAACAGCGCTACAACGGACCGTGGGACAGAGCGGGTGAAATTTTTTTTTAATTGGTCGTGTAAAACGAACTTGAAACGGAAAGAAACTTTTTGCGCGTCTGGTGCTTTGCACGCTAAAGGCACGACAAGTTTTATATCTAAGCTGGCAACACTGGTGGAGAGCGGCAAGAGCCGGGACCCAAACAGAGCAGGAGCTAAGCACAAGCCCAATACCAATCGCTACATTGCTCGCCGAAGCTCGCTTCTCTGCAGTAACACTTTGCATGCGGAAGAGCCGTCCACCTGCGCCGCAACTTTTTCAGTGTCGCGCGGCAGAGCCAACACATTCACCGCGAATGCCACCACGAAAACGGTGAATTCATTTATAAATAGGCGACCTTATATGTCGGTGTATCGGCAGATCCGCGCATTGCCTTTTTTTTCTTTTTCTGCAGCTGCTATTCATCTCAGAAAGCACTGAACAGGTGTTTACTTCGTGCGTTTGAACGAAGTCTCGGACTTGTCAGTAAATCAGCAGAGAACTCGATCTGGCTGAGAGAGCATGCAGTACATATAAGACTACGCTTGAACACAACGACGAAACCATATAAAGTTCCAAGCGCATGGAGATAAGGAAGGTGGAGTGCTATCATAAAGTGCAAATGCACGTCCGACATTATCATGCTCAGTTACGTACGACCATATAAATGAAGCTGCCGTGCTCTGGGAAGCCCCTTGCAAGGTAAAAGGGCTCGCTACGCACAAGACCTATATATTTTCCGCTCTTTAGAAACGATAAAAGGATCTAGAGACTTCACCTACACGCACTCTAAGTTAGCAAAGCCGGTAAAGAAAGAAAGAAAAAGAGAGTTGTTCAGTGCATAGTCCCCACTCTTAAAAAACTAGCGTAACTATAGATCGAAAAGAGAAGCAAAAAAAAAAGGAGGGGGGGGGGGGCATAATGACCTGTCATGACTGAGCGTACATAAAAAATTGGTGGAAGGATAAATCAGAAAACAAAAAACAGAGAGAGAGAGAGAATGAGCGAACGAGCACGGCGAACCGGTAGCATAATAGCCGAGAGGAAAAGAAATCGGAAGGAGTCGGGGAAACGCCGGAAATAAAGTTGACGGTCGGGGGGCATGCCAGCAACCACCAGTTCCCCTCCCTTTCGTCCTCTCAGTGCTTCCGTTTCTACTACTTTCCAGTCTCGACAAAGGCTCATACTCGCGCTGTGCTGGCGGACGCAACGGACCGAGGTGAATTGGAGAGGAACTATACCCCACTTTATATTCTTTCCGGCTGGCTCCGTCGACGTCATCGCCGTCGGAATAGTACGAATCCGTGTAAAGAGGAAGTACTTTAGGGCAAAGAGTGAGATCTGCTTTACCAGGGCCTTCCTCGTATATTGTTATTACTGCGTGTTCGACGAAGTCCACAATAAAAGAGAAGGAAGCGACTTGAATCCCTCCTGCCTTCCACAGTAGCTCGTTCCGCGTTCTACGCTCAGTAACAAACCTGGTTTATTTTTGTTTCCGGGCACTGCGGCCTGATCTAAAGTGCTGTATCACTGCATTTATAGGTACGAGTTTATTGAACAGTAATACAGAAGATATTGATCCGATGTTACCTTCTTCTTAAAACCTGACTGCGCTGTTGCAAGATATAAAAACAAGCTGAATGAGGGGCGGCAATCATTCGAATACAAAACGTGTTTCTTCTTAAATGTGTCAGGTTTCACTGAATGTGTCAGGTTTCACCGAGGTTTCACTGAATAGAACTGAGCGACTTAACGTAATTCGAGGCATGTTCAGTGCCGAGGGGGTTCACTGAAGTACGACCGCGATTTCACCGTCGTTTCGGTGTCATCAATGCACTGTTGAATGTTTCGTTCAGTGCAGTGAACAAAACAGAAGTGGCGTTGAAAAATGTAAACACCGGCATTGGAAAAAAAAAAATATTGACGATGTTAGGCAACTCGTGCGTTGGTACAAGGAAACTGCGTCGTGCGCTGCTCTTTGCCTTGTTTTCAGTCACCCAGACGCCGCCATCTTGGCTCGACCATTCTGCCCACTGTGCCACCGGCGCCGTCTCGGAGCGCACTAAAATTAAGCCGACGGCTAGGAAGCGGGGAACCTTCTATTAACTTCAGGGCTGCCTCAAGGGAAAGCAACGGGTACACGCTGCAAAGAAGGAAGCGAGGCGGAGGAGAAGGAGGGAGAAGGGAGAAACGCATGAGGCGCTTGTCGGGAGTAAACCGCTACGCAAATACGCGTCGCAGTCGGCGCCGTCAAGATGAGAGCTCGGCAAGAAGGGAAGCAACAGCAGCGCCACGCGGAAGAGAAGGGGAAAGAACGGGAGCGTAGGGAACGGCAACCATCGACGACGCAAGAGAAGGCGCTCGCACCAGCGAGCGAGTCGAACCGGCGCACCGGTCCGAGCAAACGGTCATACCCTTCTTTCAGTACCCCCTCTCCCCCCCCCCCGACCCCTTCCTCCTACGTCGCTTTCCGCGTCGAAGGAGAAACGGGAGTGTACCGGGAAAAGGTGGCAGAGAAGAGAAGCGCCCTTGTCGCTGGGCTCGGAATCGATTCGCAGCAGACGTCATCGGATTGCAGACGCCGGCCTGGCAAAGTCGCGGCACATACACACAGGCGGAAAGCACCTCGTTCCCTCGCGGAGTCGAATATCCCTGCTGCCTCACGGATTTGCTTCTTCCCGAATTCCCACTTTCACCCAAACGGCGGCGCTGCTTGCATATAAGCGCGCTTTATTCGTCTGCCTCCCTTCCGTCTCGTGGCATCTCTTGGTATTTGTTGTTTCCTGCATTCGCTGAGCCGAGTCGAATTCGGTGCAGTTGAACTGGTCGCCAGGTGCGAACTGTATCGACGAAGATACCAAAGGGGGGAAAAAAGGAGGGGAATAGGCGCGTGAAAATGATGCGGGAAAACGATTCGATCTGGAACGCCACTGGCCGTCAGCACCTGTTCCTTCCGGTTAGGCTGCTGCGACCCGCGAGAAGACACCTTTCGCGCGCTTTTTGTGCTTTTGCGGAGCAAACTTGCGCGGGAAAGTCTCCATCCACACCGACTGGAAAGTAAGAGTTCATTGTGAGCCATTGTATAGGCCTGAAGATGAGATGTCAAAGGAAGGATTTCGGAAACTATGGAGCAGCAACGCTTGTTTTGACGTCAGAACTAGTGCTAAATGGAGTTTGACACCGGAACGAAGAGACGCAAGGAGAAAAAGATTACGGAAGATCGAAACTTACAAGTAGAAGTTGAAGAAGAGCGCGGTTGCTGTCTTTTTTTTCTAAGGATACACGAAGTGTGCACCGAGACGTATTCTTGCGAAAGCTTTTTGGTGCGCAATCAGTAAAGGGTGCACAGGTTATCGGAAAGCGATCAGTTCAGCTTTCATCACTACGGCAACTCGCAAAAGAAAGCGACGCCCAGCCAAAAATCCAGCCCCGGGTACACAGCGTGAATAATCAATGCAGGAAGGTCAGGTCACGTGTCGTTTTCCCGCCTATTCAGCAGCCCTGAGTATCCAAGCACAGTATGCGTAGACAGGTTACAGCGTAAGCATCTAACTTTTTTCCCTGACTCAGCCATTTTAGCGCAGTATCTAATTAAACTCCCCAAACATGCTTTTCTTTTCCTTTTTGTCACAAAATATATACAGAAAGGCAAAAGTTGCTCACAGCCTTCCTTTGTGGCATTCTAGATGGTCTTGTTGCCGGTGATCATAATAGCAATAGTGATACGTTGTTTTTATTTAAAACAGTAAAGATCACCTATTCTAATTTATGTCCTGAACGAAATGCATATCAGTGAACATTAAAGGCGAAAGCTTCGCTGCGATAGTACGATCTATACTCGAAAATGAGCATCAAAAACGCCGAGCCCTAGAAGCGCCGACTTCCTTCCTCAGTCATGGACGTCCCTCGACAAGAACTGCCCACAGGCGGACAATTATCAACTATTGACATTCGGGCGGCGCAGCGATAATGTATCGTCGCGGAGGTCAGAAATTCTTGACTGGTGTTTCGTCTCGCCGCAATTATTTTTATAGAGAGAGAGGGGGGGGGGGAGACTACAAGGGGCTGCATAAAATCCTGCCCGAGCTAGTGATAGTTACCCTACCGGAGAACTTCTTTTACACCCTAGGAAACCACAGTACAGACAGCTTTGATTGATTGATTAGTGGGGTTTAACGTCCCAAAACCAGCTGTGAATATGAGCGACGCCGTAGTGGAGGTCTCCGGAAATTTCGACCCCCTGGGGTTCTTTAACGTGCACTGACATCGCACAGCACACGGGCCTCAACATTTCGCCTCCATCGAAATGCAGCCGCCGTGGCCGGGATTCGATCCCGCGACCCTCGGATCAGCAGCCGAGTCCCATAACCACTAGACCACCATGGCGGAGCCAGTAGAGACAGCCTCGCAATCTCGTATATAAAATGGATTGACAGGGACAGGGACGTTTCACGGGGTGCAGCGAAGAAGCTGGAGACCGCGAAAGACAGAAACAAAGAATGTCGCGTTCAGCCAAAATAAATGTGAGAAAAAAAATAGAGAAAGGTACTGAGGTAAGCTCTTCTCGACAGCTCCATCTGGCACCAATGAGTCGAGACTACCTTAAGAATGGAACTAAAAGGCCGATCGCGATCAATCATTTAAGGGAACGTGTTCCGCAAAGGGGAACAGCTACAGAGTGCTAGGCCGCCGACGGCTGTTGTTATACTCAAACTTGAGCCGGTGCCCGGGGAATCCTTCCAGCTAAGCTGTTTTGCGAGCGCGCCGGAAACGAAGCACCGCTAGGGAAGGATTTGGGAGCGTTGGGAAAAAAAGGGGGAGAAAGCAAGGTGAAAATAGGCAGAAAGTGGGATAAACAGGGCAAGGAACGCCCGGAAATTCGGTTCTTTGGTTTGTAGGCAGAGAAAGCAAGATGAAAGTTCTTTGGTTTGTAGGCTCAGTTCTTTGGTTTGTAGTTCTTTGGCTAACTCAGTTCTTTGGTTTGCAGGTGGCTAGGAAGTAAGAAGCTGGCTTTTCGGCTAATGTTATACGGGGTGCGCCAGTGTGTTTATAAGGACTTCGTATTCGAAGGAAGACAACGAGAGAGGTCAAATCTAAATAGAACACGCTGTCTTTTTTTCTTCTTTTTCTGGCTAGAAATTCAGCGTCCCCACAGCTTTGGAGATCGTCCATGTCACGGGAAACTCACGAGAACTCGCGCTGCATGAAGACGGCAGCATCTACGTAATCGTTGTCATTTGTTGTTTTATAAATGACGAAGAAGCACGGAATACTAACACGCAGTTCTCGCGCGCGCGGCGCGTGTGTGTGTGTGTGTGTGTGTGTGTGTGTGTGTGTGTGTGTGTGTGTGTGTGTGTGTGTGTGTGTGTGTGTGTGTGTGTGTGTGTGTGTGTGTGTGAGCGCGCGCGCGTGTGTAGACACGCACAAGTACATTATGCAGAGCAGAACCAGTGGGGCAAGCCGGAAAAGGAACTGGAATAGAACGCTTGTGTATCATGAAACAACTATACCGAGGTGCGACAAACCGAAATGATCGGCAACTCTTTAATGCCTGCATGACGTGGCGTGTATGCATTATTTTGAGATCAATTAACCGTGCTTGTACATTGCGTTTATGTATTCACTATGCAAGATAATATATTTCTTATTTGATGCATCCCTTACATCGCGCTTCTCAGTATGAGGCCTGTACGAACATTTTAAAACAATGTAGGACATAGGCGCCTGGATACAACAGACGCTAGGTAGCCAAAACGGCGTGTAAACGGCAAGCACACGAATGTTGACGTCAGGATCGATTGAGAATAAAATGCATCGCACCTTGCAAAATATATGACGAACGGCCATCACCAGTTCTTAACACAGTACTCGCGACGAGGGGCTTTGCGTATTTACTAACTTTTGCGGGCCAGCATGCAAGCCTAGAGAAAGAGAGAGATGGCGGTAGCGTGCCGCTCTCGTTCTGGTGAGACAACGCGAGAAGCGCAATGAACCTGAATATTTAAAATAAAAGAAAGAAAAATAGTTTAGAATGGTACTGATCTGCGCTAGTTGGTAGCTGTTCACGGTGAAGCTATTTCACAGAGAACCACTAAGACGAGGGCAATCTTACAACTGGATTTTGATGGAAAGAATGAAATTGCCTTAAAACACAGCGTGAGTGACGTAAAATGAAAAGAGAAGTTATATCGGTTTACTTAACCACACTGATAAAAACGAAACAAAGCACCATCACCATACAGCGCGTAGTCAGCACCGCCAAAGTTATCAAAATACGTGGTGGTTAAGTAAGCCGCTATAATGCCGCTTTTCTTATGACGTCACTCACGCCGTGTGAGTGACGTCATACAACTTCCTTCTTTCCATTAAAATCGAGCTGTAAGTTTCCACATTGTCGTTCTCTGTGTCATTCGTTCTTAAGGGTGCGCAAAATAGCTTCACCATGCAGAAAAAGGAATTAGTAAGAAGGGTGTGGATATGGTCAGGAAAGAGGGGGCCGGGTGGGGGGTATAGTGAACAAAGTGCTCGCATCCAGCGAATAAACCAAAGGGCGACGAAGCATGCGTCGCGTTGAAGAAGGGAGCGCGGGTGAAACCAGACGGCATCACGACGTCATTAGAGAGCTCAAAAAAGGGGTTGCTGCACGCCTCTCCCGCCACTAATGGGGCCCCGAGTGAACGGCGAGGTCGCCCCCCTCCCCCCTCCCCCCCGCTTTGCGTATCGATAATGATACGCTCTTCAAGGCGACGCAGGAGACGGCAAAGCTGTCACACCACTGATTTCTCTTTCCTTTTTTTTTGGCATTCCTTTCATTTTTTTTTTTTTTTTAGAAAGAGGCCGCTAATGTCGAACCTGGCGGAAAAGCTCGAAACGGCTTGTTGCTCCGGGATTTGCATGCATGAAGCAACCGCAAGTCGCTGTAGCAAAGTGACAAGACGGCTTGAAGCGCGGAACATTTCAAACGGCATGTACAGATTTGGCGGCCCCGCCGGCAAGTCATTACCGGGAAAGGAAGGAACGTATAATGTGGACCACTCGTTGATATTAAGAAACAGGAGCGAAAAAAAAGGATGCGATTGCGCTTCGTTTCTTGTTAACGACGATGAATTTGTAAATAAATAAAGTGCTGTCATGTGACGGGGATGTGGTTACTGTAGCATGTGTCTGTATACGTCCCTCAGTCTACGCAACATGCTAATAAAAACGGGAGCTTGAAAAGTGTTAGAAGGGCCCCTTTATACAACGCTGCAAGAAACTGAAAGTTGGTGGGAAGACAGCTGAAATGCCGCAGTTGTGTTCCCGATCAGCATCTTTGATTTCACAATAGTTGCATGCTACATTCCAATCTAGTGAGAGTGTCTCCTCGAGGTATAGTATAGTTTTAGTAGCTTAACATTAATTGCTTCGCGACTAACTTTAAACGAGTGTGTTAACGTCCCGTCTTACTGCGCCAGCGCGACCGAACATACCAGAGAAAGCCACGCACGCAACCGGTACAGCCGCGAATGCACGATGCCAGTTCAATAACGTTCTGTTACGAACATCTGGCGATTTCATCAGATAAACTGAGTCGTGAGTCAACACTTCTTTTCGTCTATATAGTCTTCTGATCCTTGTTTTCGTTATTCTTATCTTACTTTTATTTACTTATTTATTTTTGGCGCTGTGCATAGAGGAGCCAATATCACAAGATGTTCTAAATTAAACAAGAGGCTGCAGGGCGATATTGAAAGCTCGTTTAGCGTCCGGTTAACGATGAACAGGCACCCAGCTAACAAGGCAGCGCCGTTGTAGGAATAGGCTGAATCATCATGGCCCCGTTCGTTCAAAGAGGTCCGCGCATCGCAGAGGCCAAACTCTAAACTGCCACGTGCTAAACCAAGGCATACGACAGCCGCCACCCCAGCTCGTTGGCTCGGTAGCGGAAATGCGCGTCCATCAACGGTCAGAAAGAGGAGGAAGGAAAAGACGCGCCGGAAGCGGAAACGGCTCTTCTGCCGCGCCACAGATCTACTCGCTTCTGTTACGCTGTCGCCACCTCATTCACGGCACCGATCCTCGCGTAGTGCAAGGCCGATGATCCAAGGCCTGCTCGGTGAGGAAAGGAAGGCGCTCGGAGAAGAGAGGGCGATAAGTAATGGCTGCATGCAGCGTCGGCGTTGAGCGCTGCTGCGGCGCGACTCATCTGCTTCTCGAGTTCCCGAATTAATTAATTTTATGCACCGATTGCTTTTTCCTTCTCGAGCCTGTATTGCTCTGTATCAGTTCTAGTTTGTAACATTACATGTATTATGCCATCATTGTATTTTATTGCTTTCATGCGTACTGCCCCTCCTGCTTGGGCCAAGTAGCCTGCAGTATATTGAAATAAATAAATAAATAAATAAATAAATAAATAAATAAATAAATAAATAAATAGTCACGTGCTTGGGCTGCCTCGGAGTGCAATATATAAGCTTGAACAGACGGCCACGGCATCGCGTGCAGAAACTACTATTATTAGTAGAGGTGTTAACCATCGTGGAATCTGTTGCGCCTTCGCACGTACGCCAATCTCCGAGCAAACAATATAGAAATTATTTAAAATTACGAGCACACGAGGCCAGAAGAGGGAGGAGGGATCAACTCGCGTCCTTGTCCGCCACGCGGTGGTACAGCGCTCACATTTTCGATGGAGGTGAAAAATGCAGAGGCCCGTGTACTGTGCGTTGTCAGTGCACGTTAAAGAACCCCAGGTGGTCAAAATTAGCGGAGCCCTCCGCTACGGCTTTCCTCTTAATTCTTCCTATCTCTTCCTGTCCCTTTCCCCCATCACCACTCACGCTTAGCCGTGCTCCAGACATGGCCTGCAGGAATTAGCGTCCTTTCCTTAGCCGAACCACAAACATCATCGTCAATCATCATCATATTTTCGATGGTAGCGAAAATGCTGCAGACTCGTGTGCTGTGCTTTATCAGTGCAAGGTAAAGAATACCAGACGGTCTTAATTACTCTGCAGCCCCCCACTGCGTGCTTCATATCCTGGTTTTGCCACGTCAAACCGCAGATATGATTAACAGTCAAGGGTTCGACGAAAGTTCGTCTGGTCAGGTATCATGATGAGGATGTAGATGCAGTCACTGACCAAGTCAAGGTGAAAAACACACAGAGACGTTTCGGAACCCGTACGGGTCCCGAAACGTCTCTGTGTGTTTTTCACCTTGACATGGTCAGTGACTGCATCTGTATCCTCAGATATGATTAATAAAGTCTCGTCCTTCCACGTTTCCTTTTGTAGTGCAAAGCTGAGGCTTTCGTATATAGCTTACCAGGTTGAACCAAATTGCCAACCTGCACACGTGATTGAAACATGCGAATGTCGAAATAGTATTCCATCGCTGCTATAGGGCGACGAAGAACGTTCCATTTCTTTTAAGGACAAGAGATTCGCATGAGCGGCTGCGACCCTGAACTCGTGTCTGCCGAGACACACCCGCGATAATGCGTTGTGAGAGCCCCTGGCGGCAGCAAGAGGCTCCCCGGCCGTCGCTACATCAAACTTTATCAGTTCAACAAATATTCTATAACACCCTATACGCAAGGAAATCGAGTTACCTTAGGGGCTAGATAATTATGCGCAACCTCGGATAATCTCCAGAGGCCGACTTACCAGGACGGACTGATGCCGCTCAATCTGCAATTAAACGCGACCCTGTATACACCTTACAGCACCATTACCAAAGGAAGTCAAGCGCATTCAGAATGTTAGATGCTCTATACTATGAGCTACACAAGCAAACCTTTATTTACGAGGAGTGCCCGAGTGAGCGCCTGTCCTGTGTCTCTTTCTCGTCCCCGTCCTTTTATCGCTCCAAGTTATCCGCTTCAAGTATGAACCAACTAACCCAAAAACACGTCCTCTTAAGTCACGTTTCTCCTACATCGGGCTCTTTTTTTGTGTACGACAACCAGGCACAGTAGTGCCGTCCACCTCTTCAACCTCATTGCGGTCGCAACCTGCCAGTCCCGAGTTGAGCATCTGTCCTGTATATCTTTTTCTCGTCTACGTCTTTTTAGCGCTCCAAGTTATCCGCTTCATCCTTGAGTTACCTTGGGGGCTAGATGCGTTGCCTCTGATAACATCGCAGCAACTGGCTTTCAAAGACGGACGTACTGTGTCGTTCAGTGAGCACGTAAACCCGACGCATTGCACGGTATACAGCGCCATTATTCCAGGAAGTCAAGTGCGCCCGAAAAGTTCCAAAGGCGCCGGACGTCCTAATACCAGCGCGCAATCCAAGCGCCTCAAACTCGACGTGAAAAACACTGCGTCTCGAAAGTGCTCCACGTGGAGATTCTCTCATTTCAACACGCCGCTTCGGCTCTGATAGAGCGCAATTATTACGCGCGGATGATTTCTGCTTTCTCCGAAGAGCTCCGACGCTGGCGTCGTTCCGCGGGTTTCCTGCCTGCTTAACGAATACAAAGCGACGCGTTCGAATGGCAGTGTATGATTAACGATGCCGAGACGTCCAACCAGAACTGCGAAAGGAAGAGGAAGATAAAAGGCCGGGACACAATCCAGAGTTTTGCAACAAAGGCACCGTCAGCAAAACGCTCGGCTGGCGCAGCAGGAGGACCCCGTCTCAAATGTCCCGTCACCACTCGAGCTCGTTTTTTGACTTCGTATCTCTCCATCGCTTTCCCTCTCACCAGGAGGCAGAATATTCGTGCCAGAGGGGCGAAGGACGTCCACGGTCCAAGAGGACATTGTTTGCAAAATGGACAGGCCTCGGCGCAAGGACGACAGCGTCCGCTGCCGGAGACGGGCAGACAAATGAAACATTGCAATTAAAAAAAAGGAGCAAACAAAAATAAAGCGCATAAAAGTAAACACGCTTGGGAATAGAGACGGCGACCGTCATTAAAGAATCACGCGAGGGAGAAGGACACGGAGCTTTGTTTCCTACCGACGCATGGCTGGTCAACGGGACCGTCGTGTCGTGAAGGCGCACGGTTTGGGCTTCGTGACAGGCATGGAGGAAGGGGGCAGAAAAAAATAATAAACTAGGAGATGGCATCACGTGACAGTCTTGAAGCCTAGTCATTAAACAAACAAAAAAAAAACGTTGAAAGAGGGGGAGAATCGTGGGAAATGGACACCGGTCACGTGGTTGGGCAAGCGGTAGAATGATGCAACGTCAAGCGCCACTAAAGGTTACTGAAGAGACAAACGCCTTCGAGGGAGAGCGAACTCATGCTTGACCCTATATGGCCTACAAGCAAGCCATTCAGTTCTCGCGCAGTGCGCCGCTCGTTGTTGTTGTTGTTGTTGTATCCTTCAAGTCTGGCACATACCCACCCTGGGGGATTGGCCAAGATGTAGAAGTTGAAATAGTTAAGTTGAGGTACTATGGAATACCAATCAGAATCGAATAATCAAGATGAAATTAACAGTGAAGTGTACGAATTTATGAAAAGAACCGGCCTGAACCAATTATGAATTTCGAAAGAGTAGAGCACACATCCGCGTGGCAATGTCCTAATGAGGAGGCTCCCAAAGACAGAACATTAGACACGGTGAACTGCAACCCAACCCTATGAAAAGAATCTTCTAATGTGTGTTTTCTTAATGAGGATAACCGAGTGCATTTTAAGAAATAATGTTCGATAGATTCGTTTTCGCCGCAATGTGGACACAAAGGCGATGGGGCCAGACCAGCTCTGTGCATATAAAAGTTTAGTTTTGGAATGCGACAACGTAATTGCGTAAAGATAACTTCTAGTTTTCTGCAGAGGAATGCATTTCTATTTCAAGGGAATAAGGGGTGTCGATAGTCATTAAGATTAGTTAATAAGGAATTACTGGATTCTTGCTTTATCGCCCTTCTCCTAAATCTTGCAGCACTTATGAGCGCTGATGCCGGAAGTAGAGGGACAATTGGACCACTAAGACACGCCCTCGCCAAGCTGTCCGCCATTTCGTTCATTATAATTCCTTTGTGACCTGGCAGCCATACCAATCGAATTACCGTTACATGACTAGGGATGAGGGAATGAAAAGTACGTAGGATGCGAGAATCACTGTTAGCAGTAAGGGCTGTACATAGAGAAAGAGAATCTGTGACAATTACGACTGATGAGATAGCTGAACTTAATTTTCGTAGGACCATAACAACAGCCAGAAATTTTGCAAAAAATACTGATAAGAAATCTGGAAGTCTTAGTGAAAAAGTCCAATTAAAGCTTTCAGAAAAAATGCCAATTCCAGATTTTTCGTCTATTTTTGAAGCATCTGTAGCAATGACATCTTTGATGTGCAGGTCATCTAAATGATTTTGTAATAAGCCGTTTAATATAGTCTGCGACAGATGTCTAGCGTTGTTCGAATATATGTCATCAAAGATAATTTCAAGGTTGTCTCTTTCACCAACTGGGGAAACATCGTACAAACGCACATCTAGGGGGCCAATAAGCGCCTGCACGTAGACTACCTGAGGAGTACGAGATCGAGGCCAGTAAGACTGAAAAAATAATTGAGGCTGATGCATGAAAACTATTCGGAGTTTGATAGGGTATTCGTAGATCATCAAGAACGTTTGAACGGTAAGTAAGCGGAATCTGCATAGGAGCGAAGGCAACCGGGCTTCTAGGTAGAGAACATTAGTGGCAACTGATTTTGGTAATCCAAGGCATCTACGAAGAGCCTCCCTTTGCAGAAGAATTAGTGGATGCAATTTATAACTGGGAGCGCCTGAATACAGCACGCACCCAAATTCTAATACAGGGAGCACGTGCACCTTATATATCATGATAAGTGTGTCTCTCCGCATACCTGAACGATTATTGCTAATTTTGTGCGCCGCTCGTGAACGGCGCAAACTTCTTCCTCGGAAGCTGCAACGCTTACCCCATCGAAACAACATCGAGCAGTTCAGGTAACTACGTAGAGCCTAATCACGAAGTCCCTGTAGACCTGCAAGACACAGCGCGATGCAGCTGTGTACGTTTGGTGTATGCGTGATCTATATTTTCTCATTTGCACAAATTTATGTGAACCTGCAATTTTCATCTGTGTTCTTTTTCTGTACCCCCCACTGTAATACCTGTATGGCGCTGTGGGTATTAAATAAATAAAAAAAGGCGGTTATACAGGGACTTTACCTACTCCTGAAAAGCACCGTGCACTGGCATCTGAGGAGTTTTGCTTGCAGAGGCTTGCGGAGTCACGGGAAGCTGCTTCATACTTTTTTTTTTTTTTCATGGTGACAGGGGCGCTGCCTTCCATAGCCCCACTTTCCTTTTTCGAATAAGAAGCAAATTAAAAAAAACAGTGAACGTGTGTTCATTGTGCCCGGCTGCTCAAGAGTCTGCTATCTATACATACTAACGGTGTCGCTAGCCAGAACACTCGTCTCCCGTAAATATTCCGTTGCTTTTAAGTATATACACAGAACATACACAGATTTTTTTTTTTTATGATTGACTGGAATTGTGTCCTGTATGCCCATTACACACGAGTTCGTGCTAACACACGAGGGCACCGCTTTATAGTTGACGTGGCACTGCAGCGCGCGGTCACGAAAGTCCGCAGAAAGCCTGAACCTCTGAAAGCAATGTGACTCAAACAGCTTGCCGAACAACACACGTTGCGGGGCTAGTCGGTCAAGCATTTCGCATGAAACGTTCAGCGCTACTGTTAGACGTGGACAGTATAGTTAGACACACACCCGTCCTGTGTATTTAACTGTACTGTCCACGTCACTGTCCAAGTCTAATAGTAACGCTGAACGTTTCATGCAAAAAGAGCCTGCCTTTTGCGCCACCTCTTTTATGCATTTCCTTTGCATTTTTACACTACTGGCGTAGCCCAGCAGTAAGGGTGCCGTCCCACCCTTATGCGACGGCACACCAAGTCGCAATGAACGCGCACGTGCTTGACCAAAGGCCGAGTGATGAGTGACGAGAATGGAGAAATAAATCGTGCTTCGTCGTTTGTTCACACCTGTCACTAGAGCAGTTCACATGTCAGCGGGACCTTTGCGCGTTGAATAAATACGTACATACACAAAACATAAGCTGGTGACCACGCGAGTACGAGGAACAACATTGGGCGATGCAATTTTTTTTTCGGTAACCCTTTCCCACCGCATTCATCCGTGATCCGCGCGTGACGAGACACCGCCCATCACAGCACGTGAGTCACTACAGCTAGCTGGCGTGATAAAAAGAGGGAAATCTCGGTAACCCAATTACGGGTCACCCGATGAAAGACGCCTTGTCTCTTCACAAAGTCTCTAACTGAAAGCGACCACGTTGTTGGATGACGAAAAGCTTCCGTTGCGCAATACCCCGAGTTTCTTCTGTTTCCAGTCCACCGCTTCGCCTCGACGCCGTCGACGCATCGCTGGCCAGGAACAAAAGAATCGCACCCACAAGGCAGCAACGGCGTCTCGCTCTTTCGCGAAACAAGCAAAACATTTTTGTTTCTTTTTGTTTTCTTTTTTTTTCGGAGTTGGTCCACAGGTTTCGGTTATCGCCATAGCGACAGCGACTGGCCTTCAGCAAAAGCTTACAAAATCTCCTCGCTGTCCTGCCGTTGCAGTAAGCGTCGGGCGTAAGGTATAAGGCAGTAGGCATAAGCGGATAACGTTTAAGTAGAGAGCACATAGTTTCTTTTAAGCCGTAAGCCTTCAACTTGGTTCATTGATTAATCGAATCGTGCTATAACAACACGTGCGGCCGGAGGCGAACGGAGAAGCTACTCAAAGGCGTCTTGAGGTAGTCCGTCGCCCCAGCACTGAAAAAGACCGCGCAACTAAGGTACAAACAATTAACTCAAAATTTATTCGCGTCCTTCCTCGCATACCCACGGCACTGGAGCATGTCGCGCGCGTAGATCCCGACAAATATTGCGATAAGACGAAGCCATATTCACCTTCAGGCGCGCGCCCAGTAACGCGAGTCTCGGGCGACCACGCATGCGCTTTGGCGCCACGGGCTCAGGAGGTGACGTCACACCGACAGTCCAAACAAGTACTCACCTGCAAAGAGAAGAAAACAAACGAGAAGTTATTAGTATCACTGGGCCTACAGAAGCGGTAGTATAGAAAAACGCGACACTATAGTGCGCGTGGAGAAGTGTGCACGGTCACAAAAAATCGTCTTCAATAATTTTTAGTACATCTGAATCACATTAGCGTGAATCCTCTCAAGAAAAGAATCCGTAGTTTTAAAGGCTCGTTTAGTTCTCTTGTACCAGTACAGCGTCCAAGATGCACACGACGCGTCCCTCCCTCCCCTCCCCGTTTTCCCATGAAATAACGTGTGTGTTTTCCTTTCCTGCCAAAGCCATCTATGATCACGAGGCAGTCCCCGCAGTGTAGGGTTATACAGAGTAACTCTGATCGCCTGGGGCGCCTAAATCCAACGACACGGGTGTGTTTTTGCATTTCGCTTCAATCAAAACAACACTCTCCGCTGTCTTCAACAAGTATTATACTGCATGTATTAAACTGTGCTAACCGCTCATGTTGAAGTTTGAAGCAGCGCACAAGAAAAACACGAGGGCCACACGAAACGTAACAAGTAGACAGGACCATCGCTGTCGTGTCTACTTGTTACCTCCCGTGTGGCCCTCGTGTTTTTCTTGTGCGCTGCTCCAGACTTCAACATGAACGGTTACCAACTCGCCCAACTTTCAACCTTGCTATGCTACCCTTCCTGAAGTTGTGAAGCAGGTAGAAGAACTTGGGGCTTTCGTCTTCACTCTTCCGCTTTCATCCCTCGCAGTGACGTCTTCGTCGCTGTGACAGCAGTCGACGTGTCTTTCCAAGAGCGAGACAACAGTTCTCCAGGGATTACTCCGACACGGAAAGCAAAACGCAACGCAGCAGTACAGGCAAAAAAAAAAAAAAGAAAAAAAAGAGGGGGATTGAAAATCTGGGAGGACAGTACACGAACCACAAAGGCAACTCGACAGAACAAAAAAGGAGGGCGAACTGCAGGACCACAATGAAGCCATCCGCCCCGTTCACATTTTTCTTTTTTCTTATTTTTTGCACGTTTCCTCACGAGTTCAACCGAAAATTTGAATAAAGTGAGGAATAACCCTGCACACGACCACTACGGGCTGCTCGTGTCAGAGCTTACAAAGAAACAGAAACGGGACATTTCGTCGCTATTTCTATTTTTCGTTCTTTCTTACTTTTTTCTCCTTTGACAGCGCATTTCTCTTGAAGGCCTCAGCACACTTTTCACGCTTTGTCCCAATTCACTGTCAGCGTGAGAAGGAATAAAGCAAAATGAAGAGAGAGTCTTGCCGGCGCTTTTTCGAGTTTTGAAGTGCCGAAATAAATGCGCTAATGAGCGGACGTCCGCATACGTCTTCGTTAGCCGCGAGCGCGACTCGGCGGGACTTCCATACGAAGCAGACGACGCGCACTCCCGAGCAGACGACAACGGACGCGTACGATACAATGAAAATAGCGTAAAAGAAAGAAAATAAAAACAAGCGGTCTCATGACACGCCACACTTGCGTATGAAATCGCTTCCTTTTCTATACGCTGCTCCGGCGACCTCGGCCTACAATATACGGTATTTCTTGCACAAAATACCGGAGAAACATAAATCGCTTCAACGCCGTTATGATTTCATCACAGGGTCGATTTTTATTTGCGCCTATACTCGCTGGCACCGGGCTCTACGAAAATCTCAGCGAAGGAATCTATTACGTATCCCTGGGTGCGTAATCAAATCAGGCTCGAAATATCTCCCTGCATACGCATTTTTTCTTTCATTGAATCGGCGTCACTTCCTTGCCCGATAGTGTCATCGATTTATCCTTTTGTCTCTTTTTTTCCATTTTTTTATCTGAGGCCCTCCATTCTCTGCACCTCGCCAGCGATAAGTCAACGGCGCCCGAAACGGAGCGTTCTGTCGTCTCTAACGCCGAGGCTCATATAAGACGGCGCCGCTACCGTCGCGGGATTCGCGATAATCTAGTTAACGTAGCTACGCCACCGACGTTCCTCGCTGGCGCCGCGCGAAGCGCTGCAAACGCGCCGTTTTCTCGGGCGAGCCCTGCTGTGATGGACGGGAAAGTGTGCTGAATCATTTAAGCGAACCGCAGACTCCTCGAGTCGAGCTGAGAGCTCGCGCCTGGCTATGTGCGGCATCGTACAAAGCGCGCCGCAATGTAACACACACACACACACACACACACACACACACACACACACACACACACACACACACACACACACACACACACACACACACACACACACACACACACACACACACACACACACCACACAGTGGAGTTGGAGGCAAGCCTTCAAATGTTTGCACTGTATACGTCAAACTTGCCACTTGAACCTCTCACCGAACCGCGAGGCGGCGCTTCGCGAGATGTAAAACATCCCAAAACATCCCAAAACCACAATCGTCATTCCTTAGCTTTCTCTCTTTCTAGCTAACTAAATAAATTGCCCTTCGCATGATCACTACGACGCAGCAGCGGCCTGAGGGCAAGGGTATTTGCAATGAGCAAAGGCGAGAGATATGGCTCACTTTTCTCTTCTGCCTAGCATCGGACATCAGTGACGGCGGACATACATATAGCGGGGCCCTCATGTTAAAAACCGCAGAACTTAACCACTCGCTCAGCTTTCAACCTGCGCCATTGCCCCAAACAGGCAGCGAGACAGTTCACATCAGCAATAAGAAGTTACTACATTCCACCGGAGGAAACAACCAATCAGCGGGCCACAATGACAGAGAACGAATGAGGCGCACATAAATTACAGCGGCTAATCACTCTTCGTACTTTCAATACGAGCTCCTCGTCATCGCCTCTTTTCGACCGGTTGTCGTTGCACGGCCGAATGTTCGTTCGTCGCGATGACACCCATAACCCAAGCACACCGGTGTCTACGATGCAAGGAAAGAAGAAATCTTAGAATATTATTTGCCGCGGAAGCCCTCAGAAGGAGATACCGCCATCTCCTTAGGCACTCCCCGCCCGACGACTTTCCCGTGCGTTTTCGTTTATTTATAATTTCTTTATGCCATTCATTCTCGGGCGAACCCAAATTGCGTACCGCAGCACTTCCTTCCGCCTTGCGCATCAAACGACCCAGTAGCTATACGTCTATCTTTGTTTCTATACTCAGACTCGAACTAATCCTTTTCTTTCTTACTACTGCGGCTCTCTTTTTGCGGCTTTCTTTCACCTCCCGCCAGTACGGCTCGTCGTCAGCGCGCTATATGATGGCCTCCAAGATTCCCTCCTCCTTGGACGTCAATATAATTTCTGCTCGGCATTTATTTTCGTCTGTCTCGCGTTCTTCTCGTCGTCTGCTCACACTTGCAGACTACCGCCGATAACCTCTTTTACGGTCGCCGCCCTCCACAGACGTGCGAGCAATTCTGGTAGGCAAGCAGTTCGGGACGAACAGTCGCAGCATTGCTTTTAATGGCGGCGCGCCCCATATTCATATATCTATGCACACTCTTTATTTTTATTCGTCGTTTCTGAACTCGAACCGTTTCTTCCATTTTCGGCAGCACTCGGTAATGTCGATGTATTGAACACGGTACCTATATAATAGTGCGTCGAAACGTGTAGTTCCCATGTCCAGTACGCCGAAACTATGGCTGCCTTTTTCAAGCGAAGTTTTTATTGCCTAACCTGTGTTGGCTTAGTAGCAGTCGGAGTAGTCATGCTGAACGTTCCTCCCAGAAATGTGGAAGACCTATCGCGATCTATGAGGTGACGGAATAAAATAATGCACTAGAGTAGAAAAAAAAAAACTTACCAGTACTCAGTTTTGAACAGGGAGCCCCCACCCTCCGAAGTCTTACTCATTAGAAAACACACCGCATCTTACGTGATCTGAACATATCTGAACCATGTGAATGCCTCGGATTTTAATAACCGTGCTGAGGAGCATCGAAAAGCAACAAGAAAGAAAGAAAGAAAGAAAGAAAGAAAGAAAGAAAGAAAGAAAGAAAGAAAGAAAGAAAGAAAGAAAGAAAGAAAGAAAGAAAGAAATCGTTGGACTCTCGGTGTCACTCAGTGACGGGAAAAGCACAGACACCGTTAAAACAGTGTCTCCAACGGTTCACCACAACATTCAGATTTTCTCCACGCTAATCATCCCCTCTGACGACTAGGGTCCTCTTCTCTTTAGTACCTAGACCAACGGCCGTCCTAGTGAGGAACAAAAGGGCCATTAAAAAATGTGCCTAGAGGGATGTGTCAGATTCTTGTACATGGCGGCGCTACAGTCGCGCGCTGCTGTGACCAGGGAAACAAATATCGCTTCACAAAGACGCCGAAGGAAAAAACAATAGGTCAAAATATGTCTCCTACAGAGTGCGAAATTCTGTCGTCGTTTATCCTACATAGTTCAATATTATCGCCACTTCTTCGTCCCCGAGTAGCAAGCGAGTGCCCCACGGCGACCATTTCTTCTCCACGGATCCACACAAGGCCAAGTCAAGTCAAATCGTGACGGACGGCGCGGAAAAAGCCATTATACAAGAGCCAAAGGCGGCGCTGCCTGCAACGTATACAGCATACTGAAATCGACGAGAAAAAAAAAAAAACACGAACACGCCGAACACATAAATGACGGCGACTAGCTGCGCAGCCGCCAACCTGGCTTTCACGTTACGCGTCGGCATCACCGCTGAAGAGCCGCACGCAACCTGTCAGAGAGGGCGCATCAAGCGCAAATATCGTCTGCTAGAATCGTCTGCAGCCGCCAACGGGAGGTGAGTGGAAAAACGAATCGCCGCCTGTTTGGATTTTCATTTCTTTCAGTGCGTGAAAATAACGATGGCTTGTTTCTTTCGTGGCTTAAAGATTGTCTTCCTTTTCGGCCGGATGGGGGCGGCGTAGCGAATTTGAATTATATCCTTCTCGACAGGCGCTTTTTGGAGTGCCTGCTCGCGCTTTCTTGTTAAGCTTTCGGCTCTTCGCGCAAGCACATGTCAGACGAGCGTCGACGCCTTCTGGCTTCGGCGTCGCTTCTGTTCCGTGCAGTGTACTGGATGATGATGGAACGAGGAATACGTTACCTGAGGAAGAGCGAAAATATACACAGGAATATAGATTGATCTGATTGATTTATGGTATTTTACATTGATTGATTTGATTGATTTATAGTGTTTTACGTCCCAAAACTAGCTGTCATTATGAGAGACGCCGTAGTGGAGGGTTCCTGAAATTTTGGCCACATGGGGTTATACACAGAAAGGCGCACATCAGCGCTATGTAGGAAAATCAATCCGTTGTAACTTCAATTCGCGTCAGAAGCATGAGCTGAACGCTCTTTGCGGTTCACTGTTGTACTATAACGAAGTCTTGAATGCTCTGCATGAACCTTCTGCGAAGAAGACTAACAGCAAACATAAAGACCTGTAGTAGTACAAAGAGGTTCACAACGCTACGGTTTATTCGCACGCAAGCAAACGCAAGCAAAGAAAGAAAGAAAGAAAGAAAGAAAGAAAGAAAGAAAGAAAGAAAGAAAGAAAGAAGAAAGAAAGAAAGAAAGAAAGAAAGAAAGAAAGAAAGAAAGAAAGAAAGAAAGAAAGAAAGAGTCCGTCTTCTGCGCCAGTGTTTTTCAAGTGCGCTTAGCTTTTACAAGCAAAGAGAGTACACTGAGTACCTGATAAGCCAGCATTCGACATCGTAGATAATTAGTGACACTGAATTCATCGAAAACAGTTCAATGAGGGGAGAAGTTTTGGGTTCTGTATACAACCGAGACTCAGCCAAGGTCTAAAACGGCATGCTTCTGCCACAACACTTAGTACAGTGCCGCTGAAGGAAAGCCAAATTCGTGCAGTATGTGGTCGAGCGACATACATGCCACCAGGAAGGCTCAGTGCCGCCAAGGAGTTCTACGTCGACCTGTTTACTTCGACAGCGTAGCTCCATCGAAAACGACCTGTGCCTTGCACAGCGCTGCACGTAACAATTATGGAAACAACGGGGGCGCACCGATGGATGGTGGCAACGCGTTTAGCCAAGATGGACAACAACCTGTCTTCTTTGCTGATTTATTTGCCACGGTTCCTGAACAAATGCGCACAGAGGTGACTCAGACATTGTCTCAGTCGTGTCGAATTTGACCATACACGGAGTCGACGAATGAGGTGCAGGTGTAAATAAAGCTACATTCGCAGCGCGTGCAGCTCTCTGTGGATAGAGGTTCGTTTTTTTGTTTCCCATTAACGCTGAAACAATCGATTACCCAAGTCGATCTATAGTTTGTCTCCCTTTGCGATGTGCCGCCCCGGCCAACTCCCTTCCCACTACCTTGTAAATGAACACCAGAAAAAAATTCGTGGGAAAAACCTGTCCCTGCTTATGCATGCCAGGTTTAAACCCAATCAAAATTAAACGAAGAGGGGTTTTTAAGTATAGCGATACCTGCTCAAGAGATGGTTCACCTTTACACAACATGCATGATAACATACTCGCAGCATTCTCCATATTTCACGAACACGGGCGCAGACTCTCCGAAAGCACAAAGGTTCGCGAAACGCGTAGACGCTCTCACAAACAGGGCGTCCATGCAGAGTGTGGGAGAAGGAGGCTCGAGCTGCTTGAAGCCGCTGGGGAGCGCTTGCGCTCGTGAAGCAGCAAAACAAAGAAGGCCCACAAGATCCAAAAAGACGGTTCTGCAATGCTCAGGTAGACAAGCGAGAACCGAAAACGGGCGCCTCCAGGGGCCAGAGTTCACGAAACAACACCGGTACTATATGGAGTGCTGTGAAGAGAAGGCGCCGAACGAGGGGACAGGTTTCAACGGCCCTTCCAGTCCATTTAGTCCGCGTAAACAGTGACGCTCGCTTGTGCGCACAATGCTTACGTGCACACGTTTGTCAAAAGCGTCGAGGTGGACAGCAGGCGGGGACAAACGACCGTAAAATAGAACGACCACACATACGGGTCGCACAGTTCATGTCCCAGAGCCTATATGTGCGGCTGTCGTTTGCCTTCGAGGCCGGATCTCTGCAAAGTAAACAAGTGCACCTGCAAGATACACAGAGGCGGAACAAATAGAGGGCGAAAAATAAAAGTGACAAGAGCTCTCGCTATAAAAATGAAGAAAAAAGAGGGCATCTACGGGCAGCGGTGGCCATGAGGGCGCGCCTGCTGTGTCGTTGCTGTAGGTTCGCGACAACTTCAAACGGCCCTCACCGCACGCTCGCAAATGAACGCCGACATGTATGTCCTTCATGAACTGCTTACCCCGAGTGCAGTGACGTCACTGCAACAGTCCGAATTCCTGGCAACAACAGCGTGCCCAGTTCGTTTGCTCGCCCGCGCCGTAAGAAATGTGCAAGGCACCCTGCAGTATCGGCCTCCATCGACTGAACTCTTGAACTTCAGTGAACTGTGCGCCTGTTTGAGCTGTCCAACTTGTAAGGCCCGGCCATCTGCAGTGCCCCTGTTCACCCTCACAGTGTTCAAACAAATCACAGCCACGTAGAACCATTTTGTTCCACATATATAGCGCATCTTGTGCCGCATACGTTTTAAAGAAGATAGTCTTTCTTGGGATACTCGAACGCAGAAATTTTGGACTGTCTTTCTGTTTGTCTGTCTGCCACACGGTTCAGCCACCCCACCAAAGTTTAAGCACTTGCCCAACGCCTAGCCATCTTGAACTGGTAGCTGCGTTCACACTTGTGAACACTGTCGATGAAAAAGCAAATATCGCGCATATTTGAGGTGCAGCATCAATACGTAAGTATTAGGTAGTGTGTTCCTTTACCAGAAAATACATAGATACGCAATTCTAAAGACCTTAGTGTTTCTTAGGCCGCGCTAAAAATTCGACGCTATGCACGAAAAAGCCCTCTGCCGGCGATCTGGTGCTGCCACCTAGCAGTTGCCCAGAGATTCTGCGCAAGCTCATGTTTCCCGACGGTGCTGCCATATGGAGTCCATATCTCACGCAGCGTAGTACGGCCGTCAGAAGACTATCGTCTTTCGACGGCATTTGTTGCGAAGCACGCAGATACGCGGCCAATTTTTGTTTCCCTTTCACTTTTGTTTCGGTGTTGCAACACTGACAATGCGCTAAGCCACTCGCATTGAGACCTTGTCAACCGGCGATCGACATACCACGCGGAAACATTGAGAATGCTGTTCGTCCAGACACTGGGTGTCACTATGGCCTCAAAGATGGCGTGGCGTACACTATACTGGAGACCATATAGAGACGAAATAAAAAGCTCGTAGTGCACACTATCATCTACAGCGGCAATGCATTTTCGAACACATCATCTAAGAGAAAGAAGGAAGAAGATGGGGGATCTTCTTTTTATCTATAGCGCTAGCATATTTATCTGCATGATTACACAAATATGCGAGAGCGCAAGGAGAAAAAGACCCTCTCCCCTTCCAATAACAACAGAAAAAAAGTCAGAAAGTGGTTTTGGGTGGGTACAACGGTATAAAGGCAAACGAAAAAAAAAAGAAATGCCCGAAGAACACGACTCTCTCGCTTCCTGACCTATTTTATAGCGAGAAGAGGGGCGGTGGCTCGCCGAGTCCGCCATACACGAGGTGTGCCGAAAATTGAAAGCCCACGGCGATCGCTGCGTCATCAGTGGATGCCGCGTATGACTGTTAAACAAAAAAAGAAAAGAGCGAGAGAGAAAGAAAGAGAAAATCATAGATAGAAGCCGGGGAAAAGAACAGAAAACATTTGCAATAAATGCTGATGGGACCGGGGGAACATTGAGGATATCGTTACCGTCCAGCTCTTGCTTAGGTCTATTTCCTTTTTTGTTTTGTTTTATTCCATAATGAAGGAAAAAAACTTGAAAGTGCCCAATAGCTGGGCCTTTCATTGCAGCCTTTTCGTCCTCCCGTTTGGATCGTTGGAAGGAATAAAGCAGAAATTCGTGGCCGCCATAGAAGCCGGCGCTGTTACAGATAACTTCTTATCTCATCCCTGAAGGAGGAACAACGATCCATTGAATAGGGCCTCCTCTTCCCCTTGCGCTCGGAAAAAACCCACACACACACACACACACACACACACACACACACACACACACACACACACACACACACACACACACACACACACACACACACACGTTGTCCCCTACCCCATCTCCGGCGCTGAATGACAACGCTCATAATGATGCCAGAAAGAAAAGAAGGCCAACAGAATGTCCATTACGGGTGACGGCCTACACGAACACACGGATATAGCAACGCACGCACGCACGTACACACTGCCGAAGAGGACGCCGACCTCTTAGTGCAGGTCATTCCCGTAGAAGCATTCGTATACTGCACGCCGTAGCAGGGAAACGGGAGCGGTATGAATGGAGAGAGGGGTGAGTTGAACGGAATTACTCGCAGAGTATTTTGCACTGGCATACGTGTACATACGATATCATTCCAACGATACTTGACGCACAAAACTTTTATTGGCGCTATGGTCATGTTCCTATGCCTCCCAACTCACCGAAATTTTTGATAATATGTAAGAATTTCGACCCGTCTTACGACTTTCCGAATTCCGACTCATTTTTTTTTTTTTTTTTAGTGGGAAACTGGTCTTTGTCACAAAAAATTTTCGAATTCCTAACAAAATCACGCTGGCTTTGCGACAGTACACCGGTGCCGGGCAGTGAAGCATTGAATTCAACGAAAAGGCAGCAATGCAGGATACGGACATAGAAAGGTACACGCGCAGACACGGCTTCGCCGATGTGTGAAGCATAGGAGGCGCGGCACAACTTCTATACCGTCATTATAGGCGAGCCCTTGCTCTGTATAACTTTGACTACCAACTTATCTGGCAATGAGAGCTGTTTTGTGACGTTGCTCCCGCCCCAGAGACCAATAAGTAAAACGTACGCGACCTTCATTTCTCCTCGCTTACTGGTTTAGAAATAAGCGCCAGTGTCACTTGCAAGGCACCGCGATTATGACGCAGCTTTATCGCACACACAATAAAGGCTTCCTTTCTTTCTGATTGATTGATTTATAGGGTTTAACGTCCCAAAACCAGCTGTGATTATGAGAGACGCTGTAGTAAAGGTCTCCGGAAATTTCGACCACTTGGGGTTCTTTAACGTGCACTGACATCGCACAGCACACGGGGCCTCAACATTTCGCCTCCATCGAGATGCAGCCACCGCGGCCGGGATTCGATCCCGCGACCTTCGGATCAGCAGCCGAGTGCCATAAGCCACTAGACCACGGTGGCGGGGCTCTGGCCGAGCTAATAATGCCCGCGGATAACGCACATTAATGTCTTTCCTTTCTAATGTTAACCTACCTACACTTTTTTTCAATTCAACCATGCAATGTGCGAACTCTTTAAATGTGCGCATACGAGCGCGATACGTAACTTTATTAGCCAAACAAAGGGGTCATATTTGCGCACACAAGAAAGCTTCGCCCAGGGACGGTGCTAAGCTTGTGACGTCACTACAGACGTCGGCTTTACGTAACCGATATACAGTTTCCGGCAGCCGAGGTCACTTTCTCGGTGACCTGATTTGCTAACGACCCCGCCATCCTACCGGACGGCATTTTGTCACATATTTCAGCCAAGCATGCGTGTGGACACAAGCATGGTATCGCTCTAGTGCACACAGGATTTGTTTTTGAAGTCGAGTGGCCTTGCATTCGGTCCACGCCGTCGTCCTCGCGTCGCTACTCAGCTGGCCTGCTATAGTCAGCCACGGGTCAATGGGTCGTTGAAGCGAGCAGCCTTGGAGACCCAGAACGACTGCCCACGGCCGGCCGACGCCGAGCGCGGAAGCCGGCACCCGTCGGCCTCTGCTGTTTTCTCGAGGAGCACGGGCGTTGTCAACTCGCTTTTAAGATGCATGGCCAGAGGAACATGTATAGAATGTGCGCAGTCTTATATATCGATTGACAACGATCCAGAAAACTGCATCGATACTTCTAGAGAATTTGGCAAACAATTCTATCATTTAGTTCACGCTAAGTTACGACGATGTTCCCGTTGCGATAGCAGTGGTGTCGGCTACACCAATATCTTTAAATGATTGTCCGTCGGCTCTACCGATTGAGCCCAACGCCGCTTTGGCAAGGCCTATTTTGCGTCGGTGGTCCTGTTAGTCCAATATAATAATAATAATAATAATAATAATAATAATAATAATAATAATAATAATAATAATAATAATAATATATATAATAATATAATAATAATATATTGCACTAACAGGACCACAGACGCAAATTATTATTATTATTACTATTATTATTGTTGTTGTTGTTGTTGTTGTTGTTGATGATGCTGCTGCTGTCTTTGTTTTTGATGATAGGAACATCTAACACAACGCACGCGGGCTATACAGAGGAGCCACACGTCTACGCTACGTCCTGCCATGCAACCTCGGCGTCACCGGTGAACCGTAGTGGCGCGGCGTCGGTGTGCTGTCGCGCACTAGTAGGGGGTTCGCGCAGACCAGCCACTGGCGTCAAACGACGAAGAAGACCAGTGTGTCCTCTTCTTACTTCCGCCGCCTTGCAGTCGTAGCCGTCGTCGTGGTCGTTAATGGAGGCGGCCATGCGAGACGCGCGATGACCCCCCCCCCCCCTCTCTCTCTCGTCTCTTCCCGTCCTCGCACTTCGATTCGTCGTCCGGTCAGCAGTGCTTTCGTCGATGGGACTTCAGCCGGCGTCCTATACTCAAGGATACACGGCGCCCATGAGCCGCCCGGTCGGCACCGATGGCTGTCTCATGAGCTCCCGCACATCAAAGGAGCAACGGAGAGTCCATGCACGGTTTTTTTTCCCAACCTACAATACCGTGCGCCTAATGCTCGCGAGAACACTGTGCAATAATACAGGGACAGTAGAGAACAAGACAATTTTTTTCGTGTATTACTTAAGTTACACTGTCACAATTCCATCAGCACCCTTCTCGTCGCACGAGAAGGGTGCTGATGGAATATAGATATATATATATATATATATATATATATATATATATATATATATATATATATATATATATATATATATATATATATATATATGCTACAGATGGCGCCGCCGCTTTGACGTTTCCGCACCAGCCACGTGGTGTAACGTGATCCATTTTGAAGGCACGTGCTTTGGCGCACAAACTTATTTTCCGCTCAATATGAATCATCAATCTGTTGTAGTGGGGCCAGAAGGTTAACCTAGCAAGTTTCATGAAGTTTAACTGAGCCAATGTGAGCAAAATTGGAAGGCTCAGAGATTCGGGACGTCAGAGTTAAGTTCGAGTGCCGCGGTTCCGGCGCGAAATTCAAATATGAAACTTTGGCCATTCCCTCTTGTGATATTGAGCCTAGAAATCAGCAGCAACGCACGTCTCAAACCTATTAGTCTAAGCTGACTTGGTATTTTACTTTACTGTCCCTCCAAACAACGCTTTACTGCGTATGAGTGCTCGCACTACATGTGAATCTAGTTTTTTTTTTTTTTCAGTACAGGAAGCGCGAGCAGCGGCTGCACCATCGTGGACCTAATGTATCTGTTTAGGTTCTATGCCACATGCGACGCACCAACCTAACGTTTAAAAATTTGAAAGCCGTTCCGCTCTTGTGGGAGAGAGATCACCAGCGGAGCTTCGGAAGGCGAGCCGCCGTATGTTCGCATTTTAGCCGATAGTCAGGGAGAACCAAGGAACCGAATACCACAGAACATGTTTGTACCCTACCAGGTGTACAAACCTTGAATGTGGCTGAGACTCCACCAGGAAACGCATCGGCAACAATCTTTAGGGCACAGTAGCGCCTATATGTACTACAGTCCCCAACATTCACCAAGAACATCACGTCGCTGACAAACTATACGAACTATTACATGCCGCACACGAACCACCAAATGCTGGGTCCGAGAACTGGCACCTATCAACCGACAGGCGGCACTCATGCTGCAAGAGGTTCTCTGCGTTTAACAGTGAAGCTGTTTAGGCTTTTCGTAATTTGTGGTGTCACGAAATATGACCTTCAAATGACCTTGCGTAGTAACCAAGCGAAGCTACGTCTACCAGCAAAGCCGTGCATGGCCTCGACATAACGATACATAACGTAAGATGACGTCACGACGACACGTTACCGGAAGAAGATGGAGAACTTGAAGATGAATACGAAGATGAACATGAGCAACTAGTACAAAAATAAGACGACGATTGTGGTGGTGAAGAAGAAGGACACAATGATGACGACAACGACGATGACGATGAAAATGTTGATGATGGTGGTGACCAGGGACAAGCCCATCAGCTTTGCTAGCCTAGCGCCACTAGTGCAAGGTGCGCTAATTTTTTTATTGATCTTCTTTACGCGCCTGGGTATCTTGGCTTCGGGTTCACATGGCGAAGCGGTCGGTCGGCTGGCTGGCCACGAAGCCCTATGCATTCACGGTCTCACGCGCGCTGGACACTTGACCGTTCGCAATAGTGTTTCTGTCTGTCTGTCTGTCTGTCTGTCTGTCTGTCTGTCTGTCTGTCTGTCTGTCTCCTCTCCTTTAATAGGCGTTGCGGTTTTTTTTCTTATTCTGTCTTTTCATTGTCAGCCAGTGTATTCTCCCCTTTGGCAAGCGACAACTGTCTGTCTGTCTGTCTGTCTGTCTGTCTGTCTGTCTGTCTGTCTGTCTGTCTGTCTGTCTGTCTGTCTGTCTGTCACAGTGACCAGTGTGTAGTGGATTGAACGTCGATCGTACCTAAATTGTGGGGTCCGCAGGAACGATCGGCATGCAGGGTTTCTTTCAGCAATGAAATGAGTTCCGCAGGAACCCCTCTTTTCAATCGACGCACCGACCAGCTGTCGATCGTACCTCCACCGCTGCCAAGTACAGCGTGGCGCCGGCATACGAAAGAAAGGAGGCTCGAATTTAGAGACGCCTCAGCAAAGCTTCGAGGCGTCGTCGGTCGATGTGAGCAATCACACGTTAAAGTGGCCCCTGCTGCCACATTCTCATCGAAGGCTGTCTTCCGCCTCGTCTCCTCATCCGACACCGCGCTACATGGCGCAGATCCGTCCCTTCTCACCGTTTACCCCTCCGCGCACACCCTTTCCTGCAATGTTCGGCGTAAACGGGGCGTTAACGCGCTCTGCGACGCTGATTGAGCAAAAGCACGTCCCCCATCTATAACACGGAACCGCTCGTTACCCGCTGCCCACTCTACTAGATGTGCTCGTGGTCGTGACGGAGAAGGCAGCTCCGATGAAACTTCCCAAGGAACGTGAAATGGCTGTGGCACGGTGTAGACTTATATGTAGAACAACTTGGACAAACACGACAAGATTTTCGATAGCCTGTCCCGCTAGGGTCTTTCTTCCAAGTTCCGTTTATAACTGCAGAATTCGCTTAAAGGGACCAACAACCAATTTTTGAGCCACCTGCTCTCTTTATTCCAACGGAAAGCTTACCGGACAGAGTGTCCAGTCACGCAATGACAACGGGGAAAGCGCCGTGAAACATTATTTATGAGAATTCTTTGCCTATGGACTCTTACGTGCAACACATGTTGCAAACAGTGGCCGACAGCCGTCGGGTGTGTTCGCGCTAGGCTGTGCCTCCACAGAGCGCATGCGCGCTACGCCTGCAGGAAGCCAGTGGGCGCATGGGCCGAGGTTAAAAACAGGTTTTCGGTTGCCGCGAAGGCAGCGCCGCTTCTCGGCGTCGACTCCTTTTACTGCGTAGAAAACGAATAGTAGGGCGGAGACGCGCTTTTATGTGTCGACTGCAACTTTAAGGCCTAGTTACGGTCTTATGAACACCACCAGGCGACGTACGGCTGAATCAAAGACTCCAAGTAGCAGTACCAAGGCGTCTCCACCAGGTTACGCCACGTTTCAGTTGCCGCAATTTTTAACTTCAATTTAAAAATACAAATCCTGTTCAAATCGCGAAAGGGTGCTCGATTGCATGACTACAATTCAAGTTCTTTCGAAATGCACAAAAAGTCCGTTCACACGTTCTGGCCATTTGTCGGTCCCTTTAAAGGGCAACTCCAACGGTTTTCTGATATCGCTGTTTTACAATAGTCTTAATAGTCCTGTAGCGGCTACGTTGGCTGAATTTGCTCAGGAAATCGCCAATATTTTAAACAACCGAATGAACGATGTCTTGAAACCGAAACCGGTAGACGCTTAGTGCAGCGTATGCGATGACGTCACAGCCTCCCCGCCATCAGAAATATGAAGCTGGTGTCAAAAAATGAAGGTGGCAATGTCATCCAACGGTGCGTTGAACTCTTCTGAACTTGACAGCAACAATTTGAGCGCTAAAGTATCGCCGTTTCGCTTTTGACGGCCTGCTTGCTCGGCTAGGCAGCGCTGAACGTTATGACATCAAAAACACAGGGTGGCTCGCGTGGGAATCCGCCAATCTTTTTAAAAAATTCAATTTTACGAAAACTAAACGACTTGCAACCGCCTGGCTTGGCATAAATTATATTAGTACCGAGGAGAGCATATACTGAAAATTTCAATGAGATCAGTGGACAATTAGAAATCGCCGGGGTCGTCTTTTAAGCAGTGCAAGACGGGTTTTGCAAAATGGCTCCTCAAAGCCAGCTTCTCTGCGGGCGCAAATGCATAGGGACAAGCCAACTTCCGTAACTCCTTCGCCGTCCTGGCAAGGTGCACGTGAATGGTTGTTTCCAGCGTACAGTCGTAATAATATTTGACGCGGCTCTGCGTTCCAGAACCAGGACATGATTACGGGGAACGTCTTATACGGGAGGCCTCTAGAAATTTTGAATCCCAGAGCTTGTGTAACGTGTTCTAATAACACACAGCACACAAAATTTTCTTCTATATCCGAAATATGACCACGACGGGCGGGATCCGATCCCTGTCTTGCTGGCTTTCTCCCCTTGGCTTTTGCTTTGCACGCACCTTTAGTGTTTGTCTTTCCGCATCAACTTGGGAACATGACCGAAAGTCGAGACCCTCAACCAGCACGGCCCCACAATGCTTCCTCAACGATCACACCAATCATTGCCAGCGTGGCGAGAACACGTAAGAACTAAGGCAGGTAAAACAAAATCATAAGGTCAAGCACGAAAAACGAAAGAAAAAAGATACAGCTGAAGGGGTCATTATATGCGGGGCCGTGAATGTAGAATCGTGACGGCGTTCCTCAAGGCAGTCTCGTTGTTGGAAGGAAGGGGACGCCCACGCAGAGCGTTCCTGCGAAGGACGCGAGGCGGCCGCGGTGTACAGTGTGCGTATAGTCTATTATGTGCACCACGTTTCTCACGATGATGCAACGGGCGGGCGATATGCGTGTGGCTGGGCCGGATGTGTCCGGGTCATGGAACCCAGGTAAACAACGGCTGCAGGTAAGACAGAGAGAGAAGGAAACAGGCCAGAAAGGAAAGTTACGCTGTTTTACAATCTATCCATCCAATACCTCACCCGCCCTGTTCTCCCACACTTGAAGAATAATGCATCCTTCCAGAGAACACCGCGGGACCCGCCAGGAGGGAACGTATTACACGTTGTACGTGTAGAAGAGAAGCCCATGGGAAGATGGAGGCTTGAATCGATTAACAGATCGCTAAAGAACGATTTAGAACAGGGAATGTCGCACGATACAACGTTTCGACAAGTAGACTTGTCGAAACCTTGGCTCCTGAGACATTCCCTGTTCTAAATCGTTTTTAGCGATCTCTTCAACGTTGCACGTTAGGAAAATTTCGATGTGTCCCTTTCGCCTTGATTGTTTTTACTTGTTGAAACCGGAGTGTCGCCATCATGATCAAGTTGGCAGAGACTAAAGGCAATACAAGAGCCGTAAAATAGAGGGGACTTTCTGCACGCTAAAGGAGATTAACAAACACGTGAATCCGACAAAATTATGCCGCTTTGATTTACGAAGGATCTGAATTATACTGCTTTATAAGGACTCTTCCAATAATATATGTACAAAATACGGCAATCCGATAATAATGAACATTCGACTCTATTCCACCCTGTAAAAGCGCTCGTACAGGTTCCTGCAGCATGCGCTCTTCTGCAGCCGGTGGGCTGAGCTTGATGAACACACTGTCAACTATAAAGGACGCGTATATAGTTGAAATAGTTGGATCATTCACCGATGCACCTCTGAGATCCTTCCTGCTGATGCTCTGATCATGCCCTCTCGTTTCAGAACATGTTGCCGCGAAAAAGCGACACGCAGTAGAGACCAGGAAGCAGACAGAACACTTATCGAAGAAGTAAAGTTCGGTAATAAAGTACAACCACGAAAACTCCAAGCCCATTTCAAGCACCTCCAGGTACACAGAGGCACAGAGCGTCCCCTGGTCTTCTGAAGCGGCCACTGTGTGCGTGCAGTACCGGCTGCTCCCAGCGGGATGCAGACACGCCAACGGTGCGCGCATGCATACAGGCCAGGTGCTGGAATCCTAAC
Source organism: Hyalomma asiaticum (assembly GCA_013339685.2). Taxonomy (NCBI): domain Eukaryota; kingdom Metazoa; phylum Arthropoda; class Arachnida; order Ixodida; family Ixodidae; genus Hyalomma; species Hyalomma asiaticum. The sequence goes on along the minus strand of CM023489.1, from coordinate 50,337,589 downwards.
GGCTGAAGGTTGAAGGCTGAAGGATGCCGTGACAGGTGGCAAGCGGCTCGGCCCATACAGCCTCCCTGGACCACATCCATTGGAGCTGCGTGATGGACCTCTTCCTGTAGGTATTCTCCCTCAACCACCAGAAGGCCACCGGGATCCGCAACATCCACCAGCGCAACAAGACAGGGACTACAGAAGAGTACACATGGATAAAGTCCCTGTCTTGTGGCGCTGCTCGGTGTCATGGATCCCAAACAACTAGCCGGGTAACGTACCCATAGGGAGGCTCTCCATTTCAGCTCCTAGAGCATAAACCCGAGCCTGTGTCCTGGTGCGCGCTGTGTGCGCGCTATCAGCAAGCATTATCGTTCAACCTACGTAGCTTGGCCTTATATGCTTACTCGCGACGGCGAATACACTGGCACGAGCGGTGTATCTATTCTAGCGAGTTATAAAATGCGAGCGGCCCGATGTAAACGGAGGACAGGACAGCTAGCGAAGGTGATTTCGTCACCCTTGAAGTACTGAACAGTTAGCGAAGTCAAAAGCAACCACCAGCGCGAAGCGAGATACTATAAAGAGGCATGCGCCATGAGCACAAACCATAGGAACAAGTATAATGTATATAAAGCAATGATCCGAACAAGTACTATTCGTTCAATGGGTCGTTCTATGGCAATAGATGACAACCACCACTCCTTATTCGAGAGACCAGTCCACTTCGTAGTAACAGGATAACAAATCAAAGTTGGAGTTACATCTAGAGCAGCCGCCGTTCCAGTATAAAGTACTCCCATTGCTGATACACAGTTTATGCCGAACGTGCCACCGTTTCCTACAGCTACGTATATAGTTTGTCTGAAAAACCGTTACCGTTCGGCTAGCGAACAGCGCACGCTCATTAAGTAAAAACAGTGACGCTGCCAGAGCGTCCAAACTGCGGCAGTGAACTTTTAAATCGCCCTGCAGGCGTACGCGACGACAACGCAACTGCAGCAACTGTTTCGTATGTACAAGACACACACGCGCGCGAGTCATTAGCAGTGTGTGGCGCGCTCATTACACTCCCGAACACCCTAGGCTTTTATACGCACGTGTACGGCCGCCTACGCTGACGCCCTACTGATGGCTCGTACACGAAGCAGCGTGCTAAACAGCGCCCTTGCATGCAGGGAGAGGAACTAAACCTCCGGTGTGTTGGCGGCGACGAGGCTCCAGGGGACACGCAAAACGATTTTCTAAATGCTTGCTACACTTTCCTGTTCTACGTCCCCATTGCCTGAGGCCACTCCGGCCGACGAAGATCCAGCAACGCATTAGTGAGCGCAGGGAGACAGCTTTGTTTTCTCACACACCGAAAGCGACATCGTTTTGCTGCTTTACGCTGAGTAGTTAAAGGGGTCGTGAAACGTTTTCTGAACGTTTTGTACTAAGTGCGCATTTGGGATCCTGCCCCTCCAGTCAACAATATGCATTGTTCCATTGCACCGCGTGGGTTGATTTACGGCGATGAAAAACGCAGTTTCGGTTTCACTGCGCGCGTTCCCCTCAACTCTGCAGCTGACGTCATCTTAGTAGCCACCAGACATCCGAGATTGGCGCGCCCTCGAGAGGCCACGAGAAAACAAACCGTGCTGCAGCTTTGCTTTCGAATGGCGGCACCGCACGGTTTCTAAGTATTTTCTTTCTTTCTGGCTTTCAAGTAAATCGATTCTTTCAGAGCAAACGCGACTTCACTATACCTTTGCACTTAAAGATATCTTACTGCAACGTCACCGTATAGTACCCTACCGGCCTGTACTGTCGCATAGTCGTTTCGGGAGCACAAGAACGCTGGGGTTTCAAACGGCCGTTATTAAATGTGCACTGAATATTTCGCCGAAATATTTCGGAATGGGCTTGTTGAATGCATATCGAAGCAGCGAAAATTACAACCGGGCATTTCCATATTCTTTTCACGACCCATTTAAACGAAGTCTATACAATTAAGCTGCTCATTGCCTTTAGCCACGTGTGTAACCGCTACAGGTTACGAATCTTTTGTGCTGGCACCGTTGGCACAATGCGGGTGCATTCGTTGGAAGGAGGTATGTGGCCTTCGCATGACGTTAGACACTGCATGTGTTGAGGATGGGGGTTGTGGCCCCCTAGCGGGAGTTCTGTTCAGGACACTTACATGCCCACCATGAGTAACTTACAAATTGTTTCACATCATCCCGTCGGATCACTATGCCGTCTCTGATTGGCTGAAAAAAAAAAAAAACGACTGCTTGGCGAAATTCCAGCGACAGTGTCATCGGTACTACGGTTATACCCTTGTAGAGCCTTAGTCCATCACAGAGTACCTGAAACATCACAATCATTCGGTGGTATATAGAAATAACTACACGCGAACTCAAAGCATCATTAACATGTCACTGGTTTTATTCCACCACATGTGAAATTTAAATTCCTCTTTCAAGGCTACACTGAAGTAGAATTGGGTTGTCAGCAATTCCATATCGGACCGTCACTTTGGAAGAAACAACACGGGACACTTACAGCCTTGTTTGTGCGACTTCCAGAGCTCCGTATGCCAAAGTTTAAAATTCTATGGCGACACGCAGTCGCGATTTTCGAACACCTGCAGATCAAGTCAGACATCTCTAGCTGATAGATAGGAGCGAAGCATTAATTCAACCAGCGCATTCACCGCCGCGATGTTCTAATGCCAGCTCAACGACAGCGGGGTAGTCCGCCGCAGGCAACTGCAATTACCGCTCCAGAGGGTTCGCAAAATGATGGCGTTAATTCCTCCCCGCTCCAAGGACAGCAGGGCGGCACATCGCTCGCCAGCATTGTGAAGACCGCCGTGATGACGCGTCGTCCCCCCTTGCAACGTGACTAGCCTACATGGACGCGGCGATAATGGCCGGGCCATTCGGCGCTTTTGTCTCCTGGGGTCGCTATCTTCTATTCTCCAAAACAGCCGTTTACATGTTTTCTTGCTAAGAATTTCTTTTCGTTTTTCGCAGCCTTTCATTAAATTCTTTGTAACTGTTGCTTTGTCACCCCGCTCTAAGTTGCCTGACAATGAAAGTATACATTGCTAATCGGTGCGGCCAACGCGTCACTCTGGAATTTCGAGCGCCGTTCAAACTTGACAACGCTGAACCCAATCGACGCAGCATGAACGAAAGCGCACAAAAAAAAAAAAAAAATTGTCGTCGCGTTAATGCGCGCAATTAACGTTGTCGTTAGTTCTTCCACTCGCATTCGTAATGGAATTAGAGCAGACACGAATGCTTACTCATGTGGAGTTGCCCTTTTTTTTGAAACTCCACGGCTCAAATGCGTAGAATGTATTTGCATAAACGCATAATGTACTCAGCTACACAACACCACGACAGCGACGTCTTCCAGCTTGCCTATAAAGACGGCCGCATTGGAGCGCTATAAAAGCAGCGCTCAGTATATACGCAGCACACAACACAAGAAACAGGACAGAGAATGGGACCGAGGTGAACTTGCAGTGAAGAACGGGAATTATGTCTGGCGTCAATATCATGCGGCCTTCGGCTTCGACCAAAACCAGTAGGCACAGAGTGAAAAATAGAACGGACTATAAGGAAACGCTCGCAGACATTATAGACTTTGCTGCCCTACATGTGAGGATGACAGTAAGAGAATTAAAGAGAGAATACAGGAATTGATTCGCAAGTACGATGAATTCGTGCCACAATCAGGAACTTAAATCTCCTTTCAAGTATACTGCACAAAGGCCTACAACATTGATTACAATTATTGTTACAGTACAAAACTGTAACTTGTGCAAAAGTATTTAGCGCAGCTTGCCCTAGTGGCTCAAGCTTAGCGAAGCTGATGGGCACTTCACTGGTCCGGGTTTTCTCAACAACAACAACAACAACAACAACAATAATAATAATAATAATAATAATAATAATAATAATAATAATAATAATAATAATAATAAAGATATCCATAATCTCCATCTTCACCATCTTTGTTTCCTACCTGCTCACCTTCGCCTTCTTCCCGTCACGTGTCGTTGTGACGTCATCTTACGTGATCTAGAATCATGTCCAAGCCATACAAGGTTACGCTGGTAGATGCAACGTCACATGGTTTCTAGGTGGGGTCATTTGAAGGTCATGTTTCGTGAATCGACAAATTACGAAAATCTCAAACAGTTTCGCCGTTAATGTTCAGCATTACCCAGCAGTAATACAGCCAGCTACGATGTTTACGCTCTAAACTCATTGGCGTGCACAAGCAGCGCGAACACAATCAATCGTGGAGCGGGAAAACTGCCGTAAATGTAGTTAAATGTGAGATGCATGCTTTATGGCGCTTGAACAAAATCGCTAGCAGATCCCTGCTGTCTTGTAGTCATTTTTTTATGTATATTTGCTCCCGACACGTAGGAGCAACATCGTCCGCTGGCTTCCGTTCTAGAGACTGCGCTGATATTTTCATGACTACAGAGACACAGGCGTTTAACGCGTCGCACGATTTTCCTCGGCCTCTTTAAATGAGAACGGCCTCGCGTATATGGCTTCAGAGCGCGCTGGCGCTTATGCAAATGTCGGCGACATTGTAACGGAGTTCTCGCCCGCGAACAACTTCTCGCGCCTCATATCTCGACAGAACTGACGCCGCGACCCCTTGCGTCTCGCGACAACCATTCTCCCGGGGAAGCACGCTCAAGCCATGAAGTTTCGATCGAAGTATCCCCCCCCCCCCCCCTTCCTTAGATCCCCTTCGTTCCCTCAAGACAGAAGCAGTATTCACCCTCGACCGGACAGCTGTCGCCGGGTCCATACAATTATTACTCGCGCGTGAAGAATACATTTGCGCGAGCCCTATGTGCTCGGATCGACGACTGGTCCGCCATGCATGACGAATGAGCCGAAATTGGAAGTCGCCGTCGACAAAGATGCCCTCTGGCTTCAGCTAGCCGCATACTGTACGTCCGTGAGGACTAACTGGTTCTCTACTTACATGGGCTGTCACACAGGAGTTCGCCGGAAGGATCTGCCAAACATGTTACAAAAAGAAAAGGAACTTCAGCGTAGTCAGTACATAATATGCAAAGCTTGCGCGGAAGCCGGAGCGAAGGAACTATCCGCGAACGTCACTGGCAATCCTTTTTCTGACGTCCGCTGCCAACCGTAACGCGCCGTAAACGCAATAGGTGTTGCGAGAAATCATCGGCCCACGCGGGAGGAGATTTTTTGGTTATCCTATAGTGTTCCCTTCGAGTGTCTTCAATGGTCCCAGCCCCTAGAGTTTGGAAACTAGTTCGCTGAGTTCGGCAGACATTAGGTGAGTTCAATCACATGTGGTTTACACGCGCATATTCCTATCTATCTATCTATCTATCTATCTATCTATCTATCTATCTATCTATCTATCTATCTATCTATCTATCTATCTATCTATCTATCTATCTATAGACTGCCTCTGCTGCCACCTGGCAGTTGCCCAGGGATTCTGCACAAGCTCATGTTTCCCGACGGCCAGATGGCGTTTATATCTCACGCAGCGTAGTACGGCCGGCAGAGGACTATCCTCTTTCGACGACATTTGCAGCAAAGCACGCAGATACGCGGCCACTTTTTTTCCACCACCGTTTCCGTTAGCTGCGATGAAGCAATGGGCACAGCTTCGAAGGTATCCAACATTCCCCGGCTGTCAGCGCATCCCCCTATCCCCTCGCTTTTTCCCGGTTGTCGACCTCACATTCCCTTTGTCTTTTTCGCTCTTCTAACATCACGACACGCTCGTCCGCTCCCCCTGTTCCCCACAAGTCTTGCTCCCTTCTAATCTAGACAAGGCCCGTTTCTCGTTCATAGACCCTCCCCTTCCCTTCACCGTTGTATCCCCTCTCCCTTTCCCGCTTCCTTGCTTATCTACACCCAGCTCTGCCGTTCGCTTTTTCCGATGGCAGTCTCAACCGCTATACACTTCCGCGTTTACCTATCCTTTTATTTCCCTTGTTTCCTCGTTCCAGAGGAGAATCGGTCGTATGGGTCCGTCGTACGGGTCATCTTTCGATGCGAGTGATTTAACCATACCAGCGCGACTGCCACGGAAGTATGATTCGTGTTTATTATTGTATCTAACCGACCTACCCGGTCAATAATGCCTCTTGAGGCAATACATGCTGCCCTAATATAAGTACACTATATAACTCCGCGCGCCACTTTCCTCGTGTAGTGGCGCGTAGATTGCAACCGCGCACTTGGAAACGCTGCTCCAGTGCGCCGAGATGAGCTGCGTGTTCAACGCACAACCAGTCTGCCTATCCAACTACATCGGCCAAACGTCACTCACGAGATGTGTTTGGCATCCACATACGTACTTGGTAGTGCTTGAAGTCTTCAAAAACAATGAAAGTGAACAAGGATCCGAACACCACCTGTGATGGGCGGTCCCAAACTACACGAAAGAGTAACAGGAGTTCAGGGGAAAACGGAGGGTGAAACCTTAAATTATGAACAGAACGTTAAAAACAATGAAAACAGGAAACGTCACTCAAGAGCCGCGTTTTGGCAAGTGTTCTTGCATTTGTCAGGGGCTACAAGTGCTTTCCATATATTAGGCATGTTTCTTGTGTGCTTCGCTAAATTTTAAGGAGCTCTCATGTCACCTCCGCTAAAGAAAAGAACCTAATTTCATGCGACCATTGAGATATTTTGCTACCAGAAGGAATGCTGCGCTAATACAGGACAAGCAAATGTCTATTTGATCTATTTCGTACTTTCGTCCTATTTCGGCTGCATGTACAGGCTTCCCGAGGTGCGTTGTATCAACCCCCACGCGCCTCTCACAGCATTCGGCAGTTACACAGTTCCTGCTAACTCCCAAGAACCTTCAATGAGCACCTTCATACGCGACGAAGTAATTTCGAGGCAGGGCACTATCCTCCTTAGGCCCTTTCTCCCTACAACAAGGCATGCAATCTTCAGCAAGACCGAAGGACCCTTCCCCGACTTACCGCCCGGAACGGGTGCAAAGGAAAACACGGAAACCCTTTTTTCCTACTAGGGAATAAATAAACCGGACACCCACGGCCCATCGGAGTTGCTCGAAGCTGGCCGGGAGGGTAGATTACATCGTCCTCCTCCGCATCAAAACGACACACCGTGATAGCCCCGAGGGCGGACTGTGACGTCCGATGCAGCTGATGCGGGAGCCAATGCCGCACTCTCCCCACATTTCCCTGCGCGTCACCATATTCCCCTTTTCCTGCTTACACCTACACGTAGTTGCGTCCTGACAGGACAAACTGAAAACAGTCGATGAGCGCCCTCTGGTGATCAGTTGCCCTCCCTCTCCTCAGCGAATCCCTATTCTCCCTGTGCGCTCAGAATCCCTAGCCGAGAAAAGGGGAAAAAAAGGGTGCACAATCTGCCTTTCTTCTGCAGTCTCCAGGGAAACGTGGAAAAGGAACCATATATATAAAGACTCGGGAACACTAAGCAGTGGAAGGGCAGGAAGAATCCGCTTAGGGCCGCCATACAGCTTTGACCAGCTTGCTTATTCTTCTCTCCCCACTCTGCTGCGCAGAGGGGCGCCAAACGAACGCACAACGAATCCACGAGGACCCGGGCAGTGCAACTCCTCCAGTTGCTTCCTGTTTCTCCCCATACTCCCGCCCCACCCTTCTCCCTCCCTTCCCCGTTGCGACCTTATATCGCGCCTCGGGAATTGAGACACACGCCAGCATCTCTATAAGCTACTCGATATAACGCCGCTGCTGCGGCTCAGCCAAGAAAGCAGACCATGTGAGTCTGCGCGCAGTTCGCCTTCCATGAAAAAGCAGCTGCTTTCCGCTGCAACTTCTGCGTCGCCTTCTGCTTTCTTTTTGTCGTCTTTTGCTCGTGTTGTGCTTGACCCTTCCCTGTTTTTTTTTTTTCGTTTTGTCTACCCATTTTGCTTGCGCAACCTGTGCTGGACTTCTCGGCTAAAGTTCCTGCCTCGCTGTTTGTGAGAGAGACTTGAACGTATCTATCTATCTATCTATCTATCTATCTATCTATCTATCTATCTATCTATCTATCTATCTATCTATCTATCTATCTATCTATCTATCTATCTATCTATCTATCTATCTATCTATCTATCTATCTATCTATCTATCTATGACCTTTCATTCCTTCAGCGATGGCACTGCAAGGGCAAAGCCTGGAACAAAAGCCAGTTACTACGGAGAGGACACAAACGGAAGGGCTGGAGCGCAGAACAAGCATAGGCTGTGTACCGTAACGAATGGTTAATGGAACGGTTAATCAAGGATAATTAGAAGCGCGGTTCCCTCTCCCCTTTCGTTTCCCTGCGCACTGCCGCATTCTCTCTTCCCTTCGCGTCATGCCTTTTGAGGCGCGCTTGTATCTCCCGGAAAAGGGAAACATCGCCAATTCGGGAGCGCCGCTTGCTGCCACATCTCCATGACGCGTATATAAAAGCGGAGACAAAGAGAAAGAACCAACCTGCGTATGTTACTTTGGCGGCAGCTGGCAATCTGAGAGGCGTGCCTCGTATATGGATACGCGGACGCAGATGTGTTGCCAAACATTAGATGGAGATATGAAGCGAGAGGGAGAGGGGGTGAAGGCGAGGAGCGCGCTTCGACTATGCGATCCCTGTGCTCCCAAAAGTGCTTGCTGTTGCCGGCAGGGACTTTCACGCTCCCCCAAACATAAGCGGGAGACGGGTACCGTATGAAAGCCGATAATCCATACACGCGTCTGGTGGCAACGCGCGCCAGTGTGTGGGCATACTCTCGCAGTTGCCGTATAGGAAAAGTTCCTTGTCGCCCCCGACTTATGCAGCAGTTGTCACGGCGCGCTTTGAGTGGCGAGCCCTATACCTCGCAAGCTCCGACGACGGCAACATGTCGCGTCTAATGAAGCACGCACTTTGCAGAGTGTATATATATAAGAAAAAATTACCTCAGAATCGCATACCAGTAGGTACAGCAACATCTATTTGGAAAGAAAACGCTACCTCGCTGAGATGAACACGCAGACGCTAACACTCTGTACGGTTTTAAGTGCGAAGTACAACAGTCATATATATATATATATATATATATATATATATATATATATATATATATATATATTCTGAGCAGACACTTCATTTTTCTACGTGTAGCATCAACAAGGCTACCTGCACGCGTGCACGCCGGCATTGCTATAAATGACCGGTTTGTCCAAAGAAAGCATTCGTAGTAGGCCAGTATTTATTTATTTATTTATTTATTTATTTATTTATTTATTTATTTATTTGTACATACTGCAGCCTCAACGAGCCCATTGCAGGAGTGGGAAAATAACAACATAAATTAACAAGTTTCAAGAAATTATTTAACGGGCATGGAACGGACACTTCCTGGGAGCAAATTCCAGGCTTCGATCGCTGAGGAAAAAAAAAAAAAAACCTCCGCTTGAACATGTCGATTCGGGTAAAAAAACGGTAGCAATAATAAGGGCATGGTAGCTCATTGTAGATAAATAAGTAACCGTAAAAATAACAGAGCAATAAGTAACTGCAAGCAACAGAGAAGAGAAGGAAACCGGCCTTATCTACTAACACCGAGCTCGTGTGGCAGAAAGGCCGGTGTCGGCGTAGGCGTCCAAGGCGAAAATAATCACTCCGAGCTAAACCGCCGTTGTTCCCGAAACACCTGATCACGCAAGCCGTCCGACACGGCGCAGGCGCATTAGTGAACAAAATTGAATTTCTCAAAGTAAAAACATGTCAGCAAAATGGTAAACAAGGACTTAACACCTACACACTCGATACACCGGACTGTAATTTAAATGTACCGGAAGACATAATGCCTCTACGAGGAGGCGATGCGAACGGGCCCAATGATGCTATTCTGTTCCACTCTTAAAGGCGAAGCTTAGATCTCTTCACACTTTCTTTTTCTTTTTTTTTTTCCGCTCTCGGGGTCCGACGGCGAAATCGAAATTGCATTCGTAGCATTGAAAAATACGGCGCCCTTCGCGCATATGGAGAACTCGACAGACACGACAGGAAAACGGGAGCTTTACAGAATCCTTTTTCTTTTCCTTCCTTGCTGTACTACCTGTTTCTACTGCTTTTTTATATTATCGGAAAAAAAAGGGAGCCTCCCGGATTTTTAAACGAAGCGAAAGCGTGCGGAATGAACGACGCCGCTCGGATACCGATTCGGAGGCAATAGTTATTCGATGGCGCTCAGCAGCAAGCACCGTTTCGCAGCTTCCGAAGAAGAAAAAAGAAAAATCGACTTTTCGCTCAATCCCGCAGCGCCCTATACTTCGACAAAGGCCGCGAAACGCTCGCACAACTCAATTATAAAGGCGCTTTGGAGGCCGAAATTGCTCGAAACGCGCAGCCAAGCTTCTAGGATGGCTTGCGGAGCCTATATGTTTGTATCCGCTCGCGATTTTCTAGAGAGAAAATTTCGCTTGCTTTAGTATCCCGTCCCTTAAAACGGATCGCAATCAATCAAGGGCCGCAAGGTTAAAGAGGGGACGGGAAGCGATGAATTTGATTACTCGTATCGCTCGCATTTTAAACAGGCGCCTGTTTTTGCATATTCCCATATGTCAACGAACTGATTTCCTCCTTTTTTCTTTAATTCTTATCAGTGAAAAGATATATACGCCCATGGGTAGAACACGCCGTCGCTTGTAAAAACGTCGACGGTGTAGCGACCCTTGAAGAGCGCAGATTTATCTGTCGCATCGGACTAATTACCCGTATATAACGAGGATTGGAGGTCCGGTCTTGTAAGACGCATTCTGCGGGTATTTTCACTGCGATTTTGATACGCAAGCTACGCGGGCCCTGATGAATATTAAAGGAACACTACAAAAAACCCGAGTGACATATACCGATAAATAATGATCAGGAACTCCAGTGCCGCCGACTTTAACGTCCCACGTTGAATATTCAAAGAGAAAATCAAGGTCAGTTACATCTTTAAATTTCGCGCCTAAACGTCGAGGAGATGACGTCACGAAACGCCATTCCTTGTTTTCGTATCCTCTCCAGACTGGCTCGGTCGAAAGGTTAGCAAAACGCCGTTTTAAGTCTCTGAGTTTCTTAGAACTCAATCTATATCTCTTTCGCACATTAATAATTATGTAAGCCGTAGTAGGCGCCGTAAAAGATGTATGACGTCACGCTTATGATGTCATGCATATATATTACGTCACGCGTATGACGTCATGTATATGTATGACGTCACGTAAGAACTTCTGAGCAGATGTTGCCACTAGCGTTTTCCTTTCGTACATTTGCAGGCTCATCAAGCGTGTTCTCCGCACGCCAGTACTACCATTGCTAATGTGAAAAGGTGATTAACTAGTATGAAAACAATAGTTTTTCCATTTTAGCGCCCCTTTAAGTACTCAAAGTCAAAAGGTGTTACGAAGTTACTTTCGTCGGCTTGTGCCAAGCCGGACCTCCAGTTCGAACGTCATCTCGCGCCTACAGCATTTCTCAGTAACCGAGGCCGCGGCGACCTCTCCCGCGTCATCCAACGTGGTCCCACTGGAGCCAGCGAGTTTCAAAGAGTCTGTGGAACTGGGAATGTCGTTGAATAACTCAGAAGCGGGAGAATAGCGATTATATTACGTGCCCAACTCACGGTTTTATGAATTGTAAAACCATGTTTCTTTAACGACCCGAAATCCAAATCGCCGAGGTAGTTGCATTTAACTTATACAAGTCTGTTAGTTAGTTACGCTGGGTTGATTGCCTAATACTGAATTATGAATGGCTCAGTGGATCTATACTATAAACGCGCGATGGAGGCAATGGGCGATCGACTCGCCTCAGTGAAGCGTATAGTTTGGGAGGATCAGTAGGAACTGCGGATAATACTACCGGCTTCCACAGATGAGTTCAGGAGCACGGTTATATGACCGAGAAACATATTTGTTAGGAACTTAGATATTGCACCACTGCTGTCCATATCGCGCCTACGAAACCGTAACAACACGCGCGCGAGTTCGTACGGTCAATAAGAGTCCGCGGCCGCGCGAAAGTTACAAGACGTCTCGACTTTCACTTACAGACCAGCAATTATTCGCCAAGCATTTAGTCCTAATTGCACACAACAGAGACGTGCGATGGACTTTTTGTTACACATTTAAAAAGTAGAGGCCAAATCGATAGACTAACTTTATCTCCGTCGTCGCCATCACTCACCCATCATGCAACACATCCTATCACCTAACTGCGGGCTGATGCAAACGTGAAATATCTTTGGGCGCAATTAGTCACCATAGTCAGAAACACAAAGCCCAATTTTTCTTTCTCTCTTCTTTTTCACTGTTTCTTGCACTTCTTTGTACTCGTCTTTCTCTCCCCAAACTCCCTCCCCACGCAAAGCAGCATGTCACCGATATTTCAGCGCCGGCTAAATGCAGTGCCTTCCAATAAAGACCTCTCTCTCTCTCGCTCTCTCTACTTCAGTTTACGTACCGCTTCGATCCACTCAGCACGCCTTCAGCATTCACCTCAAACTCATAGTAGCATGCTGTCCTATATTACGTACTGCGATAACATTGTACAGACACAACATACAAGGCAGCATCGGAGTGCTACAAATCACCCAGACGTTCAGTGGCGACGAAGAACAAAGAATAAGTACGTCTTTCTCGTCACGAAGCATCGAAAGAAAAAAGTAAGGTGCGACTCGCCGGGCAAAACGGTGTCCTCTGGCCCACTGCCCACAGACACACACACACTGGCTATCAATCAGACTCTGAAGTCGCAAATCCGTACAAATCTCTTCGGGCGACACAGGCGGCGGAAGGGGAGGACGACCTCGACCGCTGGAGGTACGGATTATCCGTCGCGCAAACTGCCTGCCTCTCCCCTCCCCATTACTGCCCCACCCCCTTTCCCTTCGGTCATCCCAGTGCCCTTACTGCACCTGCTTAAGCTACACCTCGACAAAAGCAGTCGTAAAAAGGCACAACCGATCTCGATTGAGACCCAGCTCTCTTTGTAGGCCGAGAGGAGAGAGACGCGCGCTGATCACTCCCTCTTTGGGTGCTCTTGTACGTATGCTCGCAATGCCTTATGGTCTTTTTTGTTTTAGAAACTTTCATAGACGCCTTCCTCATCACGCCTTTGTCTTGGGGTGAGTAGACGCCAAGAAAAACAGGCCAGAGTTAAGCCCCCGGACTTTGTTCGTTCTGTGTTCACCGCGTCAGCCACGCCGAAGAAAACCGCCCTACAGGGCAAATACGGCTAGAGGCCACGACCTTGAGAAAGGCAAGTTCCTTCCGCAAATAGACAACGGGAATGTTGTCCAACATTCCGCGCTCGGCGAACGCCTACACGTGTCAGTAAGAGTGGACATTTAATGTTTACTCGTCCAGAAGGAAGACAAACACAGCATGGAGGTGCCGCACGAACGCGAGGCCCCCGAATCGCAAATCTTTTTCGCTCAGCGCTTATGTGTTTCCATTATGTTGTGTGTCGTCATATTGCATTTGACGCACGTTGTCACTGTGTTGCAGAAATAAATTCTACCTAAACCCTAACTGAAATCACGCACCACATGATTACAGGCTGAATCGATGAAAAGATTGCAAACTACGATTTAGAGCAGGGAATGTCGCAGGAGCCAACGTTTCGACAAGTGGACTTGTCGAAACGTTGTCATCCGGTATTGAGATCCGGTTGTCATCCGGTACGTGCCGGTATTGTCATCGATTCAAGCATCCATCTTCCCCTGAGCTTCTCTTCTAGTTATGAGTACAGGCTGGTGTTTGCTCTTAAGAACGAACGTCATCAACGCCCACTGTCTACGCCCACTGCAGGGCAAAGGCCTCTCCCATAGATCTCCAATTATCCCTGTCCTCTGCTAACTGGGCCCAATTTATTTCTGCCGCCCCCTGCCGCGCTTGCATTCTCTAGGAATCCACTCTGTTACCCTTAATGACCAACGGTTGTCTTGTCTTCGCATTACATGCCCCGCCCACGCCCGTTTCTTCTTCTTAATTTCTATTAATATGTCCCTAACACGCGTTTGTTCCCTAACCCACTCCGCTCTCTTCTTGTCCCTTAAGGTTACACCTACCATTTTCCGTTCCATAGCTCGGTGCGTCGTCCTCAATTTAAGCTGAACTCTCTTAGTTAGCCTCCAAGTTTCTGCCCCGTACGTAGGTGAGTACCGGTAAGATGAAGAACGAACGTAGGAACGTTTTATTTTGAATACCGGTGACCGTGACTGTGTTCTTAGCGGTGACTGTGTAATCGGCTGGCCTTTCGGTGAAGTGTGATGACGTAATCGATTACGTGTAAAGCGCATTCAAAGTCCGCTGCACGAATGTGGTCATACGTTCCCTCCCTTCTCGGATCTGACCAATGGGAGTCGAACCCAGAAACCAGGCGCTCAGCAACAGATCACCACAGCCGCTCAGCCACCAGACCCGGTAAGGACGCAGCGATCAAACTGTAACAGCGCTACTATCGGTCACACGAAATTTTAACTAAATGCACGCATCTTTTTCATATATATGCGGCAGCAGCAAAGATAACTCGTGCCCAATTCGTTGTGGCAAATCGGCAAAATGTGCTCTAGGTAACACTTGGCACAGCATCACGTGCCTCACAGTTGTTCATCTGCAGTATTGCATCCGCCAAGACGTTCACAGTACGGCGGTTGTGCTGAGCGCTGCAGTGTATGATACCTGCATACGCGACACTGCATTTTACACACGTGAACGTATCGCAGGGCAAACAGAGCCGTCGCGCGCCAGTGATCAAGAGCAACTGGCAGCATGTGGTAATGACACTAACGATTTACACCACCATTCAGGTGTTTATGTGCAATTCCTATGCGCCACACTGACGGGAGGGGGTTACATATGGTAGTGACGCCCGCAAGGCGGCCAATTGTCAGAGCGTATAGATGCACGACACAGGCGCTGCCGTAAGATACGAGTGCTGTCTCAAAGCACACGCACCTGTCCACGTAAGATGCATAGCATGTACGCACACTAAGATACTGCGTGTAAAAGACATCGCGTACACTGATCTTGTTGAAGAGACGCGCCACGCCGCCCACACGGATGGATGGAAACTACATGGGCGCGCACATGTAGTTTCGCCACCACGACCGCGACAATGCCGTCGACGGCGCGCATCGAAGTTCACCGAGCACGCGTGCATAACAAAGAAGAACGTTCGCGGCAGCGGGGTTATAATAAGGCTGTTTTACATAGCGTTATGCAACGGCGCTGACGTTGTTCGCATAACGGCCGTACACATACAGGCAAGATACTTATTTATTCATTTTTTTTTTTATTCTTGCAGCCGCCAAGTTGTATGGCTCTGCGTTTCGGAAACGCGTCAGCGACCTTCCGTTACTTCCGGTTTCCGATAGGTGACGCTTCCGGGCTGAGCTCGGATAACGGTGCGTCGACACAAAGGTGTGCACGGCTGTGCGTATTGAAGGGACATCTTTTGTTGGGGAGCCATGGCGCACCACAGCGAAGCATGCACCTTTCACGTGTGTACCTTTACGATTATATTGTTATTTCTGGCTGTACCTATAGGAAAGACGGCATTGGGTGCTTTGTTATTCTTTGTATTATTAATCGTTCAGTTCCAGTGTTGCCTTATAAACTTCCAAGTGCTTCAGATGCACGCTAGGGAAGATTCGTAAAGCAGCACGACATCGCGGCCCAGGGTCGCACGACAAGTGACGATTAAGGAGTCAGTCCACTCCGTACAGATAAGCCCGAAACGCTGAGGACGACGCAAGGTCGACTCGAAGGCGCCGGGTTCAATGACCGCTTCCGAGATGCGCGCATGTTTTCTTGCTTTTTTTTTTTCATTCGTGACGAAGGTGGGACATTAAAGACCACCTGCTTGCTCGTCGTTCCGAATTCCGAAGTAATTTAAAACGCCCCCTCCCATAGGACCTCCATAAATTGTTTCGAATGTTCCACTCTATCGCCCCCAGAACGACGCGTGAATGTGCCATCGATCACGGACCGGCACGGCAATGATATACTAGATACCCGTTGGAATTTTCGTTTCTCGAAGCAAAATTCCAAACTTGCGAGCATTTTGTTAGGAATTTATGCATGCATATGAACTCCATTCGCGTGTCGTATGTATTTGTATATAAACACACAACGCAGGTGATGTCCGCCGGAAATAACACTTACACAGGAGATCTCAACAAAGTTTCAATAATAGCCGTTTCAATAATAACAGTCTCAATAGCAGTTTCAAAAGCAGTTTCAATAGCAATAGGTTTCAATAGTAGTTTCCAATAAAGAAGTATGTGGACCTATGCGACGCGCCAGCAGCACTATATGTGCGGATACGACACTCTTTAAACAAAACGTCGTTTCCGTCCCGCATGCACTTCGAGGCTCTTCACAACGTTATGTTACAGAGGGCAACAAAGGCAACAAAGCGAAAGGGAAACGTAACCAGATATACAAATGACGGCCAGTCGCGGGAGTTCTCGAGGAACAAGGTGACCACTGGCATCGTCATGAACCGACGACGATGCTGTAGGAACACCTAGGAATAGATTTATAGGAATGGCGCTTCCATTTTGCTCTCCGGGGGACTGCCGCACTTTTCTTTTGAGACAGTTAAGAGCATGCACTACAACTGCCAAGTGCTTTAAGACATCCGCAATCAAGACAGCGTGGATCGCTTAGTTCGCATTACTATGCTGTGACGCTACATATACTATTACTTTTGAAAAGTGATGAAATTACTGTTAAATTAACAAAGGTTCCATCATTCACTAACACACACTTTACTCACAGCTCACTAAAGGAGATACCGTCCATGATTCACATACCGCGTCTGGTAAACATTGCACGGCCAAGGTGTAGTCATCGTTCTGTTGAGATCATTAATAGCGTGCCAAATCAAAGGTCAACAATCGCGCCACATGTTCTCGCTCTCTTGTTGCCGGCTTTTGCAAGCCTTGATCATTATCAGAGTCCCACATTCTTCATGACTGTCGCCGATAACGTGGACTGTGACATAACGCTCTCGTACGGGATCTGCGTAAAGTTCATCGTCTGTCTGTCGTTTGGGATCGTCTGCCTGTGCGCGATGAACGCTACAGTTTGTCTACGTGTGAAAGCAACACCTGCTCTGGCCTTCCTAGTTCCTTATTACAGTTCTGCATCCTTCCTCATCCCCAGCGGACGGCAGCGTATCAGACGTAACCTGCCTAATATTTGCCTCTGCTTCCTTTCCTCCCCTCCTTCTATCCCTTCATTTCTCCCTCTCCATAAATGGGCTCCATCCACTCACCAGAGGGCGCTACGTAGCTCTCGTCGGAAGGCTCAGTATGTGTTCCAATACTCCCGGTAGACGGCTAAATAGACGGCAACGTAACAGCGGCCATCTTCAGCCCCATTCCATTTCTCACGTAGACGGCAAAATCGACAGCTTCGCGAAGACGGCATACGAAGACAAAAACGATGCAGGCTACTTTGCTGTCCAAACAAGATGGCGGCTGAGAGGATTGCTTGAATATCCGCGAACCTCGCCGGAGCGGTCGTCTGCTCGCAAATAGGCGCTTTTTTACGCAGTTTATGTGAGCTGCATTGAGTTTTTCGTAGATTGGAACATGAAATAAGCAAAGTTAACGAAAATTGTGAGCGTTTTTTTAGCTTCTTTTGTCGACGCGAGATGACGCCTCGTCGAGCAAACGTCATCCGGGCGCGTTCCATTACTCGGACGACAAGGACGCGGAGCTGTCTTTGAAGCTGCCAAGGTAGGCTGTCTACGATGCTGTCCAGGATTAGAACACAGCTTCAGTGTCACTGACATTGACCGTTTGGGGTGCACTTATGAGACGCGCGCGCGTTCACCCATAGCGCGCGCGTCGCTGTCGCCTTGGTTTTTCGGGCGTGCTACGAAGAAAACCACACGCACGTTCGCGTCGCCCTCTGGAACAGTTAGCTGCAGGTTTGGAGCGAGCTTCTCAAAGGAAACAAAACAAAAGAAAGTGGGACGCGTGATGTAGACCTGCTGCTACAGAGTTGGAGACGCGCGCGTCGCGTTTGCGTATTGTCCGGTCACAGTATACCAACGGAGCCATATCCACACAGTAAATTGCAGGAACACGGAAATGAGCGCTATAAACGGGAAATCAACCGGCCACCTTGGTAACACCAGCCACACGTTGCCGTTCCAACAATACATTGCGTGAGAGCGCGGCCAATCCGTTTCACAAGGCGTCAGCTCGGCAGTCAGGACGCGGCAAAAAGCGCACGCAATAGCCAAGTGGCCGCCAGGAGGACGTTCACCTCTCCAAACTCAACGATGCGAGCGAGTCAACGAGCACGCGCACAACACAATGCGCGTCGCTTCATGCGCACGCGCGCGAGCTCACACAAGGGACGGGCTTTCTTTACATACGTCGCCGTTCTGTTTGTCCTTTCCGTCAACTATGATGCAGGCTCACCAAGACCGGAACCGAGACGCTTAGAAGACGGCCTGTTGCGTTAGCAGACGAGAAAAAAACTAAGCAGAAGTATATGAGCACGCAAAAGTGCCGAACAGTGTCGACTGCTGGCGTTGCACGCTCCACTCGACTGCGCTGTTCCGCATACGTCACAGCTCACGTGCTCTTGAAGATTCCCCATACCCATAGAAATTCACGCACCGACCCACAGCTAAGCTATAAATAACTCGACACGTTGACCTCTGTTTCCGGCGTCGCCTGAGGCGATGGCTCGTCCTTGAAAGACCTCAAAGGGGCCGCCCAAAACTATACAGGAAACGGTTAACTTGATTGCTTGGTGTCTGTTACCATTCATTCGGTCTTCGGCGCACCTTGATCAGCAGAGCGCGTCAAACTGCGAGACTTCTTTTGCTGTTGTTGTTGTTGTTTTCCGTTATTTCTTGGCGTCACATTCATCTGTTCGTTCACTCTCCCGCGGCATTTTCCCATCGCTACAAAAAAAAAAATGAAAAGAAGAAATAAGCGTGGCCACCTTCCGCACTAAAGACGCCCCAAAGGCACTTCGACGCCGTAAATCCCATTCATCTATTCACGCTAGTTGCGTCTACCCTCTTCGCCGGCGGCGTCCAGGCGTAATCTTCTCCGTATTAAAGCTCGCTTTACAAAAGCAAGTGTTCTTCCGCCTTAGTTGGGACGTGCGCACGGGTTGCTGAGACTCTTGCGAGTTGAGACATCGTCTATGGCTGAGCGCGCAAGCGCGCTCAGCCGAAGCGACCTGCTAAGAGCGGCTGGAGGTCACAAGGCGATGGCGCACAAGGTAAAAAGCACGCTGCCTTGAACTATAGCTTGGAGCAGCGCCACCTGTATTTAAAAAAAAAATAAAATAGAGGAGGCACTGGCTTGGACCATGCTTGGGTCTGCGAGCGCCGCTAGACGTCGCCTCTTGTTAGCGAAACGGCAGCTGTCAAACGCGCCCTCCCGGCCCCATCACGGCCAAGAACACAAATATCCTTTAAAGCGCTGTCACAGTTTTGCGCGTCGCCGAAACTTGACAGCTGACGTATGGCTCGGCGCTGCGCAGTGCACTCACTCTCAATATTTATTTTGCAATGCTTAAAAGGAAAGGAGACGGCGGGGTGTTCGGCTTTATCGCGAGCACTGGACCATGGCAGCGTGCCATGTGCTTACATGCTCGCGGAAGCGAACCTGACACAACAGCAGCGGGGAGGGGAACAAAGAAAAAGGGGAAAAAAAACGCGTGCGCTATGCGCCCAAGGGTATGACGCGAACAACGAGCGCCCTTCGGTTGTGATACCTAACAATTTCTGAGGGCTTTACGCCTCAAAACCACGATGTGATTATGAGAGACGCCGTAGTAAAGGGCTTCCGGAAAGTTCGACCACCTGGGGGTTTCTTTAACGTACGCTGACATCGCACAGCACACGGGCCTCATCGTCTCGCTCACTGCATAAATTTTACCCGGAACGTTACGCAGACTCTTGCCCGGGCTGTGGCTGCTCCCCAACGACATTCCATGTCACGGTGGAATGCGCCTCCACATTGTTCCCTCCCCTAACAGCTATCCTGCGTCCCCTCCGCACCAAAGAGCTGTGGGAAGATGCCCTCTGCGACGGGCCTCCCGAGGTCCGCCGGGCCCTATAGTTCAACGAGCACGTGTGGTCGCCGAGATCATGTTAGGGATCCCGGACTAGGGTTCCCTCCCGCATTCTCTCTATTTATTACTAAATAAAAATGTTTATTCTCTCTCTCTCTCGCCTCCATCGAATTGCAGCCGCCGGGGTCGGGATTCGATCCCGCGACCTTCGGACCAGCATCCGACTGTCATGTAGGTTTTAGACAACCGTGGCGAAGGGCCAGAAGCGACATCGACGGCTTCTCACCGGATTTGGTATGGCCTGTCGCAAGTAGTTAATCTTTGTCGAACAGATGTTTAAGGTGCAAGCGCCATCAAAATGCGACGCGTGTTAATAAGTGGAAAAGAATGTTAAATAAACGCTCAATTATCGCTACGGCAACCATGCTCGATTACGACGGCGAACGTACACGTAGACCCTCCATACAAGTTGAAAGGTTTCTAAAACTGCATAATATTTGGATGCCATGTCTGAAAACGTTTACAGAAACCTAAGGAAAAAGTTAGGAATTTATTCAACACCCCCCCCCCCCCGCCCCTACTCCTCCAAACACCTGCCATGTAGATGCCCACGCCCCCCAAAGCTTTCCCAGCTAACCTACAACTCCGCATTCGCACACCCCCGCGTTCTCATAACACCATGGGTAACATCCCATTCCCAATGTCGAATTTCTCGATAAACCTCTGGAAAAGCTAATCGCGAAAGTCTCCAAGAACACGTACCTGCACTATCTCGATCACCGGCACAGACACGCTTTATGAAAGTAAGCGCCTTAAAAAAAACGAAGAAGAAAACAAAGGACACAAGAAGTCATCGGAAAGACGACACTGCTCCCTCGACGTACGGACAACAGGACCAACAGGATCCAGCGAGTACACCTTGAACAAACTTCCTCTTCTTCCGGCACTTTCCATCCTTCCGGTCAGGGAGTTTACACCGCGCGCTTATCAAGTTCGTAAACCGACGGGGCGCTGCTGCCGCCATCGATCGGGGCACACACGGTGAACGCTGTCGACGAGGAGTCTGGGAAGATCATCTCCACCGACGGTGTGTGACGATCGAAAGCGTCTTCGCTAGAACTCCTCCTCCTCTCTAAAGACAACTTTCGTACCCTCTCCCACACCCCTTGATCTCCATCACATTTCCCGTTTGCTCGAGAAAAACCTCTAAATCAGCCCAGAAGGAGATTTTGTTGTTGTTGTTGTTATGTGGGGTTTAACGTCCCAAAACCAGCTCTGATTATGAGAGATGCCGTAGTGGAGGGCTCCGGAAATTTCGACCACCTGGCGTTCTTTAACGTGCACTGACATCGCACAGCACACGGGCCTCAACATTTCGCCTCCATCGAAATGCAGACGCCGCAGCCGGGATTCGATCCCGCGACCCTCGGATCAGCAGCCGAGTGCCATAGCCACTAGACCACCGTGGCGGGGCGTCCAGAAGGCGATATACAGGCGAACAGCGGCAAACACGTCCGGTTTGCTCACACCTCGCGATTTCGTCCTTGTATATATATATATATATATATATATATATATATATATATATATATATATATATATATATATATATATATATATATATATATATATAATCAACAGAGGCGCCTAATTGAGACAGTTCACGACCTCGATCATGTGTATACCCGTTCCGTGTTAGCGAAAGAACGTCATAGTTCTTTCATTTCGCTGCTTTGTAGCACGTATAATAATCATGGGAAAAAAGAGGAGGGGGAGATAGACTTTAACGGCAGCTAGAGGTGCTCAGTGGATGAAAAAATGAGTTTTTTTTTTTTTTTCAAAGCATAGCCGTGCATACATAACAAAGCATGAGACATTGGATGCACAAGACGTTCCCCAGGTATAGAAAAACGCAAGCAAGAAACGAACCAAATTACGCATTACGGGTGCCAGGAGAGGAAGAAAGAACTGGGGTCTAGTTTGATTAGTCTAGAGCTGCGGTTCTAACCGTGTTCAGAGGAGCGTGACCGTGGCGCCCTCTATACCCACGTGTAAGTGCGGTCGGCAGCGACTCAGGTCCACAACCAGCGTTTAATGTTTAATCGCCCGCGGTGACCGGCGTAATTCGTTAATGCAATATTTACCGACTCAGGACTGCGCCCAGCTATACTCGAGCGCAATGATTAAACGCATAAACTGAGCAGTGCGTGGCACCGAATTTTCGAGAGCAGTTCGGTGCAGCGACGAGCGAACTGCGATGGAAAGCAGCGGGAGCCAAAATCTTTCGTTCTTCTGCTAAACCAGCTGATAAATGTGTGTCGAAGCCACAGTTGATCGAGGCAGGGGTAAAAGCACTCAACTCCCATAAAGAGTGAAATGAAATTAAATGCACAACACACACACACACACACACACACACACACACACACACACACACACACACACACATATATATATATATATATATATATATATATATATATATATATATATATATATATATATATATATATATATATATGTGCGTGTGTGTGTATATATATATATATATATATATAACGAAAGGGAAGGGGGTCAAGGGCTCGCTTTATTTGTTAGAAACAAGTTAATGAAACAACAAACATTGAAGCCTAGGAAAGTTACAAAATTGCGAAGGAACGAGGAACGAGCTTTCGTTCCTGTTTTGGAGGAACGTGTACAACACTGATCCTAGTAACGCCCACATTATTCGAAAATACAATCACTGCCGTATACTCCGTCTTTACAAGGAGTCCTACATTTCGTGCGTTTTAGTTCCGTGCATTCCTAAAGGCTGCTCTCTCCACAAGACACGCACTCTAATATTGCTCGCGTAGTCCATTCAGCGCGCCTTGCAGTGCATGACGCAGCACTGGCTTACGCGGCGCTGCACGCAACTTCGCACGACCAATCCAGCAATTTTGTATACAGACGGACAACACTGTTGCAACACGGACGGTAGTGCGCACAAGCGAACGCCGAGTTATCCGCCTGTGCACTCTGCAATACTCCTGTAAACCCTATTCACTGTGTAAACCGCTTGCGCTGTTTGTTTGTTTGTTTGTTTGTTTGTTTGTCTGTCTGTCTGTCTGTCTGTCTGTTTGTTTGTTTGTTTGTTTGTTTGTTTGTTTGTTTGTTTGTTCCGCGTACGCTTTGGAAACTTCCCTTCTCTCTTTTTTGTGCGGGACAATTAGGCGGCATAAGGGAACAAGACACTATAGTATACAGGACCAACGGTAAGTGGATTAGGAGCGTTGCTCCTTACTTATAGAGGACGACTTGTTCGGACGCCTAAACTCTGGAGCGAGAGTCTTGGCAACAAAAGAGCGGAGCGTTATGCTGGCTGCGGAACATCTTCAAGAGTGCACGTGTGGTTCGGTTTCGAAGGAGTTCTTCGAAATCTCCTTACGAAATGTCCTTAAGATAAGTGGATTGGAACGGGAGGCCCGCTCGTTTATTAAACAAAGCCTAACGAAGCCGAGCAATTAAGGCACAGGGGTCATGGTTATTTATGATAACTATCGCTCAATTAAAAACTACGAAATAATGTCCCCCTATGCTTTTCCGCGGCATTTGTTCGATTGAATGGAATTCAACAAAAGAGGTGTAAAATTACAAGCAACGCAACGAAAGCTTGATCCAGGTCTTCCTGGTTAAAACCGAAAAGCGATTGTTTTGTAGTCGCTCGAAAGGAGAATATATGACATGTCAAGCTGACCTGGACACGCTATTAATTACCTGTACAGAGAGAAAAAAGAATATTCCCAAATTGAGCATTTGTTGCTGAAGTGGGTGCTTATACAGCTGAGCTGCAAAGTGTTTTCAAGGAAGGCTAGAGCTAGAAATAATGAGACAAGCTTCAATGCATTGCCCTTCTCCAGTGAAAAAGGAAAAGCGATATGCAGGACAGACTTTCTTAAAAATAACTAATGAAAGAAAAACAAAAGGTATATTTACAGACTAAGCGCCATGGCGCCTCGAAGTTCATCCGCGAGCTGACGTCGGCGTCACAGATTGTTCAACGTTTCTCGCAAGGCTCTTGTCAATTGTTTTTTTTTTCGGTACAGATCGACTCAGCCTCAAATTTTAATAGAGCCCAAGAGTGAAGCATAGCGGGTTAATTACAAAACTTTACATTCACACCTATGAGACAAAAGGAGGTGCCCGTGCTGCGCTATTTTTCGTGTAAGTGGACGAACACTGAAGTTCATTTTCTCCTCTGTAAGCAAACACATTGCGTTTAAACGGTTCAACAAGTAATCCCAATGTAATCCTGTCATTTGAAGGGCGAGAAAAAAAACCGAAAACATTAATGCATTCGTAAAGGACATAGGAGGATTTACTACGTGCCCCTATCCAGCTTTTGGGCCACCGTTCTCGACCTTGCCGATTCGCAACGCCTCTCTTCAGACTCGGCATGCTTCGGAGCGGGGCCGCACCATCTGCTGACAGTTACGAGCCAAGAGCCACGAGAGATTATGCACGTCACCGCCCCTCTCTTTTCGCTTTATTTTTTCTATATTAATTCTATCTCATCGCATATGCCAAGGTCGGCGGATGAGAAGGAACAAAATTCCCCAGCCCTCCACCGAACCTCCGTCTGGTGCGTATAGACCAAAGGTCCACACTTCAATGTGTCTACAATGCAGGCTGTTGCCCCTTCCCACCTGTTAGCGCGCAAGGTTAGCTGTGCCGCTGAAGTAGACTTCGGCCCCGCCGCACAAGGCCAACGTCCGGTTAGCGAGTGCGAGCATCGCCGACATAGAGAGAGAGGGGCCCAGTCTGCCGCCTGTTGTCAGCGTGGAGCTAACGCCCACACTGTTTTTCACTCCGAATGATGCCGCGCGTGACTCGTCGGCGTGTTTGCATGCGACGGCGCCGTCCGATGTAGGCACGTACGAAAGCGGGCACGTGGAACAATGACCGGGTGCTTTTCATGCCAGGCCGGATGCCGGCAACCGCCTCCTTTGCCGACGACGCGGATTTGAGAACCAGCTGTTCCTTTTGGGGGCTCTGACCCCCAGGTGAAAGAGGTGGTCGTTCATCTAAGGTGGCTTGTCGGATTGCGCTTCGAGAAACGAACGCTATGAGTACAAGCATGCCCCGTTGAATACACGGAGGGCTCAGTTTCGATATCTCCATGTATCGGGGTGTTGAAATTCGGCGACGAATATATCTCAGATTAAGAACGACACTTCGGAAATGAAATGGGTGTGCCATAATTGTTACGTCATACAACTTTCCCATTCCCGCATAAACAAATGTCCTGTGGCTCATAATTGAAATGCTGATTAACCTTTTTTTTTTTTTTGTTAAAAACGATGTAGAATAGGGAATGTTGCAGGAGCCAACGTTTCGACAAGTGGACTCATCTTTGTCAGGACGGCGACCAATGGCTGCGTGGCGCTGTAGCCGTCCTTACGAAAACAAGTCCACTTGTCGAAACGTTGGCTCCTGCGACGTTCCCTGTTCTACATCGTTTTTAGCGATCTGTTCATCGATTCAAGCCTCCATCTTCCCCTGAGCTCCTGTTCTAGTTTCAATTTTAGTTACAGTAGTTAACCATTCTAACGGCATAACTTTCGCGCCTGGCGAGGCTACCTGCAAAGACGACAAGTGCCTGACTGCGACAGCTCTTTTTCTTTCTTCTTTTAATTCTGTTCGTTCTAAAAAAAACAAATAATAAAGCACCCTGTATACACCTTTCAGAAAAGGCTCCCTGGTCGCCGCCATAACCCCCGCTGGGCTGTGCAACATATGCATGACCCCCCAAAAAAGCACTGCCGAAGGTTTGTAGTGGCAATTTTGGCGAGTTGGAAGGTATTTGTTATCAAACAGCGCACATAGGGCGAAGACAAACGGAACGAAACAGACAACACGAACCTTTTTACTGCTGTGCACAGCCCAATATGGCGGTGCTCCATGCCTCCTGTGAAAAGGTCTATAATGCTCTATATGGGTCAGTACTGACTAGAAATTATCGGTGAAGAACTGCATGCGAAAAAAAAATATTCTATTGTGCCCTGGCGCTGCACTCTCAGCAAAAGCCGCTGCCCGACGGCCGCCTTAGTTAATGGCAATGGAAGCCTTTAGCCGCTTCATGGACAAAAAAAATTAATAAAAAAGGACCCATGGAGCTCATGGTATGGGTACGGCTGAAGCATGACAGACTGTCGGGGGGCGAGTCCCTCATTAGCGATGATCCATTAGGTGACGCCTTCAAAGGCCTTCGCCCGTAATAGCGGGTAAGGGTGAGAGAGAGGGAGGGAGAGGGGGAGCAAAAGTGTGCCTGTCCTCCTTGGACGCTCCCTCTACACCGTTTCAAACGTCAGGCGCAACGCTGTGAAGGCTACCCAAGGAGCCAGTAAAGAAAAATAAAAGGAGAAGTGCATCGCACCTACAAAAAAAAACGACAAATGGAAAATACGAGTTCGCATATTGATATTGTCCGGCAGAAATACGAGTGAGTTTTCTTTAGCTGATGACAAATGTATTGAGATTTAAGGCTGCCAGCGAGGCATTTACTGTTTCTCGCCCACCGCATGCAACGCCCTACTCTTCGGTCCCGGAAGTACACAGCGCAAACAAGAGAGCTAGCTTTGACAGCGTTTGTACCAGAATGTACAAAACGCAGTATATATCTTCATACGTGGTCCATACTACATCCATAGCGTTCTTTCGCTGCTTTTCCCGCCAAACGCCTGAGGAGAAGCGTCAAATAGTGACACGGCAAAGAAAAACAAAAAAGATGAAAACGAAAAATAGCGGGAACCGTTTTCGGGCACGTTGCGCGCTGCGGCATACAAATTTACCCATATAGACACGCTTTCGCATGGCCAACGCCGCGCAGCACGGCAATAGCGTATACAGCGGGACACATTGTTCCAAGGGTGGCTACGATACTGGTGGAAAGACGGGCTATTCCACTGTGGCTTGGCTAATCCCCCTGTACTCAAAGAGAGAACACAAGTTAAATAGAGGGATCAGGGATGTATCAGTTACGCGCCACGATGGGAGACTCCTTTCGTTCGCTTTCTGGAAGACTAGCGGGCAACCTTCATGTCCCCGACCGAGACTCCTGAAGCGACACGACGCGGTATGCAGCCTTTTCTGCGATGCACAGAAGTCGCGAGGTGAAGTATGCAAGCGCGCGACGGAGGCGCGATGTACCATCGTTACGGGAGGAGCGGGAGTGAGAGGAGAGGGGAGAAATCCGGGAGGAACGGGTGAATAGGAAAAAGGAGGGCGAACCCGGGGCAGAATGCTCGCATCGTTCCCCAGGCGCGCCGGAGAGGCGCATGTTTTTCGCCACGCGACGCGCAAGGCACAGTGAAGGGTGCGATTAAGAAAACGTGTTGGCGGGAGCACGAGGGAAATAGAGAAATGTGGAGAGGGCGACGCAAAAAAAATATGGGGATGGGGAGGGCGTTACGAGGTGAAGGTCTCGGGAAACGTACACTCTCCCTGGGGGCATTTCTTCCCCGAAGTGTCGCCGCCGCTAATGCTTCGCTTGGTTGTATATGCCACAATGGCCGGGAAAACAGCTAGGTCGGCTGACGCATACGGGATGTGCATTGCTCGTAGCAATAGAGTAGAATCCGGGAGAAAACGAACGCTCTGGAATCAGCCTCCTTCGAGTTTTCTTTTCCTTTTTTTCTCTCTCTTTTTACTTTGATTTTTCGACGCGCAAGTGCGTTTCCCTTTCCTCCCGCGTGAGACCCGAAGCGGTGGCTAAATTATATTTGTCCTACCCGCCTTTTCTTCCTTCATATCCCAACTCGATTTTCCTAATCTCCTTGCCAGTTTTTTACATTGACGCTGTATACGCTGCCGGCTGTTTGCTCTTTCCCTGCTCAATCTACATAGGTGACGCCAGTCTCTTCGGTGCTTCAGGGGGAGACCCCCCCAACATAGTTTTTGTACCATATTTTCTGTGACCATTTCGTCAAGGCTATCTGCACATGAGATGTTAAAGATATCGACTTAAAGAAACGGTAAAGAGTAAAACGATTTCTTTTCCTTTTTTTTTTCATTAGTAGATTATTACTTCACGATGCGAAAAGCACCACTCTTATCGAGAGAAGACGCTTGGCAAGCGTTAAGTAGCGTAAAAATAAAATAGCGATGGCGATGCCGCCACAAGGTTTCCCCACCAAGACGCTGTGACTTCACTGATTTTAAAGACCTCCAGAAGGGCCCGCACAATCGTCTATCGGTAAAAATGCATGGTGAATGAGCCAAGGACATAAG
This sequence comes from Hyalomma asiaticum, assembly GCA_013339685.2. Taxonomy (NCBI): domain Eukaryota; kingdom Metazoa; phylum Arthropoda; class Arachnida; order Ixodida; family Ixodidae; genus Hyalomma; species Hyalomma asiaticum. The sequence continues at coordinate 50,309,243 of CM023489.1, read as the reverse complement.
GTATCAAATTTTATGAAATTTCGTTAAGGCCATGTGGCAAAAATACGGAGAAGAAGGCTTTGAAATTCGTGACGTCACGCTTACGCTTATGCGTCAAGTTCTGGCGCGAAAATGAAAAATGAAATTTTGACCATTTTCTCTTTTAAAGGGCCGCTAAACAGGCTCCTACTTTTTTTCAAAGCCGCCCAAACAAGCTAACTCAATCATAGAGAAGGTTGCGGCGATCACATTCTGTGAATATGACAGCGCTGCACGCCACACAGACGCCGTATTTCAAAAAACAATTCGCGCGCTTCTTTCCGGCGACTGACCAGTCGCGCTCGCATCCTAGGTGTCGTCATCTTGCACCGCGAACAACTTTGCGTAGTCGTATCTCGTTGATTGGTCGAAACGTCTATTGTCAGATCCCCTGGCCATCCCACCGGCGTGAGCGCAGGAGCAACCCAACGTTTCTAGAACGGGAGCAACCGGTTCCGCAGCGCAAGCGTCAATGACGTCAAATGATCACGTCAGGTCACGTGTCAAAAGTGGGCGGAGTCTCGACGGCGCGCCGCCCCTACCCTCTCCTCAGCAGAGAAGGGTGGGGAGGCCGACCGAGAAAACGAAACCGGCGCAAGCGGTCACTTAAGCCCGTGTAACTTCTTTATTATTGCACCTATTCGCAAAATTCTTGCAGGAGCGTGTTCACACCGCACAGGAGCGCAGGTACAGCTTTAAAACAAATTTTACACCTGGGGTTGTTTAGGGGCCCTTTAACAGCCAACCTACGGTGACCAGATCAACGACACCGGACTTCGCAAACACGAACCCATTAGTATAAACTGGTTTAATGTCACTCTTTAGTTTCTCTTTAATATTCGCGACGACATTCTTATGACGAAATAAAGAAGACATGGTTAACGAATGAGGAAACATTAGCATAACCTGATTGGCTTCTCGGCTGTACCCATCAAGAGTCCCTATAATTCGTACACATGCACCCGAAATAATTATATGCCCGAGACAATATTGATGCAATTAGAGTAACATGGTTACCTGCGGGCCCGAAGGCAGGAATTTTTTTCGGGGGGCGGGGCACTCGCTGAAGTCCTTGACTGTTTGAGATCAACACCTATTTTCATTATTTATTTGAGGTAAAAATTGAAGTATGGCCAATAAGTGACTTTTTTAATGTAGCGTTATTAATAGGCTTAAATTTTATGTTATGAGCACTACACTAGCCTATATTACCAACACTACCACCTAACCCAAAACCACTCTCTGATTATGAGAGACGCCGTAGTGGAGGTCTCCGGACATTTCGACCATCTGGGGTTGAATAATCACTTGATTTCGCTACCTTTCGTGTCCGCGTCGGACACCTTATTTCTCTCTCTCTCTCTTTATGGGCCAGGTAATAAAACGTAGAGTTCTTACTCCGCCACTGCAATCCCCAGAGATGTAACTTACAGCCTCTATCACAATGGGATTTCGCCCACGTATACTGTGTTAAACAGGTCCTTCACGTGACAAACATGACTGGGCTATTCACGCATGGAGCACTTGCCGTACACACCAAGCCAATGGCGTCGGAGCCTCGCGCATCGAAAGAGCAACCGTCCTCCTTCAGGTTGATGAAAGCAACCGAGTGACACTTACCTGCGAAAAGAGAGAAAGAAAGAAACGGAAATTAGTACACGAACCACGAAGGTCGTCAATAGTTAAGCGGCAGATATGCACGCATTATTAAACTTCTTCCCCCATGCGCCGCTCTCATCCGGAGAAAATTGTCTCTATGAACAGAGGAGTCGGCAAATATAGCGTCATGCAATGAAGTACACCGGCACAGTTCGTAAAGGCTCGGACCTTGTGAGCGCAAGTATTCCCGACACGGGCACTCTGTGTAATTTCACCAGATGAATGAAAAAGAAGGTGATTTGAATGAGAGGTCAGGCAAGCCTCTGGTGAGTTTTATTTGAAATTTAGACACTCTCTTGATGAACACCTATGAGGCATCCGTCTACGTATACTGGCTAAAGGCATGTTTTTTTTTAATTATTTCTTCTGGAATTTAGCGGCAGCCAAAAAAGAAAACAAAAGAAAGAAAAGCTTGGCTGACCAAGAAAAAGATAAATACAGAAACCTCACGCCGTAACTATAGGAGGCAAAATGTCAGTGTTACGGTAAATGTGGCTCGGCACATGTGAAAAAAGAAAAAAAAGCGATTAATACGCCAACAAATACACTGATTTTTTTTTTCTTTTGAGGAAGGAAAAGGGGGGGGGGGGGGAGGCTTTTACTTCATCACTACGCTGCATGGCCCAAAATACCCGCACACTCACGGTCGCCCACTCACTCGCACGTTCATCCATTTTCCGCACGTGCAAGACGGAGTGAATTATTCGCCCACGCAGCAACACCGACAGCAATGGCGTTACTCGCATCGTCCTATAACAGCGTAAAAACACGCGACACCTCTACAGGTGTCAAGCTACACGGACACTGATAAATGTGCATTCAGCGGCAGGACAGCGTCGTTCAAAACTTGCGTCTCTCGTTCGGCACGCGGAACAAACAGCCGAGATAAAAGTTAATAAATCGGCATTCCTTTTTTTACCGAAGGACCGCATAAATAAATAGCGGCGGCATCAAATTTCAGCCCCCGCGCAAGCTGACACGTTACGGCGCTTCGCCTATCGCCACTTTTTTCGTCGGCTTTCCGCTTTCGTTTCTTCAAAACCATGTCACTCTGGCGTCGTCGTATGGAGCCGTTGTCGAAAGCCGAAAGTCGCGAAGGAGCCGTCGAAAACGATTTGTTGTTAGCAAGAAACGAGTCAAAACGATATAAAAGATGTATACAGGAAGCGTAAGTAAAGCACTTCGATGTCAGGACGTGGCAGTACGAAAGCAATTTACGATATGGAGGGTGATAGCTGCAGCATACGCGAAGGCACGTCTGTCTATATGGTGCAACAGACAAACATTGCTACAACCTTCCCTCTCCTTCACGCCGCTCCATTTTAGAGAATACGGCGAGTAACGCAGCCTATAGCGACGGAAAGACAAAAGGCAGCGAACGATAAAAACACGAACAAGGGGCGCAAACAACAGTGGCGCCGCTCCGCTAATATAAACACGCATTTACGACCTCCGTAAACAAAACAAATTCAACAACAAACAAGCCCATAAAAGTAGATGTAGGGGAACGAGGAGACGAGACAGGCGAACGAATGATGCCCATGTTCGAGCTATAGAGGGGGGAGAGCCACGATGCAGTGACATCCATAAAACGCTCTTAAAAGCCGCGGCACACGCTGGCATCGCCGGGTCATTTTCATTATACTTTGTTTCTTTTCAGGCAACACAGGGCGAGGGTGTGCGCTACTATACATGTAATAGCAAAGAGCAGGGTGTTCAGAAGGGAGGAGAAGAATCTCCATTTTTCAAAATGCGTCGTACATTATGGAAACTGGTGTCCCGCCCCCGGCGCATCACGGCGAAGCTACACACTGTGTGCATGCATGTATATAGTGTGTATAGGGTGCAATCACGCGCTTCGCGCGACCTAAACCATAGCCTCCTATACGCAGGGTTCCAGCAGCCCGCCTCCTCGCTTGTGCACGCACGCACTGAGTATGTACACACAAAGCGAGAGTATCCGGTAATAATCGGACGAAGCGGCGGCGGTTGCGACGAGCTTTAGGCGCCGAAAAAGCGGAAGATCTCTCTCTTTTTTTCTTTTAATGTGGGCGTAAGGAGAAAGACCGAAATATACAGATAAAGCATTTCTTGAAAACCTTATTTCAGCGAATTTCGTGGAAATAAGCGTTTCTCGCTAACTTGAGAGTAAAAAGAAAGGAGGGGGAGAGGGACAGGGAGGGAGGGACGGGGGGGCGAGAGAGAGAGAGAGCAAGGGGCTAATTAGGTTAGGCCTTCCGAACTCCGCGCAGGACGTCGGAATGATCTCACCAACCTCAAAGCATCGTTGCGTACTAAAACAGTTGTGATAGTTCCTCACTTTTGACAAGTTGGCTTGAAACAAGAACGGAGCTTCGTTTGGAATGCTACAGCGCAGAACGCCCTTATCATCTATATGTGCATCGTCCTTTCCAGAGCGGACAGCATAAAAAAAACAAAAAACTATGAAGTAACAGTTAGCAAAGTGACGCAACATATCGGCAGCGTTGCCAATCGTCTTTATTAGCGTTTGCGTGTTTTCTCGCGCTCACAACCAAGTAGTTAGCGCGTTGCTAGGGTAATATTAAGAAATTAGAAGACCGTTTCTTGCATCCACGAAAACGACTATGATTGCATGCTGCAAATAATAATAATAATAATAATAATAATTTTACTTGGCCTTGATAGTCGTGAAAGGATGACCGGTGGTGCCATACTTGGTGGTGAGTTCTCAAACTCCAAATGCAACGAATAACCAAGAAATGCCTCCGCTGGTCCATTTTTCTCGCTTAAAAGCAGAATTTCTGTACACACAATTGTATTCGACACACATGTATAGCGTTCCTTCAGGAGTGAGAGTAATGTTCATTTCTACATTATTATTGCAAAAACCCAATAACCAGTGTTGCCGGCGTCCCTACACAAGCGGCAGGGGTGACCACGATAAACGAGACATTATGTTTTAAGAAATTCTACTCGCTCTGCAGCGAAACAACTGCAAGCTGGTACACATCGAATGGTACGCTTTCTATTGTGATAGCAGGCAGGAAACCGATGAAGGACGGTACCAGACAGTCCCTCTAAATTTATTTTAAAAGAGCAGCAGAAAGAGATAAGAGGGACAGGAAAAGACAAGACTTTTGTAGAATTGATTATTATTATTATTATTATTATTATTATTATTATTATTATTATTATTATTATTATTATTATTATTATTATTATTATTATTATTATTATTATTATTATTATTATTATTATTTAGCTTCAGATAAATGAGCTAGCTCGGTTGTAACTGTCGATAGGCGGAAGAAGCTGACACTAAGAAGGAATTAGCAGGTTAATGGCCCAGAAAGGAAGCTAAATAAGACGCAGATAAGACAGTCATCGCCGTATCTCTAGCCCAATGTATGAAAATATCATGACCAAGTCAAAACTTTGTCTAAGTGGATGCGCTGAGGACGAAAAGGAGAAATCCGACGGCATTTCAGGAAAGAGAGGCGGAGAGAGAAGTGAACGTGTCTTTGTCGAAAGGGCGTTTCTTCGCCGCATTATGTACAACACCATCTTGAAGACTGGCTATCTTGAACAAGGTGTTATCATAGTATGCGTCCAACTCGTGGTTTTCAACTAACACTTGCTAGGAGTTGGCGCTGTCTGCGTCGCCTTCCCGTTCGTCCTGTCTCTTTTGGAGCTACGCCCACAGTCGTGGAATAACCACGAAGCCTAACTTCTGGCACTCTTAAATGAAGCACGCCGGTCCAGCTGTGTCCGGGCGTCCGCGCGTTGTTTGCTTTGGCCCGAGTGCCGCGACCCACCACACGCTCCGAGGCGCGCCGAATTCCATCTTTCATTTTTTCGCGGTGCCCTTCGACGTTTCGACAGGCGGCCATTTCTGGCTCTTAAAAGAAGAAGAAGAGAAACGCCAATAAACGGAGAGGGAAAACTATCGAAAATGGCAGAAGAAGAGTGGGTCGGGGAAAGTGGAGGAAGAGGAGGTGGAGAAGGAGGTGGCGGGAGCAGCGAGTATGCATGCATGCTTTTGAGGGCATTGCGCGGCCCTAAAATGAGGGAGGGAGGGAGAGACAAGCTACGGCTCCTGGGTTCTTATTTGCCTCCTCCACGTCGAAGGACGGAAACTGTGACGGTTGCCCCCGCAACGGGGAAGAGAGAGAGAGAGACAGTAAGAGGGAAGAAAGGTACACATATCCATATAAGGAGGCCCTCTCTTCTTGATTCAATTTATGACACGGGATGATTTGTGGCTCGAAATCGGCTTGGTGCACGCTGCTGCTGCTACCGCTGGCCAAACGCGCTCTCAAAACACATCCCTTCTTTCCCAGTGAAAACAGCCAAGCTAAAGAAAAGAAAAAACAAAGATGGCCGAAAGGAAGTGAGAGAGATGGCCGCCAGAAGAAAGAAAAAAAAACATTGGGCAGACATAAACGCAAACGTTAAAACTATGATAAAGGTAAAGTGCGGAACGGGCGAACAACTAAAAAGAGAAAATAAAAAATATGAGAATGGGAGAAGAATTTAGAAGGAAGAGGGGGTGTACCAATAAATAGAGCGGACGTTATAAACCGAACCAGAGAATGAAGAAGGAAATAAATGGCGGCTCCGGATCAAAAGTGAGGGAGGCCTTGTTCCACTCTGGCCTCGGGAAGTCGTCGATCTTTTACACTCCTTTCCCTATCCTCTCCTCACTCCCCCCCTTTCCCTATACCTGCCTAGGAAGGAACTCACTCGCTGTTTGATGCTTCGCACAACTCTTTCTTTTTCTTTTCGCTTACTAGCTAGGGTGCCCCGTCACGAGACTGGGGTGCTTATCACTTCGAAGCCTGACCCCGAGGATGCCGGAAGCTGCGAGTATATCGAAGTGTGGTCTGTATATACGTAAGAACGGCTTTCGAGAGACCGAATTTTCCGAACGAAATTCCCGAAGGAAGGAAGGCCACAACTTCTGTGCAATTCAGTTCCGTGCAAATAATACTGCATCTGCTCCTTTCGCACTTTCCACCCCTGAGCGCCCGTTATCAGATGCCGGCAGTGCTTCAACACCGCGGATTAAGTAAGCGTCGAGCTTTGAAGTGGTTTTAATAGCCCTTTTTTTATTATCTGTATATGCTAGAAGGGAGACGAGCCAACCACAACACGCAGGGGAAAAATGAGGAAGGGGGATATGCAAAGTGGGCTGTATAAGGTATAGTTCTGTGTCCATAGGATATGCATAGGAAAACTGTGTGTGTGTGTGTGTGTGTGAGAGAGAGAGAAAGAGAGAGAGAGTGCGCGTGTGCTATTTATAGCATGTATGTATGTATGTATGTATGTATGTATGTATGTATGTATGTATGTATGTATGTATGTATGTATGTATGTATGTACATTAGCTGCCTTTACCTGCATCATCTCTATAAACAAGGTAAGAAGAAGAGAACTTTCCGGAAGCTTCGGCGGATGACCGCTTACCGGGCCTGGCAAGAGAACGGAAAAAGCAACATCAATGTCAAAAATAAAAGAAAACAAGCGAAGGCGCCAAGACGCCGAAGAAGGAAAATAAATCTTGTCCCTAACAAGATCCCGGAACAAACAACGCGCTCAAGCGGCGCTTTCGAGAAAAATTGGGGGCCGCGAAGAAAGCAAACAAGCAAGCCGTCGAGACAAGACAAGCAGAGCCGGTGGCTGGATATTTCTTTGGAGCTTGTCAATATAAATCGCTCAACTGGATTTGGCTGCGCTGCGGGCTTGTGGCAGGCACAGGAACGGTTCCTCTTATTTGTGCGCTTGGTAAGAGAACAAACAGGAAATGGAAATGGAAGACGGGAGGGGCACCAAAGAAATTACGTCACAATAGGTCAAATAACAATTGGGCGCGCTTAACACGGCCTTATCGCGGTGTGTTTTGCTTCCGCTGGTACACCTGTCAATAGTTTTACTGAAAGGTTCGGTCAGAGCAGAGAGCAAAAGGTAGTAGAAACCTACGTCACGCGAGAGGTCATTATCACCTCACACATTCGCGCAGTTATTCCCAGGAGCTCAGCGTCGTGGACATGCATCATTAAAGGCGAAATAAAACTGCAGGTTTCGCAACCCGTCACGAAATGTAGTTCGCTGCAACTCCCATACGTAACGCAAATAAACGTCGAGTTTATGTAGAGTACGTAGATGTCCGTCGTCGTCGTCGTCGTTGTTATCATCATCATCATCATCATCATCATCATCATCATCATCAGCCTATTTTAGGTCCACTGCAGGACGAAGGCCTCTGCCAACGATTCCCAATCCACCCTATCCTGAGCGAGTTGGTTCCACTTTATGCAAACTTTTTTTAGTTTCATCGCTCCATCCAACCCTTCGCTTGCCTGTGTTGCATTTTCCCTCTCCTGGTATCCATTCCGTTCGCATATATGTTCGCCGATCCCGGTGACAGTCAACTGTGCGACGCGCAGAAAACTTCAGCGGTCGGTGGAAGCTGTGGGTTCGGTCCCCGCAGCCGCGTATTTGCATACAGACAGAGACACAGAAAGAAATAGAGAAACAGAGCAAGAAAGACAGAAAGAAACACTTGCCACAGCTCTACCTCGCTTCGCCTAGCCTAGAGAACTGCTTTACACGCACCACCCAGCAGCTAGAAAAGTGACCGAAAACAAGTAAAATCACACGAAAGCTTGTCACGTGACGTGCTCCCGCCCAAATTGCGTAACCGGTAGTCCCGTGTTGCGCACCTGCCAAAACCACGTGAAACAACAATTATTCACGTGATTTCTTCCCGCCAAAACCAGGCTGTTTCTATGTGAACATATGCCCATTAGACGAACACTACCTCCGCCGTCGCTTCCAGCCTTGGAATACTATAGTGCATGCTTGCTGCGATTTTGTCGTTGTTGTTGTCGTCGTCGACGATTGTTGTTGTTGTTGTTGTTGTTGTTGTTGTTGTTGTTGTTGTTGTTGTTGTTGTTGTTGTTGTTGTTGTTCATTCTTGAACTTGTCAGTGTTTACACAGGCTGAACTGCCTTTATCCTGGTCAATACTTATAACATTTTGTCATTATTTCCGCGAAAGCGTTATGTACACATTCAATTCGTCATTTCTCACTATTATAAGCACACACCATGAAGCTTACAACAAGGCGCCGCAGCGACGGCCATATTTGATAAAGTTAAGAAGGACTCCGCCTATCGCTGTTCTGTCAGCTCTTCCAAGCGGCCAGCCCCGGGACAACGGATGCCACAGAGCTTCAAAACCCAAGAAAAAAATAAAAAAAGAACCGTGCGCGTGCCACAAGCTACCATCAAAGGCTGCACGGCGCATCAGTGCTTATCTTGCCTGGCCAGGACAGGCGGCTCGCATAGTGGACGGCATCTGTGCCTGTTCTTGGCGCATTAGAGTACGCGCCGCTGACCATGCGCGGTAGTGGACAGCAGCGCTGTTAATTGTCTCTCCCAGCTCGGCGTTCACTGTACGAGCACCGCCTAATTCATTCCTTTTTGCACCACCCAAGCCGACGAACAAAAGCACGACCTTATAGCCTCGGGAGGGCAACGCGTTACTATTACATCATCATCGTCGTCGTCGTCGTCGTCGTCATCAACCTAGCAGGACGAAGGCCTCTCCCACAGATCTCCAATGTCCCGCCACGGTGGTCTTGTGCTTATGGCACTCGGCTGCTGATCCGAACGTCGCGGGATTGAATCCCGGCCGCGGCACCTGCATTTCGATGGAGGCGAAATGTTGAGGCCCGTGTGCTGTGCGATGTCAGTGCACGTTAAAGAACCCCAGATGGTCGAAATTTCCAAAGACCTCCACTACGGCGACTGTCATGATCAGAGCTGGTTTTGGGACCCCCAAAATCAATCAATCAATCAATCACAGATCTCCGATGATATTTGTCCTGCGCTAACTGGGCCCAATTTACCCCCGCAAACTTCGTGATCATCATAAGACGATCATCATGATCATCTCATGTTTATTTCAGCATGAAGGACTCTCCCGATGACCCCCCTCCCGCCCTGTCCTGGCGAGAGCCGATTTCTATTTTACGCCCGCAAACTTTTTAAATTTTGTCGCCGCACTTTGCATTCTGTCGTCGCCGACCGCGCATCCCCTACCTTCGTATTCGTTCAGCCGATCTAATAGAACATATCTGTTATGTGAATATCACTTTAATGTACCGAAACCTCGCAAAGTTTCGCTTTTATTTTATTTTCTTTCCTTCGTTCAATCATCCTATGCAATCGCTGTTGACCTCGTAGGCCAATATGTCCTATCCCCCTTTACCTTGCAAAAGTACCACGGAATTCCGGGTACGCGTTGCAAGATATAGTACGAATATCATGGTCGTCCTGCCCTTATGAATACACAGCGAGTACTTGTATTATGCTCGCGTGTGTCCTCATTTTTTTCCCCCTTCTTTTTAGTGCACAACGACATTCTTTGCGTACCCTGGTACCCGCATCTCTGCATATAGTCAGACGTGATCACCCCTCACCTTTCTGCTTTTCTTTAGATTTGTTAGTTGAGTATCAACATCGTAACTCCAAAATAGCCGCCTGTAACGCAACATACCTTCCCGTGTACGCAAATCCAACCACTTAAGAAAATAAAAGAAAAAGCGCGCACCCGTATACGAAAGCACTGGCAAAATCCGTGAACGAGCTTCGTGACTGATGCTAGCACTAGCGTCAAAACGATGCTCGCAGAGAGCTGGAACGGAGATATAAAATAATACATATAACACATTTCTTTCCAACCAAGACGGCCGACGCGGCAGTTTACTTTAATTAGGTTCAAACGGTGCACGGTCACGCAAACAGCACCCCCCATCGGGGCTCGCAAACCTTTAATGACGCGATTTCGCCACGTTCCGCTTTTCGCTAACAGTTACGTAGGCAACTGCGCATTACAGGAGCGTTCGACGAGAACCAGCTTCAAACCACGCGTGGCCAGATGGCTATCCCCGGATCGTGTTTACACTCAGTTCGTCAGCGAATGTCTGCGCTGGCGCCCATGTGTACCCATATATACATATTACATTGCCAGTGTACGCTCCATTGCGCAACGGAAAGGGGGGGGGGGGGGGTAAGTAATCTGGCCGCGCAAGCACGTGGAAACTGGTGGGAGCCCATCATCGGTGCCATTATCCAGAATGGGACGATCGAAGCCGGGTCAGCGGCCGAGCAGCGAATTAAGCGAGCCTGCCAGCCTGAAAGACGCTCCGCCACGGTGGTCTAGTGGCTATGGTACTCGGCTGCTGATCCGAAGGTCGCGGGATCGAATCCCGGCCGCGGCGGCTGCATTTCGATGGAGGCGAAATGCCGACGCCCGTGTGCTGTACGTTGTCAGTGCACGTTAAAAACCCCAGAGAGAACCCCAGGTGGTCGAAATTTCCGGAGACCTCCACTACGGCGTCTCTCATAATCAGAACTGGTTTTGGGACGTTAAACCACACATAACAACAACAGCCTGAAAGACGCTCCTATACAGTGCGTGTGTGTAAATAGAGGAAGAAGTTTTGCTCAGCCGCGGAGTTTGAAGATACCCCCGACATGCGGCTGAAGTGACCGCGCGTAGATGCGCGTTCGCGACGATGGTATATGGTGATCGAGTCGATTTAAAAGCGGACGTCAAATGGCGGCGCAGGTTGCGTCCGATCATGACGTCATCGGCTGCTGTCGTCACTTCCTTCGTTCCGCCACGCGCGATTGCGTCGGCATAGCGAGGCGCATCGAATTTTCCGGCCCACTGCATAGTACTGAATTAAACGGCGGACAATGGCTAACAATATAAAATTATAGTTCCTTGGATGTAACGGGCAAAAACCGCGATATCGTTATCAGACATGCCATTGTGGAGGGCTCAGGTGAGAGAGAGAGCGAGAGATAAAGGCAGGAAAGGCAGAGATGTTAACCAGTCAGGAGACCGGTTGGCTACCCATCACTGGGTGGTGGTAATAAGGGGAAGAAAAGGAGTGAGGGGTAACGCAAAACGTACAAAGTCAGAGGAATGCGTTTAAGCCAAATGTTCTCAGAGAGCCCAAAAGTGCCTTCATCGCCTTCTGAGCCGTTGGTCTGAGGGCAGGGTATTGCAAGACTATCATTCTGGTCATTCAGTGGACGATCGTCGAGCTTCTGGAAAGGCACGGCCATAGTCTTTGCGCTTTAAATTGTGGACTGCTGTACAATAAGTGATGAATGTACGTGTCAGCACTCCAAGGGTGCACTAAGGGCTTAACAATAAAGAGTAACGCGACATCTTATACGTTATCGGAAAATGCTAACGTAACTACGTTCCGTAATAGCAACGAGTACGTTACTAAGTTACCGAATAAGTAACGCGTTACCGGTAATGCGCTACCGCCAACAATGGCTTCACATACAAATATATACTGTCCGGCATCCACAGCACGAAGGTCAGGCTTAGTACACTGCGCACGAAGTGTGTATTCAAGACACCTCCAAAAGCAAGCGTCCCTCTGAGGGCAATAAGCGAACAGCAGAAGGCTGAAGTTACGCGTTGGGGAAAAAAACTGGCCTCCCTTAAATACAGGAGACAGGCTCATACGCTCACATCTTGCGATCATATCTTCAAGGACCTTGCCCTCAGTCGATCCCCAAGAAATATTTATAAACAAAGTACTAGCAAACACAGCCACTACCCTGGACATAATGTCATAAATGGCAGACTGTCGCAGACAAGAAGAGGGGCATCGACACATCTGACCTCTGCGTATGCACCTTTTGCCGCTGTTTCTGCACAGCAAACATCGACCACCTCGTTCTTCCACTCCCCTGCTTTTCGCCCTCATCCAAAAAACAGCGATATATTCTTACACACAGATCTGGATGCTCTACAAAAGGATATACTTGAACACCCTGATCGTCTCGTAACACTAGCCCATTCTGGAGTTTCTAGCGGCCTGGCGCGCATGATTTATAGGAACGTCTTCATGAATTTGTT